>BSUD01000005.1:111521966-111550183 GCA_033239045.1 Fagopyrum esculentum
GCAAAAAAAAAAAAACACAATCGCAACCGCCGTATCAACGTCATATTATCCCGCAATCAAACCCTGAGATAACTCACAACTGCCGTCACGTTGAAAGAATCACATGTAAGTTCCGAAATTTCTTCCTTTTCACAATTCCTTGATCATATATATAAGTTTTGTAAGTTATGTAGTCTCTTTATTCTCACAATTGCTAAATCTTATTATACATGCCAATTGTCCTTTTCAGCTAAATGGCTTCACACGACGAGAACGAAGAAAGTAATCGTCCATTCGACGACAATAATTATAGTGATCCAAACGAACTTCTTACACACTTTGTCGTAAGTTTTGAAATTTAATTTTGTTTAATTTTAATACGTTGTTATGCGTAATTTTTATTATATAAGTTTTGTATTATAGTTTATTTTTTTGTTTTTGTCTTCCTTAACAAAAATTATTATGCGTATCTACATATATTAAACATGTGTAATTTTCTAAATAGAGCAATAAAATAATAGAATAATTATCCTATTGTAGAACTTAAATTTATCTACTTACCAAACATGTATTTTACATATATATATATATATATATATATATAGGGTGTTGTTCAAGTAAGGCACATTATTCCGGTACGGCCGACACGTGTCCCGAATTTTTTTTAAAAAAAAAACGAGTAAAAGTAATAGTTCAAAATTTATTATAGAATAGTTCATAACTTATAAAAGGATAGTTCATGAACTATAATAGGATAGTTCATAGTGCAAAATTTATAAAAGAATGAAAGTAATAGTTCAAAACTTATTAAGGAATAGTTCATAACTTCTAAAAGGATAGTTCATGAATTATAATAGAATAGTTCATAGTGGAAAATTTATAAAGGAGTGAAAGTAATAGTTCAAAACTTATTATGGGATAGTTCATGAATTATAATAGAATAGTTCATGAATTATAATAGAATAGTTTAAAGTGCAAAAATTTATAAAGGAGTGAAAGTAATAGTTCAAAACTTATTATAGGATAATTCATGAATTATAATAGAATAGTTCATGGATTATATTAAAAAGTAATAGTTCATGGATTATATGGGAATAGTTCAAAGTTTATAGGAGAATAGTGCATAAATTATAACATGGTAGTTCAAACAAATTTTCATTCGTTTCCGAAAAAGAAAAAAAAACTTTTTTTTTTTCGGGACACGTGTTGCCCGTACGGTCGGCCGTACGACCGTACCGCAATATATGGGCCGTACCTGAACATTTACACACACACACACACATATATATATATATATATATAGGGTTAGGATCAAGTAAGAACACATGTTACGGTAAGAAATAAAAACGCATTTGAATCGTCGGATTAAACCATCGACGTTCATGATTAAAAGATTGATTATGATAATTGTGCATTATATTTAATATGTTATTTATTTTAGGCATTCATGATCTTGCTTATATGGAAATAATTGTTTTCATAATTGCAATTATAGTGAATAAACTAATACATGTAAATTTCTATTTAGTAAAAATCCGATGGAAAAAATTATATAAATAAAATACACACTAGTATTATTATGCACAATGATGTTCGTGCACAACAATGTGCTTGTATAGTGTGTTCGTGCACCACACAATTAAAATTGACATACACGACTAAATTTATGCACATTAGTGTTCATGTACGTTATGAATGAACATAATCGTGCATATATTGTGTATATTTTTTTTTACTCGTGTAGTGTGCTAATTAATCGTGTTATATGTGCGTAGTATGTGCATGTGGTAATTTTTTTTATAACTAGGTCACCATGATTATTCATTTCTTATTAAGTAAATCGTGTAGATTTAATTATGTTGCTATTTATTAGGTAAATTGTGTATATTTACTTATGGCAGTTAATTATTCATTTCTAGTTCAAGTGAGGAGAGAGCTTGTAGATAGGAATTAGGAGGGTTGTAAGCCATTGGATGAATTTAAATCAAAGGCTCTCACACGCTCATCATTAATGGCATTTTTGTAAATTGACTTAAAATCTGAAAAAATATCCTTACGTTCAAAATAGTCATCGGTGTTCATACTTTTATATGTCATTGTTCATGTTTTTATACATCGGTGTTCATAATATTTTTATTCATCAAAGTGTCATGTCCATTTATTCTTTTGTGTTCATTTTATAATGCATAGTTGTTCATTTACAGTATATAACCACACAAAAAAAAATTCATCACAAAATGTTAAAAGATGATCATAATATGTTATGTATGTGTCAAAGTTATAGATAAGTCATCGGTGTTCATACTTTTATACATCATTGTTCATGTTTTTATTCGTCAGTGTTCATACTTTTTATGTCATTGTTCTTGTAAATATTATAAACTATTTTTCTATAAGGTATTTTGCCGAACAGTTTGCGTGCACACTAAAATGAGCATATAGATTGTTCAATTGGAGCTATTAGACCAACTCAACATATGTATATACATGTATTTTTTCAATCAAACTTATCAAACACAAAATGATTCAAACAAATTTGATTTCGAACACAAACATCAATCATAATGAAACCTAAACCTTAAGAATGGAAATCTAAACAGTGAGAGTAGAAATTCGAAAAACAAAACCTGAAACGTCTTGTATTCTCTTTGATTCACAATTTTTTATGTAATCGATCTCTGAATATTATAAGCACGATTTTAAAGAAAAGTATAATTTTCAAAAAAATGAACATCATATTATAAACACCATAACTGTAAAAAAAAATGAATACATACTTGTAAAAAAATGAACATCATATTTTATTAACACGATTTAAAATAATATTATAATTTTAAAAAAAAAATCGAAAAAAATGTTTTTAAAAAAATACAAAAATGAACAATAAATGTTAAAAAATGAACAGTTAATGTTGGGAAAAAATGAAGATTTATTGATAAAATATGAACAATGACTCTTTTAAAAATGAACACATACTTATAAAAATATGAACACCAATTTTTATTTACAAAAAGAAAATCTGGAGGAAAAAAAAAATCGGTGACGTGGCATGCCACATGTCACCACCCCGACTCTCCTCATTTCTATCTGCAAGGGTCCTTCTCACCGGAACCGGACCCTATATATATATATACACTTTAAATTATACTAATAGAATAATTATCTTAGGATCAAACTTATACCAAAATTTAACACTTTTATTTATGATATGATGGGTGTTGTTAAAGTAAGGCACATTATTCCGGTATGGCCGTGCGGCCGACCGTACGGCCGACACGTGTCCCGAAATTTATTTATTTTTTTTTCTTCTGAACGAGTTTGTTTGTTTTTTTTAAACGAGTAAAAGTAATAGTTCAAAACTTATTATGGAATAGTTCATAACTTATAAAAGGATAGTTCATGAATTATAATAGAATAGTTCATAGTGCAAAATTTATAAAGGAATGAAAGTAATAGTTCAAAACTTATTAAAAAATAGTTCATAACTTTTAAATGGATAGTTCATGAATTATAATAGAATAGTTCATAGTGCAAAATTTATAAAGGAGTGAAAGTAATAGTTCAAAACATATTATGGGATAGTTCATGAATTATAATGGGATAGTTCATGAATTATAATAGAATAGTTCATGAATTATAATAGAATAATTCAAAGTGCAAAATTTATAAAGGAGTGAAAGTAATAGTTCAAAACTTATTATGGAATAGTTCATGAATTATAATAGAATAGTTCATGAATTATAATAGAATAATTCAAAGTGCAAAATTTATAAAGGAGTGAAAATAATAGTTCAAAACTTATTATGGAATAGTTCATGAATTGTAATAGAATAGTTCATGAATTATAATAGAATAATTCAAAGTGCAAAATTTCACTACTAAATAATGCGGCATTAGTGACCGCGCTGGCAACGACATTAGCGACTGAGCTCGGTCGCTAAAACAATTGGCGACGGCCATAGTGACGAAATATCATCCGTCGCAAAACAGCTGGTCGCTAAACTGGGCGACGACGTTTTCCAACCGAAATAGCGACGAATATATAGGGCGTTTCTAAATTCGTCGCAAATGACCACCGTAGCGGTTGGAGTCGGTTTTTGTGGCGAACACCATCGGTCGTTGGGTTGGTCACCATTCCGTCGCCATTGTAGTCGCGAGTTCGATTGCCCCTAGTCACATGCGTGGTCGCTATGATAGTCGCTATAGGGGTTGGTGTTTCGTCACTAGATCCAGGTTAAGATCGGTCACGATAAATGGCTCTAAATTAGTCGCTTTGGTGGTCGATGTTTCGTCACCAAAGTTGTCACTAAATTGGTCACAAGTGATGACTCTAAATTAGTCGCTATGGGAGTCGCTGACTCATCACCAAACTCGACGCTATATTGGTCACAACAGATGACTAAATTATTTTATGGTAGTCGCTACGATCATAGCTGAAGTCACTAAACTTGTCATGCCAATTAGGAATAATTTTTATTTGCACTAATGTTCTTTTACCCGTAGTTGTTATGTTAATGTTTTATTCTTCGTTTGTAATGAATGATTTTCTATAAATTGTAGACGGAATAATACAAAACGTAAATTATATATTAGGAACAAAAGTAAAGTAGTTGTTGCATTGCTAACGCTACGAAGTCTTACAAAAACATCCTAACATCTTCAAATATAGAAATTCAAAGCTAATACAAGTAATAGATAGTAAAGTTACTTAGCTAAAAAGGTCTTGAACATCCTTATCATTGTCTCCTCTAAAGTCTTTTTGTCCACAAGGCCATCAATTCTGTCATTAATGTCACCTGTTTTAGTCTCTACAAATTCCTTCAATTCTTGAACTTGATCTTCTACACCGGTCTCCACTTGCTGCACTTTTTTGCAAAGAGAAGTCTCCACTTCTTTCACCTTTTCGTCAAAATCTGTTCTAAGTAATGATATGTGTGCCATCAGTTCTTCCCTCAACTCATCGGTTGAGCGGCCACCATTTTGATGTGCAGAATCAAGTGGTCCATCATTCATGTTGTATTTAGCATTTTTAAGCATTGTATGAGCCTCTGATCCCATTCCAAAAACTCTACATCGCTTCACACCTCCAGTTGCCTCAATCCATGCATGATGCTTGTAAACCAAATCCAAATTTTCAGAGGTATCAACACCTTGTGTGGCTTGATCAATCAAACTATCATATTTATCCTATAAAACAAGCAATAAGATGTTTAGCAAGGTTAACAACATTAACTCAAGGTCATAAAACATTCAAGAATTGACAAGTATAACATGATATCAATTTCATTCCTACTTGAAAAACAAATAAAAACGGAGAGCAAAACAAATCAGTCCATAATAACAAAGAGCAAAATAGATTGCTGTAAACTAAAAACAGAAACAAATCCTGAGAAAAACAGCAGCAAAGCAGCAACAAGATAGAGGAGAAGTAGTAACTAAGAATGAGAGAGAATATTAGAAGATATAAGGGCAACAGAAGGTCTCATTGTTGTTGAAAAGAACTTTGAAAAAATTCATTACATGGCACCAAACAGACTGTTGCAAATATATGAGACAACTCCAACTTACCACAATAACTTGTCCTTGAGCTCCGGTCCATACGCCATCCTTCTTTCGTTGATGACATCTTGTAAAGGTTTCTTTTGGAGTTGGTTCCTTTCCAAGTTCTTCTCTCTGTAGAAAAAAAATGAATATACATTTAGCATATGAATACTTATACATATATGACATTACATAAGATCACATAATTTGAAATTCAAAAGAATAGACTTAAATTGATACCAGCCGCTTTTTGTGCTCTGTTATACATACAGAACCACCTGTATAGCTAGGAAGGCCCTTTTTTTTCGCAACCTCGCGATTTGCCTTGGCCATCTCAGATTTTCTAAGAAATTCTGGACTCTTCCAATAGATCTTTAATTCCTCCCAATACTCTTTTTTTATCCATGTCGGTTGCTTGTCACTATCATGAGCCTTTTGAAGTATATTTTTCAAGTGGGTGGATCCAACGTGATCAAACACCTTGCGTACTACTTCATCAGGCTCACTCCACCTACATCGTTTCTTTATTAAGTAAACAAGCATTTGTGTTAGTTTAGAAATACACCTATAAAATTGTCAAATTTATTTATTTCACACTTTCTTACCGTAAACAAGTTCCACCAACGCTCCTTTGTTAGTGGAGAAACTCTAGTCCAACTGCTATATGGTCCATCATAATGGCCATGAACGATTATCTTTAGGATTTCATATGCATCTTTAGGAGCAAAACTACATAGTTGAAAATAACCAAAATTAGTAATATAACAATGCAAAAGGAATAAGTCATTCTTTATGCAATTTTTGTAAATATACCGCTTTCCCTCCACTACAAGTTGCAACCTTCCATCTATTGACGGGTTTGGCAATGGGATAGGTGGTCTCGTGACACCTCTTTCACGGCTGCTTGACTGATGACCAATGTTTGGAGACTCAGCGGATAGAGATTCTTCTGGTGTAGATCCCAAGGGTGAGATGTCATCTGGAGAAGACTGGGGTGAAAAAAGAAATGCAATCACTTAGAAATGCCAACTTTACTTCACCATGGAGATATTTTGAACAAGCCTTATTCATAGTCAAAGTGTAACATACTCTAGAAGAGTATCACATGCTTCACCATGGAAATAATGCACTGATTTAGGGGTCTTGATCATTAAGATTAGTATCATGCCACATATGTCTTCACTGTACAGACTACAAAGATGGTGGCTATGTACTTAAGATATATAGATGGGTTCTCTATCCATATACATGATAATAAATTCTACAGAGTTTATAGTCATGGTGATGATGATGAACAAGACAACTTCAACTACTACTTACTTATGTTTCAAATGGAGCTGAAGAAGGGATACTACATGGAAGATTACAAGCATTTTTTAGTACATATGATTGGAGAAAGGAATTAAAAGGTTAATAAATATGAATTTGCAAATATTTAGCAAAATACAGTACTAGAAGAGCACTAGTACTCATCGTGCAAAAATAAGTACTAGAAGAGTGTCTAATAGTGTATTTTAATTATTAGTGGATTGTTTGAAACTAGGAAATCAAGATATTCAGATTATGAGGTTTGACTTTATTTTCAAATTCTTAAGGTCCAAAAATTTCCCTAAATGGATGAGAAATTATCTCAAAAGCATCTTCAAATTATGCAATGTAAAATCTTCACGGAAGGCCTTGAAAAAACCCAAAAAATCAAACCCTTTAAACATTTTCATTCAATTCGTCCCCAAAAAGATCGTTTGAATTCAGACCTTAAAAAATAACCATAAAAACCCTAAATTTGAAAACTGCGATATTGAAAACATTGATACAACTTAAGCACGCCGGTAAGGAAGAAAAGTGAATACCATATATGAAGAGATAGAAGAAGGAGAAGCAGCAAGGAAGGGAAGCAGCATCAACGAACACATAAATAAATGAGAGAAGAAGGAGAAAGTGAATACCATAGATGAAGAGTGACTAATAGTGTAACTTGGAGCAAGAAGCAGCGTCGACGGTTACGGCGGCGATTGCAGCGTTTCGGGTGAGAAAGAGGCCGAAACCAGCAAATCGGGACCGATATTTAGGGTCTTGTGGTGACAACGAAATTAGGAAGGCGGTTAAGAGTATATTGTGTCCAGGTGAGAAAAGATTCAACAGAAATCCATGGAAATGATATTGGAGGAAGAGAGTTAGAAATTGGAGAAATCTGTCGACTACCACTCAAGAAAGAGGAGTTAGAGGATGAAAATTAGGTTTTTTCAATTTCAATTTTGGGCCAAAATTAAAGGCGCTTAATTTTCCCTCTATTAAATTTTTTTTTGGGCCAAAATTAGGTTTATTCAAGCTCTCAAGGCAAGTGGGTTGGCTAGTAAGCGTAGAGTAAGAAATAATTGATAGAGTTTATGGAGAATACATTCATTATACATGTATCCACAATTAGATATATTTCTTTTGTATAGAAACTATATTTTTTATTGACCAAATTTGATCAAGAAATAATGAATCATATATATATATGATAGATTTTGTCTATCAAAAATATGGATTATTAAAGATTTTGGATAAGTTAGGTAATTTTTATGTGAAGCATTAATTTATATGTTCTAAGATAGATTTTGCTTAAAAATGAAATATTTAATGGCAATAGTTTTATATATATATATATATATATATATATATATATATCATAATATGTATGGAATATATAAAGATATTATGATATTTTTTTACTTTATTTAGTTATTATGTATGAACGAAATATTTATCTCAACTCGAGCTAGAGCTTGTAGGTTTCGAGTTTCTCTCGATATTAATGGGCTTGAAATCATGCATTACTCGAGATCAAAAATTTGTTCGAGCTTCCAAGACTCGAGTTCGGCATAAACAACTAATCAAGTTTTATGAAGTTGAGCTCAAGCTTTTTAATATTCTCGCAACCTGATATTAAGTATTTAAATCATCTCGATTCATATTCGGGTTTGGCCGAGCTAGCTTGGTTTGATTCAATCCAAATAGAATGTGCATTATAACGTTCGGCTTGAGTAACTACATCCCTCTTCATAGCTTAGAAACTAATTTAATTATAATATTTTTTCATCAAATGAAACAAAAACCACCCATTAATTTCTATTTTTAACAAAATCAATCATAAAATTGGATTTTCTTTCAATTAACCACCCACCTTTTATTTTATACTAAATATATATACCAACACACGATTTCCTTATAAATTTGTCAGAGAACAAGCTTCTTGTCATTTGTTATTAAAATTCATAGAACCAAAAATTAGATGTTTTTTTACACTAAAGTAATCATAAGAAGAGGAAAAAAGTCTCGGAAAAAATAATTTAGGAAAAATATAAATGGTAAAAACTTCAAAATAAACATCATTATTGTTTCAGTACTCACTAGGCGTGTATATTAATACATGCCCTAGTCAAAGTCTTCTTCTTCAATATTATCTGCTTCTGATGCGTAGTCTTCAACGCCTGTAGCCTCGTTTGAATTAAACAAATTATCATCCTCATCGCTACCAACTTCCAACGTGAAGTCCTCGACAAAATCACACAAGCCATGTGGATCAGATAAATTTGTTAGCACATCTTCAACATTTATTTCCACAAAAGATTTTGTTGTGGCACCTTCACCAGATTGATAAGCAGGGGCAACACATGATGTCCATCTCTCTTCTATTCTACCTCGAGGCACCACTTTACATACAGCCCTCCAATCAACACGATCCCTCTTAGCTCCGGGATACTCGGCGTAGTAAACTTGAACAGCTTGTTGTGCTAATATGAATGGATCATATTTTCTGTACTTTCTTTTATGATTGATTTCAACAATATGGTAGTCCGGATGAACTCTCATTCCCTTAGATGGATTAAACCAACCACACTTAAACAAAACAACCTTCATTGGACGACCCGGTAAATCTGTATAATCAAGCTCAATAACTTCTTCAAGAAAACCATAAAAATCGGAATGAGCATTCTCGTAATCGCTTCCTTGGACACAAACACCGCTGTTCATTGTCTTTTTGTTGGCGCCATGCTTCTGAGTGTGAAAAATATGTCCATTAATAAAGTATGCCGGCCAACTCTTAGCTTCGACCCTTGGACCCCAAGCTAAATTACACAAAAACTCATTTGCTTTTGTTGACTCATTACTTAGAACCTACAATTTCAAATTACAACCTATTTAAAAACAAATATGTACGAAAAAACTACATATATATACACACATAAACAACACTTACATGATTCTTAAACCATTTTGCAAACTCTTTATCGATTTTGTCATCATCAGCTCCACCCATTTCCATTGCAAACTTCCTGTAAATAAGTTGTTAATAATTATTAAAGCAAATAACATAAAAAAAGAAGTGACGCAGTCACCCAATATCATTGAAAAATAGAAAACTTGCACTTACTCAACAAATTCATCCACTTCCGGACAGTTGCGTAATACATATGTGTGTGCAGCATGCAACTCTCCATCATCTGTCATATACCTTTTCTTCTCTTTGCCACTACTTCGACCGGGATAATTGAAGCAAGAGATAGCATAATCATCTTCTTGGAAAACATCATTATTTCTGCTAGGTCTTCTCAGCTTAGACGGAACATGAGGCTTAAAGTAGTGCTCTGCAAAGTTTGACGATTCTTCACTCAAGTAAGCTTGAACTATCGATGCCTCCACATGTGTTGGGTTAGACAACTTTTCCTTTAGATGATATAAATATCTCTCAAATGGGTACATCCACCGATATTGAACCGGTCCACATATTTCAGCCTCATATGCTAGATGTACAATCAAATGCTCCATAGAATCAAAAAATGATGGTGGAAAAATTCGCTCTAACTTACACAATAATAGAGTAACTGTGGATTTCAACTTCTCCATATGCTCAACCGACAACGATGAAGAACAAATTGATCGAAAAAAGCAACTCAACTCGGTTAGAGGACCCCAAACCGACGGAGGCAACAACTCTCTAAAAGCAATCGGAAGCAGTCTCTCCATAAATACATGACAATCATGACTTTTCATCCCAATGAGCTTACAATCCTCAACTTGGACACATCTACTCAAATTAGAAGCATAACCGTCCGGAAACTTCAAAGATTTCACCCATTCACAAACTTTCTTCTTTTCATCTCTTGTCAAGGTATAAATTGCTTTTGGTTTTTTACCACTATAATCATCATCCAAATGAAGCTCGGGGCGATGACAATATAGCTTAAGATCCTTTCGAGCATTCAAGTTATCCTTCGTCTTGCCAGGGACATCCATTACAGTGTCAAAGACGTTATCAAAAACGTTTTTCTCTATGTGCATAACATCAAGATTATGTCGAATCAAGAGATCCTTCCAATATGGGAGTTTCCAAAATATACTTTGCTTTGTCCACTTATGATCAGTTCCATAGCCAGGTGGAGTGTTATGTGGTTCATCAATTGCAGTTGGAATTAGACGGACACGTTCCCATATTTGCTCCCCTGTCAACATCGGAGGAGGTAACGATTTTTCCACACGATCTTTGTAAAAATCTTTTTTGTTCTTGCGGAATGCATTGTCCATACTTGTAAATGTTCTATGACAATCAAACCAACAAGCTTTTCTACCATGTTGTAGACGAAAAGCTTGTGTTCTCTCCATACATATTGGGCATGCTAAAACTCCTGCAGTGCTCCATCCTGCCAACATAGCGTAAGCAGGGAAGTCATTAATCGTCCAAAGTAGAGATGCACGCATGACGAAATTTTCTTTCCTTGACACATCGTAAGTGGTTACCCCAGACAACCACAATTGAAGTAACTCATCAATCAAAGGTTGCAAGCACACATCTATCATTTTCTTAGGGTTTTTGGGACCGGGTACTATCATCGACAAGAACATGTATTGAGTTTTCATGCACATTTCAGGTGGAAGGTTGTAAGGAGTCACAATAACTGGCCAACACGAGTATTGTTTTCCAGATTTACCAAAAGGTGCAAAGCCATCAGAACACAAACCCAAACGTATGTTGCGAGGCTCAGAAGCAAAATCAGGATACCTTTCATCTAACCTTTTCCATGCTTTACCATCTGAAGGATGCGACATTATACCCTCTTCTTGTTTATGAGTAGAATGCCAAGTCATATGAGAAGCAGTAGCCTCAGATGCATACAACCTCTGCAGCCGCGGAATCAAAGGTAAATAGTGTAGTACCTTGTGTGGAGAGCGCTTCGTGTCATTTGACTTCTTGAACCTATCATGACCACAAAACTTACAAGATTCCGCATTAGCATCATCTTTCCAATACAACATACAACCCTCAGGACACATATCAATTTTCTCCACCGGCAAACCCAAATCTCGAACAAGTTTCTTGGTTTGGTATAAATTTTTCGGAACCTTGTGACCTTCAGGTAGTATCTCATCATACAATTGAACAAAGCCATTAAAGACACTTGCAGGCACATTATATTCACTCTTCAAGCTCATAAGTCTAGCCACAAAAGATAATTGTGTATGTGTTTCACATCCCGGATATACTGGTTCATCTGCTGCTTTTAGCACATCCAAAAACCGTTTGGACAAGCTGGCCTCCTCATCGTTTGCAGATGGATCTAGCATCATCTCATTCACTTCGTTAACTTGATCAAAGTGTTCAATTTCATGATCTTCTTGAACATTGAACCCTGTAGCAGGAGCAAAACTCGGACCTGCAATGTCAAATATCATCCTTTGTTCCGCATTTAAATGAGCATACAACTCCTCTCTACTATTCTTTGGTGGTTGTTCGCTGTTTGACGAAGATACATATGCATCTTCTGGTTCACCTTGTGCTGTCCACCAATAATAATTAGGTTCAAAACCGAATCGATACAAATGATCTTTAACATTATTTGTTTCAGACCATTTGCAATTGCGACATTTGCTGCATGGACATTTAATCTTATCTCCATCCATGAACTCAGGTTGAGAAGTAGCAAAATCTACAAATTTATCCACCCCATCAAAAAATTCTTGCCTTATTCCTCCACCATTCGGCAAGTACATATCATACATCCAAACACGATTGTTCATCGTCTCTACACAATAACAAAAACAAAAATTGCCAATATGATACTAAGTTGTTGTATAAGCAATGTCAATAATATCTACACAAAAATTTAGTTAAATTCATTGTTTGAAACATGTATATTAACAATTTGATTCCATGGCTATTTACAAGACTAATTTGTTCAAAGAAAAAGATCGCTTGTAAACTTTGAACACATACGACAATCAATGAGATATGAGAATCGTAATTTTTCAAAATTTTTACATGAAATCAAAGTACGAAATCAAAACGAAACTTCAAAGTTTAATACTTACCTCGTGAATTTGAATATTTCTTGACAATTGATCCAATGATAGATTGAGAAACATGTGAATCAATGAATAAGGGTTATCTGTCGTTCTCCGCGGCGTAAAGAAGGTTGGAACGAAATTATATTGATCTAGGTTATATCCTGGTGAATTTTGATCCGATAATTCGGCATTAGCGACTACATTAGCGACTACATTGGCGACCACTTTGATGACGCCATTGGAGACTACTATGGCGACAACACTAGCGACAAATTTGTGACCAATTTTGTTGTGGTCGCTACACGGAGACCAGTTTTATCCTCACAAGTGGTCCCTAACGTGGTCGCAGATATGACCCCTCCTTAGCGACTCAGATAGCGACGAATAGAGTAACTAACAACATAAGGTCTCCAAAGTGGTCTCTATTTAGAGACTATTTAAATGACCGAAGCTCTGTAGCCGCCACAATAGCGACTAATTCACTACGGTCGCCACAATGGCCACTACTTAGAGACTACATACGCGACTAAGAGACTGTGGTTTCTACATTAGCGACCAATTTAGAGACGGAAATAATTGTGGTGGGTAATAGCGACGTACATTAGCAACTCCTCAAATGTTGGTCGCTCGTAGCGACGACAATAGCAACTAACCAGATGCGGTCGCCAGTGGCGACCGAACGTAGCAACTAATATTTTATTAGTCGCTAATATAGTGACCAATTGTATTGTCGTCGCTAACAGCGGTCACTATACGCGCGTTATTTAGTAGTGTTTATAAAGGAGTGAAAGTAATTCAGATCAAAAAAAAAAGGAGTGAAAGTAATAGTTCAAAACTTATTATGGAATAGTTCATGAATTATAATAGAATAGTTCATGAATTATAATAGAATAGTTCATGAATTATAATAGAATAGTTCAAAGTGCAAAATTTATAAAGGGTAGTGCATAACTTATAAAATGATAGTTCATGAATTACAATTGAATAGTTTATAACATATAAACGATTAATTTATGAATAATTTGATAAAATATATTAAAAAGTAATAGTTCATGGATTATATGAGAATAGTTCAAAGTTTATAGGAGGATAGTGCATAAATTATAACATGGTAGTTCAAACAAATTTTCATTCGTTTCTGGAAAAAAAAAATCGTTTCGGGAAAAAAAAAAAATTCGGGACACGTGTCGGCCGTACCGCATTAATTGAACCGTACCTGAATATTATCCATGATATGATTACATAATTTCTTATTATAATTTTAACATATAATTATATAATTCCTATATTAATTAGAAATAATCACTAATTTAATAGATGTTATATCTTTTTTATTTTCTAAGAAAAATTATTTAAATTATCTAATATAATTTATTTAGTTGAATTTTTTAAAATTACTCTATTAAAAGCATCATTCAGTTAAATTATTTTTAAAGATATAATTGATTTGTTTACCCGTGCCTTGGCACGGGAAGTACACTAGTTTACGTTAATAATGAACTTGCAGCAATTTAATATTTTATTAAGAGTAGTTTTTTATATGTTGTTATGCTTACGTTAATAATGAACTCGGGATCAAGACTAGTCACTAATGCCGGTGGTTCAGTCTCATCCTGGACTAGAGGTGGGTCCGTATGAGACAGATCCACTAGCTCGGTCTCCTCCATATGACGTCACCTATTCGAGACCGTTGGTCGTATCACACTAGATCTTCTTTTCGCATAAGCCTTATACAACTAATGTGAAAAGGACAAATTAATATTTGAATAAACAAAAAAAATATACAAATTTAAAACCAAAATCAAAATTATATTTTTCCAAACAGATCAAAACAAAATATTTAGAAACTTTATATATTTTTAAAAACAGATATAAAACAAATCTATATTGAAATTAAAAAAAATTACTAATTCAAAATCAAAACTTTAGAAACATATAACTTTTAGAAAAATATATAAAAAGTTAACTAATAATTTAAAATACGAAAAAACTTATGCAAAAATTATAAAACTAGAATTATATTTTTCCAAATAGATCAAAACAAAAAAATTAGAACTTTATAATTTTTTTAAAAAAAAAAATGTAAAAAATCTAAATTGAAAATAAAATATTACTAATTCAAAAATTTATAAAAATAATTAGGTATTTCTAAATACATCATAACTAAAGAAACATCATAATTTTTTTTTTAAATCGTTTCATTATTCTCAACAACAACAACAACAACAACAACAACAACAACAACAACAACAACAACAACAACAACAACAACAACAACAACAACAACAACAACAACAACAACAACAACGACGACGACGATCATGCTATTAGGTTAGTCTTGTACATGTTCAACAACAATCTATAAGCTATTACACATATAATCCAAAGTACTTAGTTATTGGGAAAATTTTAGTAACACTAGTTTGATCCAGGAGCTTGTCCTGCAAATCCAATATCACAACGTTGATTCCCAGAATTGATATTATCCATGAACAACATATGGTATGTCTCTCACAATAATAGCATATTGCCAAGCACATTGAAGAGAACATTCTCTTCACAAGCTATTTCATTCCTTGTTTTTAGTGCTGAAAGACAACTTAATTTTCTTTGTTATTTTGCTAACAAAATGGCATGTATATGTATGCAGTATGAGGTATCACAGATGTTCATGGTGTTAAAAATACAACAGCAGAATGCACCATATATTGGATTGGAACTGGGACTAGACATAGTCAATGTACGAAAAAGTGCAACAACATAATGCAACAAGCCTTCTTTCGCCATGACACAAATTTTAACCAAACTTTTTCATCGGAAACTACCTAATCCTTTGTAAACTTTGAACTCATTTTACATTTTCTTTATCAGCCTACATCAGCTTTAATCATTGAACACTTGTGATGCATGTACATGGGAGCAATTAGCTAGTTACAATAAAATTCTATATCACAGTTCAAAGAAATGGCAAGATAAATACCATATAACAAAAGCACACAAAAAACTATCAGGCATCAGGTGAATTTGATGAAACTGATAAGAAATCCATAGATATTGTGGATCCACAAAGATGCTAACTTAGAAATTTAGCAAAACAGATAGTTGACCTAAACCAAATGGAGCCTGGACATCAACAATGACATGGAGGGGGGACAATGCCTAAGTATAAACAATTCATATGACAACAATCTTTTTTTCCATGGTATAACTTTAATTACCAATTGAGTAGCAACAATCTGTTTCAATTGAATAGGAACACAATCTATCGAGTAAATATTCAGTGACAACAAAAAATTAGGGCTTGAATATGCAACCAACCTGGGAGATCGAGAAGCGCCGGAGAATGGTGGAGAAGAAGTGTCGCCGGGGAGGGAGTAGATTTGCCAGGGGATAGAGAGGGTGAGCGACTCAACGAGATTTCGAGCGCCGGCGCATGCGAACAGATTTCAACTAGGTTATGAGCGTTGTCTTCTGGCGCCTGAGTTGAGTATTTATTTTTTGCTTGAGCGCTAGCGCCATCCGATGACGTTCAAACATAAGTATAAAATCAGGCGCTTTCAGATGGCGCCGGCTTCGATTGAGCGCCACCGAATCTTGTGTATTTAGCTTTTTCGTAAATTTATTGTCCATAATGAAGATGTTATGGATGTTGATTTTCATGATAGAGTTCAAAATCCAAGAGTTTTGCATATCCACGACCATTTTATTTTATGAGTTCATTATAATTCATGATGTCAAGAAAAATTTATAGTGAACATAATAGAAAAATTATCAACAATGACAAGGATCCTTAAGATTTGGATGAATTTATGGAACCAAAGAAGGTGATGTCCAAAGAAGGTGATGTGTGATACTTCATGGAAAAAAATTCCATAAAGTTATGAACACTCATTCGCAAGATGAACATTGGTGCGTGCCCATGTTGGTGATTAAAGAGAAGGTTGCTTCCGATGTAGTTCAATCATCCAAAGCTATTCTAGATTCCACCAATAACAATGAGGATGGATATGAAGAAAGGTAATATATAAATACTTTTTATATAGTTTTCATTATTATTATTTTTGATGTTTTTATTAGCATTATAATTTTGCATTAGTAGCCCTAAACCTGTACCTTAAAATGGATAGATGTAGATGCATTTTGAGTCCTCGAACGTTAAAATCTAGCAAGATTTGCAACTTATCTCAATTTGTAGATTGGAAGAAGGTTTGAAGAAAATAGGAGATTGAAGAGAAAAGTAGAAATAAAATTAAAAAGGCCTATTATTTAATGAAAGAATTGGCAAGAAAGGGCCTTTGCTTTTTTGTTTTTATGTTTTGACACCTTGTACTTTAACACCAAAAAAAGGGTAAATAAAAACATTTTCCCCAATAACGAGGTTGAACAGTATGGCTCAATAAACCTCCTACAGAGCCGTCACATCCATACCCAAATCAGAGCAATAGTGAGATGGAAAAGCAATGAGCGGGCGATTCAAAATTTTTCGGGTTCGAATATATATAGTTGCTTTTCAATTTATTCTCATCTCATTATGCAGAAATTTTCTCCTCTCATTTATGCAGAAATTTTCTCCATTCCTCATTCTCTCTGTTATAATCATCTAACTATCGATGAAGAAGAAAATTTCACAAGTTTTTATTTCTGTATACCTAAAACATCAGTGTATTATTGTTCAACATCGTTTGAAAATAGGTATACTCATCATGGTACCTGTCATTTTTGAAATATAGATGTGTGATCGATGATTGGGTATGTTGATATTTCTCTCTAGCTAATTGAGACTATATTAAATGGATTCATGGATATGATGAGTATTTATTTTTAATGAGAGGAGGGTATATATATTGTTATTTGAGTGTTGTTGGGTGTGAATGTATTCGATGAAATATCATTTGTTATTTCGTAGTCATTGTGTATGATTATTTTTAATTTCATTGTGTATGATATATTTAATTTCATGTTTATTGGGTATATATGTTATCATTTCAGAGTCATTGAGTTGTCATCATTTTTTCTTATGGAGATATGGATATAATGAGTTAGTATTTTTCATGTGATTGGGTATATATATTCTTGTTTGATAGTTACTGGGTATGAATATATTCGGTCGCATATCATTTGTTATTTTGGAGTCAGTGTGTATGAATACTTATAATTTCATGTTTATTGGGTATATCTATTGTTATTTCGTAGTCATTGTGTATGAATATGTTATATTCGAGTAATTTGGTATGTGAATTTGTAATGGTTTGTCAGTTTTTTTCTCATTGAGTGTGGTACTTTGCAGATGGATGAGTATAGTGGCGATGAATCAAGCCTGAACAACAATGATCCAAACTATTACGATTGACATTTTAGTCAACAATTTGCCATAACCAGGGATGAACTTGATGAAGAAAGACTTGCTCACATAGTTGCCAATACTAGCCCCGTAACGACGTTGATGATAAAGGATTTTTTCAAAGAGTGGAAGGACGAGAATAGAAATTTGGATGATGAGATTTCGCAATTGCATTCTACAATTAGAGTCAAAGACGAAGAAATTTCTATGTTAAGGAGGCAAGTTGATAATATGCAGAATGAGAATTTGGATAATGGGAATGCCCACTTTTGTAATGACTTGTCGCTAGATATTCGACTACTTGTGCTAGCTTTTGTTGGATCACTATTAGGTGATATTGTTTGTAGGAAGTTGCAGAAGTAAACGTTTAGGTATCACTTACGGCTCATGTTATGACTAAATTTGATTTTGTATGATTTATGTAATATTTTGAGTATAGTTACGCGCTTGTTTGGTTATGCTTTCCATATTAGTGGATTTGAAGTCGTTAATATCGTGTAGCCTTTTATGGGTGGCAACGTATACAATATTGGGTATGGACACTCTACATATTTCAAGGTAGCGGTTGTGTAATGGTCAAAAATGCTATATTATTTTAAAAATAACCAAACAAATAGCCAATTGTAGGATGAGACGGTTTGTAGAGGCTATGTAGTTATTGAAAACCGTTCCCATGTCATAACTTTCTTCCAAGGCTTATTAAAGAAGCAAAAAGAACCGTCAATCACGTCAATGTCATTTCAACTCTCACCATTTCCCAACTCCTCACCGTCTCTCAAGCGAAAAATATCCAGGATTAAAACTCACAAGTGTTCCCTCGTGAATACTTTTCCAGCCAAATCCCATCGCCCTCAACACTTGAACACTTACCCTTTCTTAACTGTCTGCATGGCGACTCCAAACAAGATTCAGGCAAACAAGAGTGAAGATAACAATAAAAAAACTAGATAAACGAAAGACACCGACAAGATAAATCCCACCGTCGTCGTTCAGGTTGATTCCCGAAACCCAGGAGGATGTCTCAGGAAAAGACGAAGACGATTTGGTACGTTTTTTAGGGTATTTGATGAATGTTCAGTATTTCTTTGGTTATTAATGTGATAATGTTCTTAGGGTTTCGAAAAAGCTTTGACCGTGTGTCTAAATTGTGTATGTATTTCGATTGTTAGAGATTGAGAAATTGATAAGTGCGTATCAGATTCGCCTGTGCCGTGTATGCTTATGAATCTTGGATCCAATGTTTGGATTTCGATTTTTGATGATGTCGGTATGTGCTTATGGTGTAGAATAACCATTGACCGTGTGTCTAAATTGAGTATGGATTTCGTTTGTTAGAGTTTGAGAAATCGATAAGTGAGTATTGAAATCACTTGTGTTGAGTATGCCTACGAATTTTGATCCAAATGTAAGTATTTTTAGTTCGGAATTCGTTTTTTGATGAAGAATGCAATAAATTCGTTGATTGAGTATGAAATTACTTTGTTTTATTTTTTAATGTCGGTATGTGATTATGTTTTAGAATAACCATTGACAGTGTGTCTTATTTGAGTAAAGGAATTCGTTTGTTATAGATGAACAAATTGATAATTGCTTATGCTTATGAATCCGTTTTTTTATTTTTAATCTGTATTGAAATTGCTTCTTGAGTATTAACAATCATTGGTAAAATGAGTATGTAAATTGTTGTTTAGGGATGAAGAAATCGGTAATTGAGTATTCATTTTGTGTATATCTATGAATATGTGTTCAAATGTTTAGATTTTGAGTATGGATATCTTTTTTCTTGAATAATGCAATATATATACTTCGTTACCGAATTTGCATGTAAACTAATGCCAAGTACTTGTCAATCATTTTCTCAATACACCACCAAAATGTCAGGATAACGTAATTGGCAGAGTTTTCCAGGTATACAATCCACCACTTACGCAGAAAATTTCGGTGAATTCTTACCCAATTCCTGTTACACATAACCCACGAATTCCTTTGTCTGTTACTCTTGTTGTTGTTTCTTCGTTGTAACAATTTAAGTACAGATACGGACAAGATTCATCATTTGAGAACGCAAGGATAAATAACAACTCTAGGATGAAGTTGATTCTAATATTAATACAGGGTTTGAATGCAGATGATAGAAAAAGTTTGAGCAATGTCCCTTTAAACACATTGTTTCCATGGGTCAGAAGATGATTTTGTCCAATCAACTCATTCACTATATGTTGCTTCGAGAAGTTGTCACGAAGTGCAAGTGGTCAATGTGGTTTGACGTCAACAACTACCCCTTGAGATTTTCGTTGCAAGAATTTAGTGATATTACAGGGTTGGATTGCTCCAAAGAGACGAAAGAAAGTCCTATTGTGGACTTTGAAGAGGTGTTTCCAGGGACCAAGTGGTGTTCAATTAAAGAGCTTGAGGAATTATGCATGAAAGAACCCAAAAAGTCGAAAAGGAAGCTCAAAATGGCCCTTGTATTGATGGTTGAGGGTGTGTTAATGGGAAATGATAGACGTCTGAAGGTTGATCAACATACATTGGTGGGTGGTTGTTGGAGATGAAGGTATTCCTGAGGAGGATTGCGGAATCAATACAAGTGAAAACAGTGAAGATAAAGTTGGAGATGAAGGTAATCGTGAGGAGGATTGCGGAATCAATGCAAGTGAAATGAGCGAAGAGAAAGTAGGACAAGCTGAACATATGGAGCAGGATTCCGAAATCAAACAGGATGCATCTACTGAGTATGCTGGATTATGTTTGTTAGATGCTTTTTTTGGGATGGTTTATACCCAAAGTTGGCCTACATTTTTGTAATGGGTTTTGTTATTGTATTCAGTGCAACCAAGAACATTGAAGGGGAAGTAGATGAAAAAAAACAGGATGCTGGTACTGGGTATGATGTCACCTAATGAAGTTACGTACTTGTACAAGGTCGAGTATGAGTTTTTATTTGATGTTGAAGTTGTGGTTTTGAGATTTTACAGGGGGTTAGGTAATGCAGAAGAAGTGCTTGATGAAAAAAAGTGGATGAACTGCTTGGTGGGAAAAAGGGGGAAGCCGTGGTGGAAGAAGTTGTTGATGGAAGTACTGAAGGACTTGACAACAATGATGAAGGTCCACTTGGGTATGCAGACTTTCTTTCTTATCGCGATCCATTTGGGTAACTACATGTATAACACTATTTTATAAGTGATTTGTTTTTGTATGAGTAGGTCCGTACCGGAGGTTAAAAAATTTTCCGGTTCTAAGAGGCCGAGGGATTTAGATGACTGTGTAATGAGGGATTCCAAGAAAACCAAGGGTACCCAAACTGATCAGCTTACAGAAGGAGATAAATCTATGGGTAATGTGCCTGATGATCAACCGTTGTGGGTAATCACATTATTGGATAAGGTTATGGAGCTTGGAAAATAGATTGTAGAGCAAAATGAGGTAATAGAAGAACTTCTAGTGTGTGCAAGAGAGGCCGAAATTATGCATGATCGTTTTGAAGGTGATATCAATAGAGTCCACACAAGGTTGAGGAAGTTACTTACTGAAAGAAAGACCGATGATGAGCAACATACAAAAACTCAAACACATCGACATGATGTTGCTCATATTCCCGACGATGATGTTGTGGCAAAAGGACCTTTAAAATGAGCAACTTGATGGACAACACGATAAGGTAATTCTTGTGATTATCTTGGGTATGGTAGTGTAATTTAGATTTGGGGTATGGTAAACAACCATGGTTTGATATCGCCTAAACTATTCTTATTTATCTCCTCAAATAGTCTAAGCATTTCTTATTTTATTCTCCACAGCCAGCTAAAGTGGTTGAAACAACACGTAGAGTTGGTAGACGGCAACGCAAACCATCTCAAGCCGTTATTTCGCCATATAGACCCACGATCACAATACCCAATGCGCCAAAGAACGGGTCTCTCACTAAGAAAGAGAGAAATGACTTATACGCTTGGTACTTGTAGAGTGGAATGAATGATTGTGTAACTGGATTGACGATGCAGTTGGAAAAGGACCATTTCAAACAACTGCTCAAAAGGACTGCTTGGTTGTCCGGCGATGTAAGTATTCGGTAACAATCATGTTCGCTCCAAACGGTGTGTGCAAGCTTTAAATTTATAACCCTAGACTTAAGCTTAAAACAAGGATGCGAACCCGCAGTGTACGGGTCAATCGTAGTAAAAGCAAGAAAATTCCAGGGGTCGATCACAGGGACTTAGTGAAACAAAGTCCAGTACGGTATGCTAGTGTTGATGCTAACCACAAGAGCAAGTAATACAATCAAAGATGAATAAGATGTCAAATAAAGCAAACATGCAATTCTAGGGATTAAAGCATCTAGTTGTGGTTCCAACTCAAGATCTATAGATAAGCGGACAAAGCTGAGATTTTTGCATGGGGAAGGTGTTTCTAAAGTGGAGTAGATCACCGGGTAAGTCTCACTACACACTAATCCCAAACCGTAACTCCTATTACCGGGTAAGTCTCAAGGAATTAAGATAAAGAACTATAACCTCAAACTAACACACCATCTAAGGGAATAGAATCAACCTTTACCGGGTAAGTCTCAGGCTAACCCACAAAGATGGGATGGAAGCACACTCAAACCCCAATAAAGGATAAACCTTTATTACCTACACTTATGATCGTAGGTACACAAACTAAGGAATTACCGGGTAAGTCTCATCCTAAGCTTGCTTTGAACCAGAAAGGTATAATAAGAATAGGATTTGGCAAACTCTAACACATTAACTCTCAGTTAAGGATCGGATAAGCCACCTCGGTCAGCCAGTTTCCACCCCGGCCGAGATGTTCATCGACTGAACGAGATGCTTAGGGTTAAGGTTAAAGACTCGAACTTTCAGGATCCTACTGTGATTAAGATCATTCTATCATTGTTTTTCCCACAACCTTCAGCCAATCACCCTAGAATCACACAAGGAAATTAGCCACTCATCATCATAATGAAAGTATTAAATATATGGGAAGAAGGTGAATATTTGAACAAAGAAGAATTTTAATGAAAACACTTCAATAACTGAATCAAATATCACACAAAATCGTTCCTTGGATAATGATCCAACAAGACAAGACAACAAGGAAAGGAATTGAAGACAATCTTACAAAAACCCTCCAAAAAGCTATAAAGCTATAGTCTTCAAATCTTCCTTCAACCTTCAAAAAGGTTCTTCGAATCTCCCAAATTGGAGTAGGATGCGGCTGCTGCGCTGATAGCGGGATGTAACTGCAGCCTGTATTTCGGTGTAAGCGGGCTTATCGAATTGTGGAAAATCCAACCCTTTTTATAGGAAAAATAAACCTCCAAAGATAATAAATCTTAAGAAGATATATTCCCATAAAAATAGGTAAAATATATGATTCTGCATATCTCCTTCCTTCCAGAAGCTCAGCCCAAAAATATAAGATCACTTTCCAATTTTAAAAGATCTCAGCCAAGAATAAAATATTCTCGCCGCGTCCTAGGTGTTCGCCTCGGTCGAGTCGGCGTCTCTGGATCGCCTCGGTCGAGATGAATCTCTGGTCAACCGAGGTGACTCATAACTGAATGTAGAATCTCTCAAAACTGGTCCAAAGTAAATCTTTAATCCATGGTTGTGCTTCCTGAATGTAGCTCCAAATGACTCTTGACTCCTTTTGCTCCTTTTTGATGCAAAACGTACCATATTACCTGCAATTACAACGAAACTAGGTGTAGACCTCGATTCTCGCAAAGGTAGATGAAATGGTAGTAAAATCACATAATGTACATACAAACATGCAGATTATGAAAGATAAAACGTCCAAACAAACCCCAAAATATAGACTATAATTCATGCTATCAAAATACCCCATACTTAGCCCTTGCTTGTCCCTAAGCAAGTTCCTCATATAGAAATCAAGATAGAATGGATTATAAGTCAAGAAAATCAATGAAAAGTCTTTCAAAAATATTTTATGGTGTGAAATCATCATAGATCACTCTAAGAGAGTACTTCCTGGAAATTAAAAACTCAATATGATCAAAACATTTTATAAATATAGGAAAGTTGTTCATCTTTGCATAAAATCATAGAATGCATAATAAATCATAATTATCAAAATTAATCATGTATAATCCGATTTAAACCGCTAAGTCAATCAACAAGCTCAAGGTCTCAAGGGCTTCCCAAAAGAAAAGGTCAAGAAACGTGTAGGGTAGGGATGTATGTAAGGTAATGTGGTGCTAGAATCCGGGAAAAGGATGAACTTCACTTTCACTTTGACTTGCAACATCTTCCACCAATAAGCTTTGCTTATTTCACACTTTTTTTTTTTCTTTTACTTTACTTTTTGGGATGCATGGACAGAGGTGCACAATAACCGAAGCCTAGGAAATCCGCAATCATCAATTTCTTGAGATGCGTCAAACCCTTGATGCACATACCATGACCCGTTAGGAATATCGCTCAATCCGACTTTGGCAAGACACAAACACCCGGCTATGTGAATGGTGCCGAGTTACTCATCTTCATGATTGACTTCCCCAAACCTATTATTGCTTTCTAACACTTTCACTTTCAGCCACTTCTCAACTTTTGACTTGCTTTCACCACTTCGCTTGCTTCCAAATTCCCGGATAGGTAAAGGGAGGCAATATGTATATGAGGGGCTAAGCATGATCAAGAAGAAGAAGAAGAAGAAGAATGAATTGCCTTGGTCTTTCCAAGAAGAACGTGAGAGAACTTATGCTGCGGTGTCAACCTTCAAATTCAACATAATTTGGATAAAAATAAAGTATTAAACATGCCAATAATTTCAAACAAAGCATTTAGCAACTTAAACATATTATAAAATCTTTCAAACACATAAAGAATTTAAAACCAGTAAGTAAACAAAATCTTCACTGAGATCATATCCAGATAAGTAACACAAAAATCGTTTTCGAAAACTCTCAGTTAACCCACCTCGGTCGAGATGTTCTTGGGTCAACCGAGGTGAAACACCTCGTTTTGCCAAAACTGACTCGGTCGAGGTCAAAATTTTTTTTTAAAAAACCATTTTTTTTTCGACGTTTTTCTCAATCAAATAACCTGTAGGTATGCATGTAATATCAGATAATCATATAAAGGCAACTGAAGCATAAAATATCAAATAAGTACATCAAATACCCCATACTTGGGACACACTGTCCCAATGGGTCAAAATAAGTCTAAGGACAAGATACTCACCGAACATAGCTAAACTGCATGAAGAAGTAAGAAACAGCTCCCAGATAAAACCATCTCGGTTGGCGAAGCACATCTCGGTCGAGGTGTTCTGACAGTACCCGAGATGTATCTCAGTAAAGCTCGTTTCCTCAACTTCTCAAAGTTTTGTTCTTCCAGTGTAGCTCCTGAACTATGATCCTTCCTTTTGGAATACCTGGTTGTTGTCTAGAAGAAAACAAAAACAAAGCAACTATCTAAACTAAACTAGATAAGGGAGAAGAAAGCAATACCTTGGGTTGCCTCCCAAGAAGCGCTTGGTTTAAGGTCGCTAGCTGGACCCTTCTCCATAGAATTACTCAATGTACCTTGAACACCATGGAGTGCTCATCACATCCATCATAAAATTCTTCCAAAAAGGTTCCGGTTCCTAATTTCACCGGCAAATGGTAAGATCTCCCACGTACAAGCTTGTACGGTTTGATTCTCACCGGAATCCTTCTAGCCTTCCTGCACTTCAATGGGACATAATCTAGCCTTGCGTCCCATCCTTTCCTTGATCGAGAAAACAACTTCTCGAGAATCCTATTAGCTTCCCCATCTTTAGCATGGGGATGGTACAAGGTCCTTAGCATGCGAGGGACCCCATACTTGAACAAGAGACACTTCATCGCCTTAACGGTGTAGTGCTTGCCAACTCCACTCCTCATGATCCGCGGAGCTTCCTCTTCCAACAATTTAAAGGAAGACTTCATCTTGATCTTGGGAGGTTCTTTAGGAAGAGACCTCCAACTCTTCGGTGCTTTCCTGAAAAATTCAGAAATTTTAATAGGGATTTCGAATGGAGTAAGAGAACTTACCTTGTAAAGTTCTCCAAAGCTTGAGACAAGTTTCGTGTTGGGTTGATAATCCACCCACGAAACCTCTCTCAGTTCCGCTGGTCTTTCCTCCATCTTGACCACAATCTCAGTAATTTGGCCAAGGTTCTCTGCATCTTCTACTTCTGGTTTTGCAGATTCTTCTTCCATCTCGGTCGAGATCTCTTCCACCTCGGCCGAGGTCTCGGCTGTTGGATCGAGATCTTCCACATCCTCCGCTTCCACAAAAGCTTCAGGAGAAACTTCCGGTTCGACCAAAGGAATGCTTGGAACGTGCAACACTTCCTTATGCTCCTCTTTCGGCTTAGCATAGGATAGGGTGCTTTCCTTGAGCTCCTCCACCTTCTTCATCAACTTCTCCAATCTTGATTCGAGAGAGTCTTCAAGGGGTTGCTCACAAATCTTTTTAGGGACATTCAGTTCATCCCACATCGCAAGTTCACGCTGAATGGCCTCTTCTCTTTCCCATTCATTGTTGAACCAATAGAAGGAGTACTTCTCCTCCAAGTATTCATAATGGTCCGCCCTAGCACTTTGCCTTGCTATCCAGACTGGATCAAACATAGCCATCAGAAATCCTGAAAACTACAAAAACTCATAGAAAGAGTAGTTAGTAGCAACAGGGGCAAGCGCCCCGAAAGCAAACCGTACCGGCTCGGTCTAGACCAAGTCCCCGGCAACGGCGCCAAAAAACTTGTTCGCTCCAAACGGTGTGTGCAAGCTTTAAATTTATAACCCTAGACTTAAGCTTAAAACAAGGATGCGAACCCGCAGTGTACGGGTCAATCGTAGTAAAAGCAAGAAAATTCCAGGGGTCGATCACAGGGACTTAGTGAAACAAAGTCCAGTACGGTATGCTAGTGTTGATGCTAACCACAAGAGCAAGTAATACAATCAAAGATGAATAAGATGTCAAATAAAGCAAACATGCAATTCTAGGGATTAAAGCATCTAGTTGTGGTTCCAACTCAAGATCTATAGATAAGCGGACAAAGCTGAGATTTTTGCATGGGGAAGGTGTTTCTAAAGTGGAGTAGATCACCGGGTAAGTCTCACTACACACTAATCCCAAACCGTAACTCCTATTACCGGGTAAGTCTCAAGGAATTAAGATAAAGAACTATAACCTCAAACTAACACACCATCTAAGGGAATAGAATCAACCTTTACCGGGTAAGTCTCAGGCTAACCCACAAAGATGGGATGGAAGCACACTCAAACCCCAATAAAGGATAAACCTTTATTACCTACACTTATGATCGTAGGTACACAAACTAAGGAATTACCGGGTAAGTCTCATCCTAAGCTTGCTTTGAACCAGAAAGGTATAATAAGAATAGGATTTGGCAAACTCTAACACATTAACTCTCAGTTAAGGATCGGATAAGCCACCTCGGTCAGCCAGTTTCCACCCCGGCCGAGATGTTCATCGACTGAACGAGATGCTTAGGGTTAAGGTTAAAGACTCGAACTTTCAGGATCCTACTGTGATTAAGATCATTCTATCATTGTTTTTCCCACAACCTTCAGCCAATCACCCTAGAATCACACAAGGAAATTAGCCACTCATCATCATAATGAAAGTATTAAATATATGGGAAGAAGGTGAATATTTGAACAAAGAAGAATTTTAATGAAAACACTTCAATAACTGAATCAAATATCACACAAAATCGTTCCTTGGATAATGATCCAACAAGACAAGACAACAAGGAAAGGAATTGAAGACAATCTTACAAAAACCCTCCAAAAAGCTATAAAGCTATAGTCTTCAAATCTTCCTTCAACCTTCAAAAAGGTTCTTCGAATCTCCCAAATTGGAGTAGGATGCGGCTGCTGCGCTGATAGCGTGATGTTCTAACTGTAAGCGGATGTTTGCAGCCTCTAAGCATGATCGGATTTGTGGAAAATCCAACCCTTTTTATAGGAAAAATAAACCTCCAAAGATAATAAATCTTAAGAAGATAT
>BSUD01000005.1:111551760-111569260 GCA_033239045.1 Fagopyrum esculentum
TTTTTTTTTTTTTTTTTTTTTTTTTTTTTTTTTTTTTTTTTTTTTTTAAAACTATTATTTTTGTTTCGGTTTCGACGTTTTTCTCAATCAAATAACCTGTAGGTATGCATGTAATATCAGATAATCATATAAAGGCAACTGAAGCATAAATATGAAAATATCCGATAAAACGTGAGTCATACATCAAAGTCATCAAATAAGTACATCAAATACCCCATACTTGGGACACACTGTCCCAATGGGTCAAAATAAGTCTAAGGACAAGATACTCACCGAACATAGCTAAACTGCATGAAGAAGTAAGAAACAGCTCCCAGATAAAACCATCTCGGTTGGCGAAGCACATCTCGGTCGAGGTGTTCTGACAGTACCCGAGATGTATCTCAGTAAAGCTCGTTTCCTCAACTTCTCAAAGTTTTGTTCTTCCAGTGTAGCTCCTGAACTATGATCCTTCCTTTTGGAATACCTGGTTGTTGTCTAGAAGAAAACAAAAACAAAGCAACTATCTAAACTAAACTAGATAAGGGAGAAGAAAGCAATACCTTGGGTTGCCTCCCAAGAAGCGCTTGGTTTAAGGTCGCTAGCTGGACCATTCTCCATAGAATTACTCAATGTACCTTGAACACCATGGAGTGCTCATCACGTCCATCAGAAAATTCTTCCAAAAAGGTTCCGGTTCCTAATTTCACCGGCAAATGGTAAGATCTCCCACGTACAAGCTTGTACGGTTTGATTCTCACCGGAATCCTTCTAGCCTTCCTGCACTTCAATGGGACATAATCTAGCCTTGCGTCCCATCCTTTCCTTGATCGAGAAAACAACTTCTCGAGAATCCTACTAGCTTCCCCATCTTTAGCATGGGGATGGTACAAGGTCCTTAGCATGCGAGGGACCCCATACTTGAACAAGAGACACTTCATCGCCTTAACGGTGTAGTGTTTGCAAACTCCACTCCTTATAATCCAAGTAGTATCTTCTTCTATCGGTTTCAAGGGAGGTTTCATCTTGATCTTAGGAGGTTCTTTCGGAAGAGACCTCCAACTCTCCGGTGCTTTCCTGAAAAATTCAGAAATATTAATAGGGAATTCAAATGAAGTAGGAGAATGTACCTTGCAAAGTTCTCCAAAGCTTGAGACAAGTTTCGTGTTGGGTTGATAATCCACCCACGAAATCTCTCTCAGTTCTGCTGGTCTTTCTTCCACCTTGACCACAGTCTCAGTAATTTGGTCAGGGTTCGCTGCATCTTGTAGTTCTACAAATTCTTCTTCCATCTCGGTCGAGATCTCTGACACCTCGGCCGAGGTCTCGGCAGTTGGATCGAGATCTTCCATATCCTCCGCTTCCACAAAAGCTTCAGGAGAAACTTCCGGTTCAACAAGAGGAATGCTTGGAACGTGCAACACTTCCTTATGCTCCTCTTTTGGCTTAGCATAGGATAGGGTGCTTTCCTTGAGCTCCTCCACCTTCTTCATCAACTTCTCCAATCTTGATTCGAGAGAGTCTTCAAAAGGTTGCTCATAAATGTTTTTAGGAACGTTCTTCTCATCCCATATCGAAAGTTCATGCTGAATGGCCTCTTCTCTTTCCCATTCATTGTTGAACCAATAGAAGGAGTACTTCTCCTCCAAGTATTCATAATGGTCCGCCCTAGCACTTTGCCTTGCTATCCAGGCTGGATCAAATGTAGTCATCGGAAATCCTGAAAACTACAAAACTCATAGAAAGAGTAGTTAGTAGCAACAGGGGCAAGTGCCCCGAAAGCAAACCGTACCGGACTCGGTCTAGACCAAGTCCCCGGCAACGGCGCCAAAAAACTTGTTCGCTCCAAACGGTGTGTGCAAGCTTTAAATTTATAACCCTAGACTTAAGCTTAAAACAAGGATGCGAACCCGCAGTGTACGGGTCAATCGTAGTAAAAGCAAGAAAATTCCAGGGGTCGATCACAGGGACTTAGTGAAACAAAGTCCAGTACGGTATGCTAGTGTTGATGCTAACCACAAGAGCAAGTAATACAATCAAAGATGAATAAGATGTCAAATAAAGCAAACATGCAATTCTAGGGATTAAAGCATCTAGTTGTGGTTCCAACTCAAGATCTATAGATAAGCGGACAAAGCTGAGATTTTTGCATGGGGAAGGTGTTTCTAAAGTGGAGTAGATCACCGGGTAAGTCTCACTACACACTAATCCCAAACCGTAACTCCTATTACCGGGTAAGTCTCAAGGAATTAAGATAAAGAACTATAACCTCAAACTAACACACCATCTAAGGGAATAGAATCAACCTTTACCGGGTAAGTCTCAGGCTAACCCACAAAGATGGGATGGAAGCACACTCAAACCCCAATAAAGGATAAACCTTTATTACCTACACTTATGATCGTAGGTACACAAACTAAGGAATTACCGGGTAAGTCTCATCCTAAGCTTGCTTTGAACCAGAAAGGTATAATAAGAATAGGATTTGGCAAACTCTAACACATTAACTCTCAGTTAAGGATCGGATAAGCCACCTCGGTCAGCCAGTTTCCACCCCGGCCGAGATGTTCATCGACTGAACGAGATGCTTAGGGTTAAGGTTAAAGACTCGAACTTTCAGGATCCTACTGTGATTAAGATCATTCTATCATTGTTTTTCCCACAACCTTCAGCCAATCACCCTAGAATCACACAAGGAAATTAGCCACTCATCATCATAATGAAAGTATTAAATATATGGGAAGAAGGTGAATATTTGAACAAAGAAGAATTTTAATGAAAACACTTCAATAACTGAATCAAATATCACACAAAATCGTTCCTTGGATAATGATCCAACAAGACAAGACAACAAGGAAAGGAATTGAAGACAATCTTACAAAAACCCTCCAAAAAGCTATAAAGCTATAGTCTTCAAATCTTCCTTCAACCTTCAAAAAGGTTCTTCGAATCTCCCAAATTGGAGTAGGATGCGGCTGCTGCGTAGGTAGGATGGATGTATGCAGCCTTCTTTTCGGTGTAAGCGGGATGTTGATGATCCGAAGATGGGTGAATTGTAGAAAATCCAACCCTTTATATAGGAGAAATATACCTCCAAAGATAATAAATCTTAAGAAGATATATTCCCATAAAAATAGGTAAAATATATGATTCTGCATATCTCCTTCCTTCCAGAAGCTCAGCCCAAAAATATAAGATCACTTTCCAATTTTAAAAGATCTCAGCCAAGAATAAAATATTCTCGCCGCGTCCTAGGTGTTCGCCTCGGTCGAGTCGGCGTCTCTGGATCGCCTCGGTCGAGATGAATCTCTGGTCAACCGAGGTGACTCATAACTGAATGTAGAATCTCTCAAAACTGGTCCAAAGTAAATCTTTAATCCATGGTTGTGCTTCCTGAATGTAGCTCCAAATGACTCTTGACTCCTTTTGCTCCTTTTTGATGCAAAACGTACCATATTACCTGCAATTACAACGAAACTAGGTGTAGACCTCGATTCTCGCAAAGGTAGATGAAATGGTAGTAAAATCACATAATGTACATACAAGTATGCAGAATATGAAAGATAAAACGTCCAAACAAACCCCAAAATATAGACTATAATTCATGCTATCAAAATACCCCATACTTAGCCCTTGCTTGTCCCTAAGCAAGTTCCTCATATAGAAATCAAGATAGAATGGATTATAAGTCAAGAAAATCAATGAAAAGTCTTTCAAAAATATTTTATGGTGTGAAATCATCATAGATCACTCTAAGAGAGTACTTCCTGGAAATTAAAAACTCAATATGATCAAAACATTTTATAAATATAGGAAAGTTGTTCATCTTTGCATAAAATCATAGAATGCATAATAAATCATAATTATCAAAATTAATCATGTATAATCCGATTTAAACCGCTAAGTCAATCAACAAGCTCAAGGTCTCAAGGGCTTCCCAAAAGAAAAGGTCAAGAAACGTGTAGGGTAGGGATGTATGTAAGGTAATGTGGTGCTAGAATCCGGGAAAAGGATGAACTTCACTTTCACTTTGACTTGCAACATCTTCCACCAATAAGCTTTGCTTATTTCACACTTTTTTTTTTTCTTTTACTTTACTTTTTGGGATGCATGGACAGAGGTGCACAATAACCGAAGCCTAGGAAATCCGCAATCATCAATTTCTTGAGATGCGTCAAACCCTTGATGCACATACCATGACCCGTTAGGAATATCGCTCAATCCGACTTTGGCAAGACACAAACACCCGGCTATGTGAATGGTGCCGAGTTACTCATCTTCATGATTGACTTCCCCAAACCTAAAATTGCTTTCTAACACTTCACTTCCAGCCCACTCTTCAACTTTAGACTTGCTTTCACCACTTCGCTTGCTTCCAAATTCCCGGATAGGTAAAGGGAGGCAAAATGTATATGAGGGGCTAAGCATGATCAAGAAGAAGAAGAAGAAGAAGAATGAATTGCCTTGGTCTTTCCAAGAAGAACGTGAGAGAACTTATGCTGCGGTGTCAACCTTCAAATTCAACATAATTTGGATAAAAATAAAGTATTAAACATGCCAATAATTTCAAACAAAGCATTTAGCAACTTAAACATATTATAAAATCTTTCAAACACATAAAGAATTTAAAACCAGTAAGTAAACAAAATCTTCACTGAGATCATATCCGGATAAGTAGCACAAAATCGTTTTCGAAAACTTTCTGTTACGCACCTCGGTCGAGGTGTTCTTGGTTCAACCGAGGTGAAACGCCTCGTTTGGCCAGAATCTCCCCGGTCGAGGTCAAAAAAAATTTTTTTTTTTAAAACCATTTTTTTTTCGGTTTCGACGTTTTTCTCAATCAAATAACCTGTAGGTATGCATGTAATATCAGATAATCATATAAATGCAGAAGTGAAGCATAAAATAGAATATCCGATAAATAGTAATGTGCGTCATACATCAAAAGGTAGTCAAATAATACAAACACCCCATACTTGGGACACATTGTCCCAATGGGTCAAAATAAGTCTAAGGACAAGATACTCACCGAACATAGCTAAACTGCATGAAGAAGTAAGAAACAGCTCCCAGATAAAACCATCTCGGTTGGCGAAGCACATCTCGGTCGAGGTGTTCTGACAGTACCCGAGATGTATCTCAGTAAAGCTCGTTTCCTCAACTTCTCAAAGTTTTGTTCTTCCAGTGTAGCTCCTGAACTATGATCCTTCCTTTTGGAATACCTGGTTGTTGTCTAGAAGAAAACAAAAACAAAGCAACTATCTAAACTAAACTAGATAAGGGAGAAGAAAGCAATACCTTGGGTTGCCTCCCAAGAAGCGCTTGGTTTAAGGTCGCTAGCTGGACCATTCTCCATAGAATTACTCAATGTACCTTGAACACCATGGAGTGCTCATCACGTCCATCAGAAAATTCTTCCAAAAAGGTTCCGGTTCCTAATTTCACCGGCAAATGGTAAGATCTCCCACGTACAAGCTTGTACGGTTTGATTCTCACCGGAATCCTTCTAGCCTTCCTGCACTTCAATGGGACATAATCTAGCCTTGCGTCCCATCCTTTCCTTGATCGAGAAAACAACTTCTCGAGAATCCTATTAGCTTCCCCATCTTTAGCATGGGGATGGTACAAGGTCCTTAGCATGCGAGGGACCCCATACTTGAACAAGAGACTCTTCATCGCCTTAGCGGTGTAGTGCTTGCCAACTCCACTCCTCATGATCCGCGGAGCTTCCTCTTCCAACAATTTAAAGGAAGACTTCATCTTGATCTTGGGAGGTTCTTTAGGAAGAGACCTCCAACTCTTCGGTGCTTTCCTGAAAAATTCAGAAATTTTAATAGGGATTTCGAATGGAGTAAGAGAACTTACCTTGTAAAGTTCTCCAAAGCTTGAGACAAGTTTCGTGTTGGGTTGATAATCCACCCACGAAACCTCTCTCAGTTCCGCTGGTCTTTCCTCCATCTTGACCACAATCTCAGTAATTTGGCCAAGGTTCTCTGCATCTTCTACTTCTGGTTTTGCAGATTCTTCTTCCATCTCGGTCGAGATCTCTTCCACCTCGGCCGAGGTCTCGGCTGTTGGATCGAGATCTTCCACATCCTCCGCTTCCACAAAAGCTTCAGGAGAAACTTCCGGTTCGACCAAAGGAATGCTTGGAACGTGCAACACTTCCTTATGCTCCTCTTTCGGCTTAGCATAGGATAGGGTGCTTTCCTTGAGCTCCTCCACCTTCTTCATCAACTTCTCCAATCTTGATTCGAGAGAGTCTTCAAGGGGTTGCTCACAAATCTTTTTAGGGACATTCAGTTCATCCCACATCGCAAGTTCACGCTGAATGGCCTCTTCTCTTTCCCATTCATTGTTGAACCAATAGAAGGAGTACTTCTCCTCCAAGTATTCATAATGGTCCGCCCTAGCACTTTGCCTTGCTATCCAGACTGGATCAAACATAGCCATCAGAAATCCTGAAAACTACAAAAACTCATAGAAAGAGTAGTTAGTAGCAACAGGGGCAAGCGCCCCGAAAGCAAACCGTACCGGCTCGGTCTAGACCAAGTCCCCGGCAACGGCGCCAAAAAACTTGTTCGCTCCAAACGGTGTGTGCAAGCTTTAAATTTATAACCCTAGACTTAAGCTTAAAACAAGGATGCGAACCCGCAGTGTACGGGTCAATCGTAGTAAAAGCAAGAAAATTCCAGGGGTCGATCACAGGGACTTAGTGAAACAAAGTCCAGTACGGTATGCTAGTGTTGATGCTAACCACAAGAGCAAGTAATACAATCAAAGATGAATAAGATGTCAAATAAAGCAAACATGCAATTCTAGGGATTAAAGCATCTAGTTGTGGTTCCAACTCAAGATCTATAGATAAGCGGACAAAGCTGAGATTTTTGCATGGGGAAGGTGTTTCTAAAGTGGAGTAGATCACCGGGTAAGTCTCACTACACACTAATCCCAAACCGTAACTCCTATTACCGGGTAAGTCTCAAGGAATTAAGATAAAGAACTATAACCTCAAACTAACACACCATCTAAGGGAATAGAATCAACCTTTACCGGGTAAGTCTCAGGCTAACCCACAAAGATGGGATGGAAGCACACTCAAACCCCAATAAAGGATAAACCTTTATTACCTACACTTATGATCGTAGGTACACAAACTAAGGAATTACCGGGTAAGTCTCATCCTAAGCTTGCTTTGAACCAGAAAGGTATAATAAGAATAGGATTTGGCAAACTCTAACACATTAACTCTCAGTTAAGGATCGGATAAGCCACCTCGGTCAGCCAGTTTCCACCCCGGCCGAGATGTTCATCGACTGAACGAGATGCTTAGGGTTAAGGTTAAAGACTCGAACTTTCAGGATCCTACTGTGATTAAGATCATTCTATCATTGTTTTTCCCACAACCTTCAGCCAATCACCCTAGAATCACACAAGGAAATTAGCCACTCATCATCATAATGAAAGTATTAAATATATGGGAAGAAGGTGAATATTTGAACAAAGAAGAATTTTAATGAAAACACTTCAATAACTGAATCAAATATCACACAAAATCGTTCCTTGGATAATGATCCAACAAGACAAGACAACAAGGAAAGGAATTGAAGACAATCTTACAAAAACCCTCCAAAAAGCTATAAAGCTATAGTCTTCAAATCTTCCTTCAACCTTCAAAAAGGTTCTTCGAATCTCCCAAATTGGAGTAGGATGCGGCTGCTGCGCTTGTAAACCCTGATCGACGATATAGCGTCCTTCTCGAATTGTGGAAAATCCAACCCTTTTTATAGGAAAAATAAACCTCCAAAGATAATAAATCTTAAGAAGATATATTCCCATAAAAATAGGTAAAATATATGATTCTGCATATCTCCTTCCTTCCAGAAGCTCAGCCCAAAAATATAAGATCACTTTCCAATTTTAAAAGATCTCAGCCAAGAATAAAATATTCTCGCCGCGTCCTAGGTGTTCGCCTCGGTCGAGTCGGCGTCTCTGGATCGCCTCGGTCGAGATGAATCTCTGGTCAACCGAGGTGACTCATAACTGAATGTAGAATCTCTCAAAACTGGTCCAAAGTAAATCTTTAATCCATGGTTGTGCTTCCTGAATGCTCCTGAATGTAGCTCCAAATGACTCTTGACTCCTTTTGCTCCTTTTTGATGCAAAACGTACCATATTACCTGCAATTACAACGAAACTAGGTGTAGACCTCGATTCTCGCAAAGGTAGATGAAATGGTAGTAAAATCACATAATGTACATACAAACATGCAGATTATGAAAGATAAAACGTCCAAACAAACCCCAAAATATAGACTATAATTCATGCTATCAAAATACCCCATACTTAGCCCTTGCTTGTCCCTAAGCAAGTTCCTCATATAGAAATCAAGATAGAATGGATTATAAGTCAAGAAAATCAATGAAAAGTCTTTCAAAAATATTTTATGGTGTGAAATCATCATAGATCACTCTAAGAGAGTACTTCCTGGAAATTAAAAACTCAATATGATCAAAACATTTTATAAATATAGGAAAGTTGTTCATCTTTGCATAAAATCATAGAATGCATAATAAATCATAATTATCAAAATTAATCATGTATAATCCGATTTAAACCGCTAAGTCAATCAACAAGCTCAAGGTCTCAAGGGCTTCCCAAAAGAAAAGGTCAAGAAACGTGTAGGGTAGGGATGTATGTAAGGTAATGTGGTGCTAGAATCCGGGAAAAGGATGAACTTCACTTTCACTTTGACTTGCAACATCTTCCACCAATAAGCTTTGCTTATTTCACACTTTTTTTTTTTCTTTTACTTTACTTTTTGGGATGCATGGACAGAGGTGCACAATAACCGAAGCCTAGGAAATCCGCAATCATCAATTTCTTGAGATGCGTCAAACCCTTGATGCACATACCATGACCCGTTAGGAATATCGCTCAATCCGACTTTGGCAAGACACAAACACCCGGCTATGTGAATGGTGCCGAGTTACTCATCTTCATGATTGACTTCCCCAAACCTATTATTGCTTTCTAACACTTTCACTTTCAGCCACTTCTCAACTTTTGACTTGCTTTCACCACTTCGCTTGCTTCCAAATTCCCGGATAGGTAAAGGGAGGCAATATGTATATGAGGGGCTAAGCATGATCAAGAAGAAGAAGAAGAAGAAGAATGAATTGCCTTGGTCTTTCCAAGAAGAACGTGAGAGAACTTATGCTGCGGTGTCAACCTTCAAATTCAACATAATTTGGATAAAAATAAAGTATTAAACATGCCAATAATTTCAAACAAAGCATTTAGCAACTTAAACATATTATAAAATCTTTCAAACACATAAAGAATTTAAAACCAGTAAGTAAACAAAATCTTCACTGAGATCATATCCAGATAAGTAACACAAAAATCGTTTTCGAAAACTCTCTGTTACGCCCACCTCGGTCGAGGTGTTCTTGGTTCAACCGAGGTGAAACACCTCGTTTTGCCAGAACTGTCCCGGTCGAGGTCAAAAATTTTTTTAAAACCATTTTGTTTTTTTTTCGGTTTCGACGTTTTTCTCAGTCAAATAACCTGTAAGTATTTAGCAACTTAAACAAAGCATTTAGCAACTTAAACATATCAGAACTGTCCCCGGCAACGGCGCCAAAAAACTTGTTCGCTCCAAACGGTGTGTGCAAGCTTTAAATTTATAACCCTAGACTTAAGCTTAAAACAAGGATGCGAACCCGCAGTGTACGGGTCAATCGTAGTAAAAGCAAGAAAATTCCAGGGGTCGATCACAGGGACTTAGTGAAACAAAGTCCAGTACGGTATGCTAGTGTTGATGCTAACCACAAGAGCAAGTAATACAATCAAAGATGAATAAGATGTCAAATAAAGCAAACATGCAATTCTAGGGATTAAAGCATCTAGTTGTGGTTCCAACTCAAGATCTATAGATAAGCGGACAAAGCTGAGATTTTTGCATGGGGAAGGTGTTTCTAAAGTGGAGTAGATCACCGGGTAAGTCTCACTACACACTAATCCCAAACCGTAACTCCTATTACCGGGTAAGTCTCAAGGAATTAAGATAAAGAACTATAACCTCAAACTAACACACCATCTAAGGGAATAGAATCAACCTTTACCGGGTAAGTCTCAGGCTAACCCACAAAGATGGGATGGAAGCACACTCAAACCCCAATAAAGGATAAACCTTTATTACCTACACTTATGATCGTAGGTACACAAACTAAGGAATTACCGGGTAAGTCTCATCCTAAGCTTGCTTTGAACCAGAAAGGTATAATAAGAATAGGATTTGGCAAACTCTAACACATTAACTCTCAGTTAAGGATCGGATAAGCCACCTCGGTCAGCCAGTTTCCACCCCGGCCGAGATGTTCATCGACTGAACGAGATGCTTAGGGTTAAGGTTAAAGACTCGAACTTTCAGGATCCTACTGTGATTAAGATCATTCTATCATTGTTTTTCCCACAACCTTCAGCCAATCACCCTAGAATCACACAAGGAAATTAGCCACTCATCATCATAATGAAAGTATTAAATATATGGGAAGAAGGTGAATATTTGAACAAAGAAGAATTTTAATGAAAACACTTCAATAACTGAATCAAATATCACACAAAATCGTTCCTTGGATAATGATCCAACAAGACAAGACAACAAGGAAAGGAATTGAAGACAATCTTACAAAAACCCTCCAAAAAGCTATAAAGCTATAGTCTTCAAATCTTCCTTCAACCTTCAAAAAGGTTCTTCGAATCTCCCAAATTGGAGTAGGATGCGGCTGCTGCGCTGATAGCGTGATGTTCTAACTGTAAGCGGATGTTTGCAGCCTCTAAGCATGATCGGATTTGTGGAAAATCCAACCCTTTTTATAGGAAAAATAAACCTCCAAAGATAATAAATCTTAAGAAGATATATTCCCATAAAAATAGGTAAAATATATGATTCTGCATATCTCCTTCCTTCCAGAAGCTCAGCCCAAAAATATAAGATCACTTTCCAATTTTAAAAGATCTCAGCCAAGAATAAAATATTCTCGCCGCGTCCTAGGTGTTCGCCTCGGTCGAGTCGGCGTCTCTGGATCGCCTCGGTCGAGATGAATCTCTGGTCAACCGAGGTGACTCATAACTGAATGTAGAATCTCTCAAAACTGGTCCAAAGTAAATCTTTAATCCATGGTTGTGCTTCCTGAATGTAGCTCCAAATGACTCTTGACTCCTTTTGCTCCTTTTTGATGCAAAACGTACCATATTACCTGCAATTACAACGAAACTAGGTGTAGACCTCGATTCTCGCAAAGGTAGATGAAATGGTAGTAAAATCACATAATGTACATACAAACATGCAGATTATGAAAGATAAAACGTCCAAACAAACCCCAAAATATAGACTATAATTCATGCTATCAAATCACACTCAAATTCTTACCAAAAAACATACCCAATACGTGTAGACGAAACATACACAATAAACGTCTTCCGGATTGATGATGCATCTTTTTCATTATTTTTCTATTGTAGTTGATCGATGAGATTGTCATGCATTTAGGGAAAGGTCTTACGAATGCACCTTCTACGTTGGGTAATGTTGCAATCTTGCCGGCGTCCTTCTCTTCAAAGTTCAACACGGTCGAGTATGACAAATACATGGCAGCACTTACAAGCTATGTTTTCTCCCAAGAGTTGTTGTCATTTGCTAATGGTGATGAACTTGCTTTGTTTCGTAAGGACATGTCTACCGTGGATGTTATATATGTGTCTTTTAACGTGGACAATAAGCAGTGGGTAGCGCTGAAGATTGAGTTGAGTTCTTGGATTGTAACCGTTGTTGACTCCATTATTAATTTCATGTCCGAGGATACTTTCTAACAGCATGTTCAACCGCTGCTGCACATGCTACCTTCTCTACTGAGCCTGTACAAACACACTCACTACTTGAGGCATGAGGCCAAGATGACACATAATTTTCTTGTGTCAAGGATGACGGAGGAAAATGTTCCTCAAAATGATGAGAGGTAACTTCCACCCTATACAAACACTCTTATATTAACATTGTGGTTCGGTTATTACCAAGAAATTGACTATTTATTTTCTAGTGGTAGTTGCGGTATTTATACCGTGAAGCATATCCAGTACATGGCAGCATGTACAACAAATTTTTCGACAATATGTGAGAGCAATGTAGCTGCTATAAGGGAACAGTTGGCATATGTTCTATTCCATGGCATTTGTAAGAAGTTGTTTGAGATTCTATAGATAATGTCTCGTTTCAAATAATACTTTGCAAATTTGTGTGTTACATACTTTGTTGTGAATTTGGATTTTAACTGGACATTTGCGTGTATGTTTCCTTGGGTATTAAGAATGTTATGTAATAGTTTTATTGCGTGTATCTATGTACGAAAGGTCGTCTCACATGTTACACACAACTGCAAACTTCATCCAATATTCCATACTCAAACAAAAATAGCCACACTTACAAAATTCAATAATTCATACACAAGCCCAAACGGACCATAATATATTTCATACATCATTTCAATATTAAATACCCAAAAGTCTCACATGATACACACAATTACAATTTTCATCCCATATATGATACCCAAACAAAAATATCCACACTTACAAAATTCATTCATTCATACACTTGCCCAAAAGATCCACACTTACAAATATTTTTTCCCAAAAAAAGCATCCGCCTTCATTTTGTGTCACTACGATCATACCCAACAATACTATACACATTTGTCCCTAGAGTTTCACAGTTGGTTGGTTCCGACAAGTTTTCTTGTTATGTCCGATGACTCCACAACACGTGCATTTTCTTTTCTTCCCCTCACCATGCTCATGTATCCTAACTTTGGATAATCTATCACACCTTTTTCTCTTAATTGGAGGATTGCATACAATACTTTCAAAGCATGGTATGCTAATTTCACCACTTTCAAGGACTGGGTATATAATGTCTCCATACGCCTTCCTCCAAGCTGCAACAATGTAGTAAGAACTTACTAACGTAGCGGGATTTATTTTAGCTTCCTTTGTTGCAGCTATGACATGCACACAAGGTATCTGTTCGAGATCAAACGCCATGCATGTATACATGTGTTTTACCAGGCTCACGACCTCGCTTTCTTCCCCCCATTTAACTTCATACAACAACCGTCTAGTATCAAGTATGTAGCAACCATACTTAGTAGCATCAACATACTTTACTTGGATGCTTTGCTCGATGTTTGGGGCGGCCAAATCCTCTCATCGTTCTGCCTTTTCCCTCCTCATAGCAAACCACCGACTCATACCTTGACGTATCTCATCAACTAAGGCGAGGACCGGATATTTTCTTGCATCAAGCATCACTCTGTTAAAAGTCTCTGCATTGTTGCTTGTCATGATGTTGTATCTTGTTACTGGGGAATAAGCATGTGACCAACACTCGAAACCGACATCTCTCAATAGTTGCCCAACCGCTGGTTTCTCCTACACAAAGAAATAATTGTGTTAGGTACCAATACCCAAATATTATTGGTAGCAATACCGAAACAGAATTGTTAAATCCCAACAACATGGTGTAATCTCACCCGCTCAATAACTTTAAACAGCTTCATGCAGTCATCTTTCTTGTAACATTGTGCGGCGTCTTAAAACATATCTTGAATCCTTTTCATTCTTGATCTTTTCTTTATACTTTGTTTCAAGTGGTACATGCAAACCCCGTTGTGTGATTGTGGGAAGTTCGCACCAATAGCTTTCTTAATGGACATGTGTTTGTCAGATACAAATACCTGTTCACGTGCGTCTTCAACACACTTTTTCAATTTTTGCATGAAGAAATCCCAAGATTCATCGTTTTCTCTATCAACTATTGCAAATGCTAGAGGATAAATCTGTTGATTTGCGTCTTGAGCGGTTGCTATCAACAGAACACCTCCATATTTGCCTTTAAGAAAGGTGCCATTAACTGAAATCACCTATAAATAGTATGAAAACTCATTTAGTATTGTACCACACTCACATTTTTTAAGTATTGAAGAACTAACCTTTCGTACAGCACTGTATATATCCCCTCAGTGATTGCCCAAATGCGAAGAATGCATAGTGGAATTTGGAATCTTCATCGACGTCAAGAGCAATAACGCTACCGATTAGCTTCACGCAATTTGTGCATATAGACCGGAACTCCACTATAATTCTTCTCACATGTCCCTCTAAGTAATTCCTTAAATGCGTCCAAGGATTTCCAGCATACTTAATACAACGCATCAATTTTCAAATCGTTTTTCAGCACTGATTGAATGTTTAACGGTTCTGGTAGCTTCTTCACATTAGTGTACCTGCACAAGTTACCCAAATTTTGTAATGTAACCCAAGTAAACCCTAAATTACAAAATGTTTATGTAAAATATTCAAAAAGTATACACGAAACCGTAAATTATCCCCACAAACCCCAATTTGTATAATGCATACACAAACCACGCAAAAAACTTGAAAATACAAATTTACTTACAGATCACGCAGTAGATGCACAATTACGTTTACAAACGGGGTCCTACGATTGCGCATTCTGCTTTCAAAAGAACAAGTGTGTTCATTGGTGTACCGTGTGATGGTGAAATTTTGAGACTTACCTAAAATAAAGAAACGAACTTTCCATCTGCAAGTACTTTCGTCACATTTATCAACCACAACACGGTTATGTGATTTTTTTATCATGTACTCAAAACACTAGTACATGGCATTCATACACAAAGCAACCTTTAAATCCTTCTTACTCTTATAAGTCTGACCAACCTCAAGTGCTCACCTTTGTTTGAGCCCGACCAATGACTCACTAAGCAAAGTAGGATGTGAAAATACATACCTTGATGTGTCCTCATTAATTCTTGCTCTTGCAACCCTCTCATCATAAACCACTATGCTTGAAACTACCCCATTATCACTATTGAGTATTGATACCCCTAAATCTTATTTTTCTTCCATTGTAACACACAATGGGATACTCCAACACACATTATCTACCCTGTTTGCCTCCACGTATGCTTCAAAATCTTCACAACTTTTTATAGTAAAAGGGTGTAAACATTCATTGATACTATTTTTGTACGTTAATACAAGATTATGTTTTTCCATTGTCAACTTAAATCTTGAAGCAATTAACCCTTTTAACGCACCCATTGTTGTCCTTTGGCTTATAAATATGTGCTTGCTTTGAATTGTCCCAACATAACTCCAAATTCCATCCAAAGCAACCCATTCTCCCCCGGAGTAACATGTAAATTGTACAGTATCCTTACCTGAAACAAAGATGTTACATGTGTAAGTACATGTATGAACTAACGTGTAGATACCCAAAAGTTGGTTGATACCCAAACGTATAGATACCCAACAACCGGGTTTAAATCAATACCCAATTGCAAGTCGCCGTAGATGTACAACTTACCCAATAACTGTTGTTTATCTTGTGTAAAACGTTTTCAACCTTCATCGACATGGATAACAGAATCTACCGGAATATAAACTACATGTATTACACCGTTAAAACATGAGAAACAATAACCTTATCAAATAGTACTCGATGACTCGTTTTATCATCAAATACAGCAGTTTGAATGAATGAAGAAGACTTTGTTTTGTTATGTATGAAAGAAATAATGCCCAAATTTTCTGGAAAGGATGATTTGAAATTGGAAGGTTACTTTGGATGGATTGTTGCAAGAAATGGTTGTTTTGGATGGAAACAAAGAGTGCTCTCCAGAGCTGTCACATCGACGATTGCCTCATGATGGAAATACTGCAGCAGTACTTTCTGCATTTCCAAACTTCCCTTTGCGTTAGTATTTCCCCAAGAAAGATATAATGGATTAGGGGCTATTTTGTCAAAATAAAAAAGTGGGGGTTAGAATGCATATTATAACATTGTATTAGGGTCATTCCACCAAAACCACCTTATTTAATTAGTAGCCCTAAACGTGTACCTTAAAATAGATAGATAGATCGTTCAAACCTTAAAATAGATAAACTTTGATCATTTTTTAAAGAAATTGTACCTTAAAATGGATAGATCGTTCAATGTAGATGCATTTTGAGTCCTCGAACGTTGAAATCTAGCAAGATTTGTAGCCTAAATCTCAATTCGAAGATTGAAAGAAGGTTTGAAGAAAAGAGGAGATTGAAGAGAAAAGTAGAAATTAAATTAAATTTAATTATGATAAAAGTTGAATTGCGAGTTTCGTTTTTGGTAGGTTGTAACTTTTAGTTGCTATAAAATTATCTTTTTTTTGTTTGAAAATTATATTTATTGTTTTCACCTTGTCTTTGAGTTTTTATATTTGTTTGTCTTATGTACAATAATCTAAATGGCCAATTATATTGAAATAGACAAAGTATTAATTCTACAAAAATCTATATTTAGTTATTTTAACAATATAATAATTTATAATTCAAATTAAAATCACAAAATTTTCTTCTAATTAAGTATTGAAAAAATAAATTTAATTTAATTTAACCAAAATCTTTCAAGTATATGTTTTTCTTAAAAAATATTAGGATGAGTTGGTTAAGTAGGTACATAATGTAATTTTGTGTATATAGTAGGCACATTTTGTTACGCCTAGACAAAGTAGACACCTTGTATTACAAAGAAAAAGATTTAATAGAAAACAATAACAAATATTATATAATCTCTTAATTATAATAAATAAAATATTGTGTAAAAGATATGATTTGAACTTTGAATGAATTGGTCCACCCTCTCACCCTTATACCAATTGGACTAACTAAACTTTGTGTATTCTTTTGATGATACACAATTATAATATACAATTTCAATTGCACAATAGTAATACATAATTTCAAATACACAATGTTAATAAATAAAAGACTTTGTAACCAAAAACCTTGTGTACAAAATACTCGAGCGATATAAAATGATTCGAGCATACATAATGTACATACATATTATTCAGGAAAGAAATTCAGTGAAAGGTATTTCATACACAAGGTTTTGATTACACAAGTCTTTTATTTATTAATATTGTGTATTTGAAATTATGTATAAATATTGTGTAATTAAAATTGTGTTTTAATATTATGTATTAATATTATGTATTAATATTGTGTATCATCAAAAGAATACACAAAGTTTAATTAGTCCAACTAGTATAAGGGCGGGCGGACGAGGCAACTCGTCCAGAGTTTGAATCTTACCTTTGACACAATCTTTTATTTATTTAGTTACCCGATACAAAAAGTACCTTATTTCACCAATCTTCTCAAATAATAGTTCAATGAGGTAGTAACTTTTTTCATTTTGTTATTTAATTAAATATTAAAAATTAATTATTCATAAATTTGGAAAAATAAACAACACAAAGGACGGGTACTAAACTACTACTTTAAATCACAATTCAAACACTTATATTTTACAACTATTATTTACTTATTTATTATATTTAATTTAAATGACTAATCATATCTCTTTCAACTCTTACCATATAAGCCTATATAAAAA
>BSUD01000005.1:111570491-111680270 GCA_033239045.1 Fagopyrum esculentum
AATATATGTTGAAATTCAGTGTATTATATTTTTTTTTGTAAAATAATTTAAAATATTTTAATATTTAATGAATATGAAGAGATCCATGTGTCCCTCCATGTACTTTTCCAGGAGGAAAAAAAAAAAAAGAAAGCTACAGTGGGCTACTTTTTTTTGCAAAAGGGGGGAAAATAGAAGTTGCAATCAGAGTGGGTGTTGCAGTAGTATGTGTCAGAAAAAATTTGCTAAGTTGGTAAATATTTTTTATTATTTGTTATATGAGTAATTAATTTCAATATTTTTATTGTTTAGGTTAAAAAAATCCGCTCAAAAGTTCTACAAATGATCAAAAAAGTATTTTACAACATAGCCTTACAAAAATATTTCATGAAAAACAACTATACACTTTTAAAATATTAATAATTTGTTGTAACATCCTAATACCCTTAGCAACGCAATCAAACAAAGATTTAAATTAGAGAAAATTACCGGTAACCACCCGCTAAATAGACCATATTGCAAATAATCACCCGCTCTATCACTGTCTGGAAACCCTCTGTCAGTATCCTGTCAAATATCCGTCTTGTGGGTCCCACTTTATAATAAAATAATATTTTTTTTTTTTTTTTTTTCTCTTTCTGTTTTTCAGAATGCAATGAAGACCTGCAACTTTCCATTTCAGTTTCCAGATCAAACCTTCTCCTCACGCTATGGCTCAACTCCGGCCGAGTGGCGGTTGCGTGGCTGGACAAGCGCTAGGGTGGAGGTCCTGGACGGTGTCAATCACCACAGCTGTGTTCCGATCTCCACTGTTGGTAACAGGCGGTGACAGATCTCGACGGTTTCAGCCATTGGTGGGTTGCTGAAGGTCTAATTGATCTTTATTCGAGGGAAAATCATGCTTCAAACCTAAATCTGGATCCAATTTCTTCTCCAATTTCCTAAACTGTCTTCTTCACCTCAAATTGGGCAATCTGCTCCCAAATAAGACTACCATAACGATCGTTGTCACGAGCGAGAGAAACAAGAGAAGCAGTAGCGTCTGCTCGGGAGTCAAGGGAACCAATATGAAGTTGAGTGATCTGCTCCCAAATTAGACAGAGAATCGGTTCGTTGGCTGCAATTGGAGGAAGACCTAAGTAATCGAGGTCATCAGAAGAGGAATCGGCAGAGTGGAGACACGGAGGAGCCAGGAAACGTCTCTGATGGAGTTATCGAGAGAGAGGACTTTCCGGGAATAATTAGCGGGGACGATAGTGAAAGCTCGATGAACGAAGCCATTAGCGCTCCGGTACTTGAGGGCGAGCGAGGAAACGTCTCCGATGGAGTTATCGAGGAGAGAGAGGACTTTCCGGGAATAATTAGCGGGGACGGTAGTGAAAGCTCGACGGACGAAGCCATTGACGCTCCGGTACTTGAGGGCGAGCGGTAAGGCTTTGTCGAGAAATTGTTCGGTGTCAGAGATGATACGGATGGCAGGACGCTCGTAGAGGTCAGAGGAAGAACGGGCGGCTTGAGGGAGAAGGTCAGCGAGTTTGGAGGTTTTGGATTTGAGGTCAAGGATTCTTGGTAAATAATATTCAATAAAAAAAGAAACAAAATCAAGTTAAAAATAGGGGGAAAAAATATATATTATTTTATTATAAAGTGGGGCCACGGATATTTGACGGAATACTGACCCATGGTGGTTTTTTTGGTAACGAAGTATCTTTAGAGGGTGATTTCCAGTAAATATGGTAACGGAATACCTTTAGAGGTTTCCGGTAAATAGTGATAGAGCGGATAGTTATTTGCAATATGGCCTATTTAACGGGTGGTTTCCGGTAATTTTCTCTTTAAATTAAGCAGCTGTTAGAGCAACTAAATAACTCAGCCGTTAAATGCTCAATAGTAAAAGGCAGAAATGAATGTTAAATCATTCTTGATTTGTATAAATGAAAATGCCTCTGTTCTCCAAAAAAAGGCAGAAATGAACTAACTTTGAATTTTCAGATTCGTCGTATTCGTGTGCTGTTTGACGCTACAAAGAATGGAACGATGATTGGAAAAACAGCACACGAGATATACAAAAGAATCCACTGTCTTTACAAATAAATATTGTGCAAAAGCTGCAAAAACAATCGAAACAAAATCTCCCACCAAAGGAGAAGGCCCTCACCCCCAATAATTAAGACAATCACAACATGACAATTAAATAAACCAAAACCAAAATCAAACCAGCAAAATTTGGACCATACATGGTCAGCAAAGAAGTTTGCATACCCAGCAGCAACCCCAATTGGTGCTACACACAAATAAATAACACTCACACTCCATGAATGGACATGGTGATCGAAGCGAAGCCATCAAGTATTGGCGGCTGGGGCGGAAGCCTCCTTCTCTATCTCCTGTCGCCTCTGCTCCGCGTGCAGGGCAACACCGTTTCCAAGGGCCTGGTACTGAAACTCGAGTGTTCGAGATAGGTTCTCAAACCTTGCCGGATCTGAAGCTTGTAATACTTGTACACCATAACACACAATATCAGGAACCAAAGCAAACACGGATCGGAGCTTGTAAATGAGATCTCATGATGGTTTACCTTTGATTGAATCCACAAAGAAGATGAACGGGTCAACCTCATCGATTGGAGATTGCAACTCCTCGTCGTCACTGAAATCATCATCAAAGTCCTCATCGTCCTCGTCGTCCTCATCTGGTCGGAAAGCCTTCGCCTATAAAATTTCAAGACCAAAAGGTGAACTCAAAACCCCAACCTCGTTAAGTATACAAACATAAAAATATCCAAAGTCTTCAACACATTTGACCCCAAGAAATTAGCTTCACTCTTCATAAAATCGCTCAAAAACAACTCAGTACATTTGACCATTGTACACACCTGTGCAGCCAATTTTTTAAGTGTAGTGCTGTCAACTTCCTCTCCATCCTCACCATCAACTCCCATATCCTGATCAGATCCATCATCATCATCATCGTCGTCGTCATCATCATCACTTTGCAAACCATCCATGCTATCATCGTCTTCAGCCGCATCCTCCTTTTCCGCTTCTGCCAATGTGCAAAAAAAGGCTTTCAGGATCTAAACTTCATTTATTATATAGGTGGTTCAAGATCTCTTGGTTAGTCCTGTAGGACTTACAAGGGTGGTCAACTGTTCACAATGTCGTAGCAATTCCTAAGCTAGAAAGATGTAATACACGTAACTTTTTTATTTGGCATAAAAACTACAACCATGCAGAGAAGTATTTAGAGAAAGTAAAATGAATTAATTAGTGGAAAAAGTACCATATAGATGATAAGTTGCTTTCTGCTGGTCTCTACATAAACCTTACATGTCCCACTTTCCTTTATTTTCTTTTTTAAGTCTCAATAGTGTCTTGGGGCTCCTAGGTCAGTGGTTAGAACATAGCTCTTTAAAAGTATGCCATATAGGCACACAAGAGAACGCAATCCTTATTTGGTCAGGTGCTCCTAATTCTACACATATCTTCCTTCACATTCAAAGTAATATAGGATCACCTTCATTCTAGAATTAACAAGAGTGTCAAAAAAGGTAAGTGAGGTAGAAAAAAACCTGCAACTTGGTCCTTGTATGCAATAAGAAGCTCAAGCGTAGCCCGAAAAACGCGCCCAAGAGCATCCTCAGGGAGCTGCTCCGCTGGGAGCGCTAGCAGAGATGTCAATCCCAGACAGCATACTTTTTTATCATGTTCTCTGCAAGCCAAAAAACATATGAATCATCCAACCCCCACATTATGGCATATCTAATTGCTCTTAAAACATGCAAGTAGATCAACCAGTACTTATCTTTACTGATATACCCTCGGATGCACCAGCGAAAAGAAGTCATGAATTTGTATTAAAAATAAAAACATGTTGATATACCTTTTGAAATTAGCCCTCATTCCACTCTTCCTCACTTCCATCAGCATCTGGAACCAAAGATTGAAGACTTCCGCTGCAACACCCAGTTTATGCAAAATGGAAAGTGATAGGCTAGCATTATAATAAAGAGCATCGGCAACCTGTCATACAAAGAGCCCCACATGCATAAGATTGCAATTGAAAACAAAACAATGTGAAGCTTTAAACAAAAGTTATGGGATCACAGATCACATGCATGTGAACATAACTATTACGCGAACAGACTTCTTGTTCTTGGTTCAGTTCCCCACTAAAATTAAGGGAAAACTTCATTCCCCTAACACTTCAAGTTGCCTTCTATCTTAAAGAGTAAAATTGTTAGCAAATTTGAGCCCTTGAGAACACATAAGACGAGAGCTATGGAGCTACCTAATTCTCATCTCAAAAAAATAAAATAAAAAATCACCATGTGTGAGACAGAAAATATAAGAATATTCAAGACCGTAACAAAAAATGCAAATAGCACGAGAAAAGTATGTAAACATACCACTTTAATCAAACAGCACTTAATAGAAGCTTTCTCCGTCCGTCGCAACCTTTCAACTGTTATCCGCAAATACGGTTCAACCCAATGATCAACCTGTCCTTTGCAATTTTGGAATAACACTTCAACAAGTTTTGGAGCAGGCTCAATATCCCCATCCTCGAGATTCTTGTCTGCCATGATCTGCCAAAGATGGAATGAATAGGTCACCAAAATGCATTCCAATGCAAAATGAACATGCAAATAAATAATACATCTACCCATCTTTATGAGGAAATTAATGCAATTTGAATAGAGAATGTATAGTGGGTGGCTTGGGGAAACATCTGGGCATCGAAACATACCGAAGAAATCATATTCCAAAGACTCTGCTGATAATCTGGATTCTTGCATGACAGAAAATGGGCAGTACCTCGGCATATATAGTTGTCCAAGGGTACGAGAATGTCTGTAATCAAATGTTCAGTTGACCATAACAAGATTGCATGAGAAACTTATCACCCAGTCAACGATAACAAAACTGGAGAGCCAGTTATAAAAATACTGGACTAAATATTAAATCAGGATAATGATGCCCAGATTACCTATCAATAAAAATGGTAGTTAATAAGTGGTATCAGCACATAAATCCAGAGTTGAGATAAATTAATCATTGTAATCAGCATTAGAAGGCTTATTCTCATGTTTCGGCAATTCAGCACAAGAAAGTGGGTGGTCCACCAAAATTAGTTTTATCAGTTTGAATATTAGCAGAGTTATTGGAGGTATTAATCTGGTGGTCTGGCTGTTTGGCCAAAAGATAGGCGGGGGCTTGTAAAAATTTGAGTGGTATTACTTATTTGAACAACAAAGGTGGTATTTTGAAATGTCTCTAGTCTCCTGTAAAGGGTTGTGTCCTGATAACATTCAGTTGAACAGAATTTGTACAAAACAATTGGGATTCTTTTTTCTGTAAGAAAAAATGAAGGTAATTTTATCAAAAGATAAGATGAACAAGGTCAATTTTATTAAGAACACATGAACATATGAAAGGAAATTGTTTCCTGATAATGTGAAGTTGAACAGAATTTGTACAAAACGATTGAGAATTTTTCTGTAAGAAAAATGAAGGTGATTTTATTAAAAGATAACATGAACAAGGTGCTTTTATTAAACAACACATGAACATATGAAATGAAATAGTTAGGCCAATATTAAGAAAATTCAGAGGATGGATGATACTTACTTGTAAAATAATCAATGGCCCATTCACTTAAAGCTTCCACCATCAATGGCCAAAGGTTCCACATCTCCAATGAAATTGTTGGAGAGAAAAATGTCATATACGATACAATTTCAAGAACCTCCTCATAAACCTCTGGACATATTCCAAACAACGCATTACAATCAGTAAAATATACAATTTGGCTTTAGTGACTAATAAGATGGCTTAATAAGGGTATTATTGACATGCATGTGATAGGAAAGTATAAATTTGTAGAAATATATCACCAAAGAATAGAAATAATATACAATACAATGGGGAAAATATCCTCCTAAGAAAATTAATAGAATGATGATGGATCACTTTTCAATATTTATTTCAGTAATAATATACCAATCAGACAGAGAAAACTGTATGTATAGCTTAACCAACAATATTATGACAAACCAAAACCATATTCAGAAAAGCCAAATGCTAAATTACTGATCTGAAACCCATCTCTCTAGAGTTCTTTGGAGTCAATTTATTGGAACTGCATATTGCAATCGAAAGAATAACCCAAACCAAGATGTAACAGGGACGAATAAGCTATGATTACAGACGGGAATTATGAGCTAGAGTTCTCGTTTTCCCTTTTTTCCAGCTTTTAAAATATCAGCAGCAAGTTACTGGAACTTGTTAAAATCTTAAATTCGCCTCTCAGGAGGAAAGTTCAAGGAGATGTAAGCTAACATTAACCAAAGTTAAAGAACAAGATGGAACTAAATAACCATCTCGCACAAACTCATGTACCCTCGAAGTGCTTAGACGTCAAACCAGTGCATAGTATCCAAGAGGGAAAAAAAAGAATGGAGAGAATCTTAAACTCACTACACCATTTCAGGGGTAGGATCAAGGCAAGTTAATACTGGGGTCAGGTCAACCTGTTCTCCCAATTCTAGGACTAGCAATCAAGGATTTATAGAAGTAACGGACATACCTTGCCCATCAGTGGTTAGCATCTTGTGCATTACAGGGAGAAGGATTGGCTCAACTTGAACAAATAAATGCGGGAGCTTGCTGACTGATTCAAGAATAGTGCTTATGGCGCGTAAACAACCAACAGCAGCCAGAGCACCACCGGGATCATCACCCTCCTCATCAGCTTCAGCAGAGGACATGCACTTCCAGAATGTAGCCACCTGCAGGACAAGGGATTATGACATTCCCAGCTAACTATAATCCATACCACGAAATTTCAGGTAGCATTCTCAGATCTTTAGCAACATACCAAATTTTGACATAGTCCGAAGGCATAAGGTGCCATTTCTTCCCCAAACCTGTCAACTACAGTCTCGAGTGTAAAGACAAGGTCTTCATTCTCCACCTCATTCATAAGCTTAAAGAACTCTAGTAAAAACAAATATAAAATAATATTAGTGAACAGAGAAGTGCATGGCTTGATGTTCTATTCATATGAAGAATTTAAAAGACTTGTACCATCAAGTAACTGTGGAAGTAGTGGGCGGATCTCATCTAAATCTGTAATCAAAACATTAAGCCTCATTAATTGCTATATTTGAGATCCACAAAAGTAAGGTTTCAGATTGAAATACCTTTACAAGCATCGATGAGAGACCGAAGTGCAAAAACTGAATCGACTCGAACAGGTAGCTCAGTGTCACGCAGCCCAGCAACTACTCCGTGTAGCGCTTGCCGGAAGTTGTTCTGATCTGAGAACTCAATATGGGCATATTGTCCAGCAACCCAAGCTGCCTGATATATCACTATGATCAATAACTACTGACAAAAAGAATATTCTGATAATAACTAAAGAAGAGAAAACAAATGCTAGTGTCTGAAAAATAGGTTGCATTTTTCATAAATAGAATAATAATGTAGTCTACCATTCATCTTTTAAGGGTGGGTTCCCCATTTAATATAAACTGGTCAACTCATAACTCTCAGTTGGATTCCTGGTTACCAGACACGTTAAGAAACCTGCTTTAAAGAATGGTCATTCTACAACACAATGAAAAACAAAGGTACTAGCCCAGCCCAAAGGCTGTATGTATGAAGGCGCAGGACCCCTGGCGCCGAATTTTAGAACAATGTACCAAACTGCTTCAAGATAGTCGCTGAACAGATTACTCAAATGAAGTACGTTTCTAACTTCAAACATTTCAAAGCATCTACTTTCTTCGCTGCATAGTGGGGACGAAAGAATTTAGGGGCAGAATCGCAACCAACCTTTGCACGAAGATGGCCCACGGGGCTTCTAAATTCAGGGAAAACATGCTGCACTAACATCTGCTCCAGCTCAGATTTGTATGGGGACATCTTTTTTAGTTTATCACAAAGTGTTCCAATAGCAAGGAGGGCCCCATCTTTCTGACGGTAAGGTTTTTGTTCTAAAGGAGCCTCAGCATATCTGCCACACATAATAATAACAGCACATCAAAAACTCCAGTAGATATAGTCTACGCCATCAATCCCAAGAGAAAATTGTGGTGAAAAGACAGATTTGTTCATAGAATTCCAGAAGACCTTTTAAGAATCTCCACGATGAACAGAATGAACTTTTGCAGGTTTTCTTTGCCATGTTTCCTGACCAACTCACTTAGGAAATCCAAGGAAGCTGTTGTTGGACTATATAGATCTTCAATAATATCTTCACAGAAGGAAAGAGAAGTCAAATAATTAGCTTACCAATCACAAATTCACAATGGCCAGCAATGTTTTCCACTTCTGTTAACAGAAGTAATATCTCCCAGTTACAAGAAAACTGGGATCCATTTGTAAGTTCGAAAATCAAATTGAGTATGATAAAGGACTGAACTACAAAAGGGAAACAAAAGAAAACATCTAAACGGGGATTTGAGCAGACAAAAGATGACACAACTTATTAACCCAACCCAATAAAGATTTTAGCTTGTAGCTAACAAGCAAAATGCTAATTTCCCACAATTGCAACAAAAGAAATGCTATCAGGTGCATAATACTTCACATTTTCCAAATACAAGAGAAACTAAGCAAGTAACTTTTACCACTACAATTACCAATACTGAATGATGTATTTAAACACTACTATCAAGTTTTGGAAAGTGAAACTCACCATAGCCTTTCCTCACATACTCATGTGGGTCCTCATCCCAAAGCTTTTGGTCATTGTCATTGAAACACATTAGAGGGAAAATAACCTCAAAGAGGAGAATGTCAAGATGAGGTTGAAGCAATTTATACATGCTACCTTTTGATACACTGCAATAGAGAGAACAGATGATGTTCAAGACAAAGATGTTTTTTACAATGAACATATGTATCCAGTCATCCACAGCTAAATAAAAACTTCTATTCTACATTAATTCTCCTTGGCTCTTGTCATATTCCTAGTTGTGAAAACCTTCCATTTCTCTTACATAATAGATTCTTTCACCAAAGTATGAAATAGACTCAAATAGCTGTAATTTGCAGAAATATCTTAAAAAGCATCTTAACATGGAAATGGTGTAGAAAAGAACTGGGGGACCTCATATCTCCTAGATCAGAGGTGCAAGGAGAAAATGATTTCTTTTGTTATATCTTCTAACACAATAACGATGCAAAGTGTAATGCAAGTGATGCAACATACAATTGCAAAAACAAACATGCAACAAGTTTCGTTACTTGATAGAGTGGTTGGTTATTAAGAAACATTGACAATGCAAGTTTTAGTATCAACAAGCCTGGGCTAAGCAATTCCATCCTCAAAGTGCTCCGTAGTAAGGCAACAACATAAACATAATGCTCAATCTAAAAACAGAAGCATCGTCTCTATATAAGATAAAGCACAACCAAAAGCATACTAGTATGATAAGCATTGCCGATCACCAAAATAAGTTAGTCAAAATTCAAAATAATATCTATTGAAGATCATCCAACAAGCATACAAAATAAACCAGAGCTCATACTGAGGATCACAAGAAACAAACCTGTTGCTAAGATACTGCAGGATGAGGTTAATTACTCTGTCAGGCAGATATCCACCAACACGAATTACATTCAACAAACTCAGATGACACTCTAAAATTTTCCCTGCGTAGTTTTTCTGGAATGCTTGAGCAAACTGCTTACTTTCCGGATTTTGAAGTCTCACATCCCCAAATCTGTGAAGAAAAATACTCGAGGTTATACAACATTGTTGAATTGAACACTTCACTTTGATATTTCCGCCTAGATTTGTCTTTTCCTTCGTTTTTTGGGTGAGTTGGTTAAGTAGGCCCTTTTTTGCCTAATGTAACGTCAAGTAGACTCTTTTGTTTATTAGAAGACAAACTAGACCCCTTTTCACCCCTTTAAATAAGTGTTTTTAGAATTAAAAAATAATCTTAAAATAACAAGGGGCCTATTTGTATCAGCAATACAAAAAAGGCCTTATTAGGCCAATCTTCTCTTATTTTTTTGGTAATTTATAGGCAACTAAACTATATAGCTTAGGGGGACTGGGAAATTTTCCAAATTAAACTTATGTCCAGATCTTCCTGTCAAAAACATGATAGAACATTTTAACTGACCGATTGTATAGCCGATTCAAGATCTGGACAATCCATTTCTTCACTTTCCACCATCCTGATGGTTTTCTTTGGTCTGGATCCACAATCTGGCCTTCTGGTACAGGTCTCTCCAATACATTTAAGAAAAGAACCATCCAAGCATTGAACACATTTGGATCAAACAAATGACTGGGGATCTCCAACTGGAACAAAAAAAGAACTTCCATATTAAATTAATACAGGACTTTGATTAAATTTCATAAACCCACTGGTATAGAGTAAATAAATGTAAAGTTCCACTATATATCTACTAAAAGCATTATTATGAGAACTCAATTTAAGTAGTAACAAAATCTTTGCACTGCGCCATCAACCCTGCCAAAAGACGGTCACAAAAATCATGCATGCACAATTCAACAAAAGAGTTCACATGCTTGAAGATAGTTTGGATGGTTTAAATATTCACGTGACAATCTACACCACCATTTAGTATTTACTTATTGTTTAAGCTTCACATCTACAAGTCTTTTCTACATATAATATCTCATGGTTTAAAACTCTAGATTTGTGACTTAAGGAGAATAAATCTCAAGGGAACCACATCAACAGTAAAGACGGAATGGAAGACTTGCTTCCAATTCATGTTTTAAGTTTCCATAAAACGATGCACCATAAAATTGAGAGTTCCTCAATAGCAGCATAAGATTAAATGTTCAAGAACATACATATATGGACGACCAGAATATTTTACAGATAAGTGTGATTAGTTCTGCTACATCCAGCGGAGAGTTGCCAATCTGAACAAGGTTTTGAAATATATTCAGCAGATGAGGGAATGTCTCCTCAACCATCAAGTTGACAGGTGTCCTTTCCTCATCAGACTTGAACCTACCATCAATACAATTATGAGGAACACTCATCCAAAATTGAAGTTTTACAGGATACTTAAGTAATGAAAAGCTTAACTAAGGTAACAAACATCAAACATTCAGAGAATGATCAGAAATCATAATCTACATTGTCAGATCTAAACGCATCAATGCATGCAGATAGAACACATTGGAAGTTTCAGCAAATAAAAGCTGAAACTGAGAGCCAAACTGTTTTGGAAAATTAAATCACTACAATGAAGCACATCCATACTTACAGTGTGAAAGCAGTTATGACAAGCAACAATTTAAAGTAGATAGCTATCTTAAACAAATAACTGGATATTCCGGACATTCACAGATTATCGGAGCAGTTAGAAGAATTTCATTTGCATAACACCTGACCGAGAAAAAACTAGATTACAGGATTCTTCGCACAATTAGGGTTATGTTCTGGATATCATATCCAATTATTCGTGTATTTGGATAATTAAAAAAGGGTGGATTGAATGTGATCGATCTACAACAATATAGACGAATTGGCCTTCTGGACAATTTATCAGTCAATTCATCTCTTCTCTCCTCTAATCTCCTCTACCTCTCCCCCTGTTTTAGAGACTACAAATGTAGGTCAGAGATGGAGTTATCAGAATAAATCCCTAGATAATGTCAATTAGGAGTTTGACAACGTTAAGGGCAATTATTGTTTGTCATCTTTGAAGCTTAGTATCATCCCTTACGCCATGTCTACATAACATAGGATTCAATCAATTTTAAAAGAAATCTCTACGCATGCAATATCAAATTGGATGAGTGATGTTTAGTCATTTAAGCAAAAAGAAAAGAGAAAGACATCCCTAAAATTAACGTTCTCTTAAATCTCTCATCTCAATCTCACAGCCTATCAATGTCACTCCGAAGAAATTGACCATCAACGTCTGAAATATAAATAACTAAATCCTACATTATAAATTGATATTTCGTCATTTCTTAATCTCAAGAATCCTTTGCAGAATTGCATATTCCAACACCTGTCAAAATAGTAAACCTAAGACTAGAAAGTACACAAAAAGAAACAGTAGTTAGAGCCACCATTGCAACACATAAATGAAAAGACAAAATTGCAATACTTAATTACTTACTCATATTTTCTTGCCAGAATGCGCAGCACAAATAAGGCTCCATAAACTTGTTGATCTAGTAAGTTATGCTTCACCCAGGGAAGGAGGCCAGGCCACAGATCAGGATAGTCAGCATTGATAATCGTTTTAAGGCATTCACCCAGCTGTACCCTGCAAACAAGAATGACATGTAAGACTAGATTTGTAACAAATCAAAGCATAGGCGCATCAACCATTAAAAGAAGTGAACCCGTATTCTCCTATGAGCACTTTCATCAGAACCAATATTGTCAAATAGACTTCAAAGAAAATAACAAGTTTGATGATATAGTACCTCAGTAAAGGAGGAACCTGGGTGACAAACACAAGAATATTTTCCCTCACCATGGCCTTGTCATTTTGTGAGATCTTAGATTTCTCCTCTGACATTCATCACAGAGAAGCAACATTTGATTAAAGCTACCAAATAAGTCAAACACACCTGTAATCGGTTGTATGGATCTAGTAACACGCTAAGATTAACGATATGCTATTACAATTCAGCAAAACCAAAAAAAAAAAAAAGCTAACCAGAATCATAAGGTAACCAATTCTTGGCAATGAAGTTCTTGAAATGAATGCTCGCAACCTGCCTAACAGACAAGACGCAGTTCGCATCGACAATAATCTGTAATAACCTCACAACATGCTGCGGTGAATACTGAAACTGCAGAAGCAGAAAAACAGAAGTTAAAAAAATACATTAAAAAAATCTTGTACTCCAGCTCTGCACTGTTCTCCCATTCTTCATACACTTGATAAAGCATTACCTTGAAACTATTATTCACTAAACTATTACCAATTAGTAGCAATTCCACAATTCAGCTTATACTCGTACGTGAGAGCATATATCATCAAAAAAACAAAGCAAATTTCTCAAAATTAACGCAAAACTGTATACTAGCAAGCAGATTCAAATTTCCGAAATTAAATTTGATAGCATAAATGAACAACAGATTGCCTAGACCAACCTGGTTGAGATTATCTTCGGCAAGCTTCCGTTCCTCGGGATCATGACTAAGAGCGCCATGAAGAATAAGACCTAAAGTTGCAACATCCATATTGTGCTTTATTCAAAGCCCAGTTCTTTAACTCGATTCTCGACTCAAAACTCAATAAACGCGATAGAATTAACAATCCGGAGAATTTTGGCAAATGAGTAGTCCGTTGCTAAGCCAGCAACCTGGAAATTCTGGAACCGGCAGAGATCAAAAGAATATTGTCGGAAACTAAAAACCTAAACCCCAGAGGTATCTATGGTAGGAGGAATTTCAGGGCTTAGAGGGCAGACAGAATGATCAGCAAGCAGCGCAGGAACGAAAGTTGCGGTGAGAGGAAAGAGAAGCGCAACTAAAACGACTATAAATATAGTTAGGGTTTAAAGGGGCAAACGGTACTTTCACTCCGTCATGGCTATATTTAAGAATTATATTAAATAAAATTTATAATACAAATTTATTTATTTTTAAAAAAAAATTACTTAAATAAGTTCAGTATTCGCACCCAGCTTAATGAATAAAATAATTTCGAAATAGATTTGACGGACAAGCATTAATCTATTTCGAAATTATTTTATTTTATTTTTCGGATAAGTAATTTCTTTATTTTATTTTTGATTAAATAAAACAAATTATTTTCGGATAAATAATATCTTTATTTCCATAATTTAACAAGCATAAATCTTATTTACGGATAGATAAATAATATATTTATTTACATAAATTAAAAATCATAAAACTTATTTTTGGATAAATAATATTTTTGGATAAATAATATATTTATTTTCATAATTTAACAAGCATAAATTTTATTTACGGTTAGATAAATAATATCTTTATTTCCATAAATAAAAAAACTATAAATCTTATTTTTGGATAAATAATATCTTTGTTTCCATAATTTAACAACCCTAAATAAATATTTTTCATCCTATAAAAACCGTAGTCAATCCCCTCAAACCCTCATTCAGCCATCTCCTCGTAAAGTTTATTCTTTTTGAAAAAGCAACTTAACAATGTCATACGAGGAATATTATGATATTGATGATGAAGAAATATCTTTGAGTTTTGAGAACGAAGACGAAGATAATGTTGAGGTTAGTTTTGTTTATTTTGATCATTAAAGTTGAAATCATTAATCGTGTTTGAACTTAGATATTTAACCATTGATCGATTAGAGCGAATTTGGGTTGTATATTTCTGTCCGTTACGGACAGAAAGCAGTTGTCCGTTACGGACAACACTTTAACAGATTGAGCAATTTTTTTTTTTAGGGTTTGGAGGAGATAGATGCGGACGTTGATAATCTTAGCATTGATGAAGTATCAACAGATGGAGCGATGAGTAATGATTACTCTAGCCTTTTCACAACCGACATAAACTTCAATAGTCGAGAGGAGGTAATTGGATGGGTTCGAAAAGTGGGACAGGAAAATAAAATGGTTTTCACTGTTTGTCGGGTACAGAAGTCCGTCCTCGGTAGTTTGGGAAAGACATGGTTGTCGTGCGAGAAATATGGAGCATACAACCCAAAAAAGGTGCAGTCTGTAATAGCTAGGATTTCCGAATTCTAATTAATGTTGATTAACTTAACCGTTGATAGTAATTGACATATAACTCGCGAAGATTTCGCAAGTGATGAGTAAGAGTCCCACCGTTATGTTCCTGACGTAATTTTGGACGTTTGGGGAAATTTTTACTTTTTCCCCCGGGTAATTATTTTTACCCTCCGGTATTATTTGGAGCATTTGGGAGCTCCAATTAATAAAAATGCAGTTGAGAGAAATGATCAGGACATCGGATATGTTCTAGATATGAAATAACATGGAGAGGCAAAACGGCGAAAAGAGTCGCTATTTCGTTTCTTAACGGCTAAGAAAGACGGCTTAGGAATACACGTTTTTCGAGACAGTTGTGGAATAATTATCCCTACAATATTCCAGATTTAATGTTCCAATCTCGAGAAGTTTGGAGAAAGAGGTTCGACCCGCCTTTTGATCGATTAATGGATAATTATCGACTTTACTAAAGGATAATTATCGTATTCACTATAAATAGCGGAAAATCCTTTATTAATTCATTTCCTTTCACGTTTTCTCGTAAAAGCTCTGATTTCTCTCAACCTTCAAACTCAGATCTACTCTCCGTTTCTAATCCGATTTCAATTCCGTTTGAGTTTCTGGATTCCTCTCTTCATTCTCTTCATAACGGTACCGAGTTTTTGCATTTCCGAGTATATGGAGCGCTGGTCGAGCATATATGTCACCAGGACGGTTCCGTTGCTCAGATTCCGGTGAATTTGATGCTGTCCATGCGTAGTCTGCGTCATTATGATTCCGAATCTTCTTTCAGATCGTCAATCGGGATAGTAACGAATAAGTTATGAATTTATTCGTTTTTCGTACTGCGATTTAGCCTAAATTGAGTTTAGGCTTGTCAAATAGGACAATTAGAAATTCCATTATGGTCGTTATATTATTCTGGTGATTATGGCTTGTTTGTTTGATGAAATCTGATGACAGGGGGTTTAGAAATTGCCTGCGGGCAAAACGTTATTCTGGCGAAATCTAATTAATTAATTAAAGGTTAATTAATTAAATTAGGATTAGAATTGAGATTGAGGAATGTTGATTTGATACTACCTTGAGATTTGAGGAATTGTGAGTTATGTTGAGATATTGAGGTTTAGTTGGTTGTGAGGCTTATAGATTGATTATGATCCTTATGGATCCCTTTGGGTCTAGGTGTGACCCCTTTGATGAATAGAGGTTGATATGTCTCTTTATGCCTTGTTTATAGGCCGTGTTGTCCCTTCAGTGTAGAGGTGATCGTGGTTGAGTTTGTACGAGGTTGAGGTAAGTCCGTAGGACTTACTTAGCTACCATCCCTATATTGGGTGTTTGCATGAGTGGTGTGTGCTTTATGTGTTTGCTATGATAGCATGAGTTGTCGTTTTTATCGACCTATGTTTTATTGACTGCCCCACTGCGTGGCTGTGATAACCTTTCTCTTTCATCCCGCCGTGGAGTCTGGGAGGTTCTCTGATGTCAGGCCAGACTGGTTTACAGGAAGGGCGCAATCCACTCCCATAGGGTACACGGATTGTGTGACCGATACTCGTACAACTGGACATTGTACTCAGAGGCGAGGATGTATCGGTCCTCGTGTCACATACTTTCATCTATCTATATATATACGGTTTTTGAGTGAATGGTTATTATATAAAGATAATAAAATGGGTAAATGTGTGAAAGCATGATGATGTGTTTATCTTTCATGATTGTGTTTGTGCTTATCCATTACCTCATATATGTATGGTTAGCTAACGGTTTCATACCGTGTTGTAGATGTTTACAGGTTAGGCGCTGCTGAGTGATCTGGCAGGGTGACAGGCCGAGGACTCTCGTACATTAGGTAGTTGGTTTGGGTTTGTTGTGTTCCCCTCCTTCGTGAGGATGTTCTTTTGTACCTCATGTGTGAGGTTGTCGTTTTATATACTCGGCTATGTTGTTGTTTACTTTGGGTTGTACAGTTTATACTGTTTTATGTATTTGTTTTATATCTGTCAGTGCCATGTTGTAAGGTCCAGTGAACTTGTTGTCAGGCTAGGGTCAGGATCCATTGTGAGATCCTAGCCCAATGTGACATCCCGAGTCCCGCGGATTCGGGGTGTTACACAGTCAGCTCAGAGAAAGAATTCATCGACGAAGAAAAGCGGGTGTGAATTCATGATTAGGGTTTTTGAGACTTACCAAGGTTTATGGAAAGTTCACGTACGGTGTGGTGTCCACAACCACAAGCTTGGAAGAAATTTAAAGGGTCATGCATTAGCGGGAAGGATGAATGAGGAGGAGAAGAAGTTAGTAAAGAACATGTGGACCAGTAACTGCACCCCTGCCCAAATTGCGAGTGCTTTGAGCATTGATAAAGGTAACAACACCAGGATGAGACAAATCTACAACCAGAGGCAAAAATTACGTAAACAAGGTTTGGATCAAAGGACAATCGCTCAATAATTCTTTTTCGAATGTCGTAAAGAGGGCTATTTCTGTGAGCATAGGGGAAACAAGGACGGTGAATTTACCGACATTTTTTTCGCACATCCGGAATCAATTGCCCTCCTTAAAGCATTCCCTTACGTATTAGTAATGGACTCAACATACAACACCAACATGTAAGCTTTCACAGTTGTTTACTTTTCCGTAAGATGTCCTTTTTTAATGTATGTAAAATTAACGCTTTGATATTATTTTTTTACAGATACAAGATGTCATTTTTTGAAATTATTGGGTTTACATCGACATGGCTGAACTTTAACGTTGCCGGTGCATTTCTATCCACGGAGAAGGAAGAGAATTATGTCTGGGCGATTGAACAACTTGCAAAGCTTTGTAGGCGTGTCGAGAAGACACCAACTACAATTGTGACGGATCGAGAGAAGGCTCTTATTAACGCACTTGATCGTATTTTCCCAGAAACCCAATTTCTTTTATGTCGCCGTCACATATTCAAAAACATTGAAGGAAGGGCTAGGAATAATCACATGAATAAAGAACTCGCTCGAATATTTGCCAATAGTTACTCGGGTTTATTTACATCCAAAACGGAAGAGTCTTACGAGAGACGGTTAAATGAACTTGAAAACAAGTGGAAAAGGAGAGGACATCTTCTGCAATATGTGAGGACGCAATGGCTAGATCCTTACAAAAGACGAATTGTTTCCGCGTGGACGGATCAATATCTGAACTTCAAAAGTAACACGACGAATAGGTACGTATTTCAAAGCAATTTAAAATTTTATTTACCCGATTTGACGTTAACTCTTTTATTTCTCACCAGGGCAGAAACTGCGCACTCTGTTCTGAAACAATTCATGAAAACAAATTCTACGAAGTTGGATACAATTTTCAGGTTCTATCACTCTTTGATGAGGATTCAGTTGGATAATATCCTCGGTTCGTTCAACGAGAGCATGTCAAAAAAGATAACATGGACTTCTTGTGTTAAACAATTTCAGTCGTTGCACCACAACATTCCCGCAAAGCTTTTTTACTTATTATCGATGAGTACAATAAAGCTCGTGCTAACAAGCCCGATGGTCCATGCACATGTTCATTTCCGACGACTCATGGTCTGCCATGTATGAACTTTATTTGGGGTTATATGAAGAAAGAAATGTCTATCCCTCTTACAGATGTGCATGAATTATGGAAAAAGTTAGATATCGATGACGTGGTTCCGGACTCAGAAAAAGGACGAGACGTGCGTCGAGTTGCAAGAAATTTAATGACGGAGTTCTGCGAGAAAGATTTTCCAAACCTGAGCCCTACTCGACAGTTGGATGTTGTAAATAAAGCTATAGAAACTGCTTTTTCGGAGAGGACCAGTTTGCGGGAACCTGTTAGGGTTGCGACTAAAGGAAGACCGAAGGACAATCCAAACAAAAAATTGCCATCCGATTGGGAGTTAGCATGTACCCCACCCAAAAAACAAAGAGGTCGACCCCGAAAGAACCCTATACCAGTATCAAGTTCATCTCCTATACCAGTATCAAGTCCATCTCCTAATACCGATTTACCACCCAAAACACCTTTAAAGAGAACTATATCCAAGCATAACCCTGATATATTTTAGTAGAATGGCCTGAGGCGGTTCCCATTTGGATGAAAGAGTATGTAATCAGTTGGAATAATGTTAGAGGGGATGGAAATTGTGGTTTCAGAGCACTACATCATGCAATCTACGGCACAAACACAGACGAAGGATGGCGGATGATTAGGCAACTGCTGTTAGAAGAGGCCCTTTCTCATCGCGAGTTGCATGAGGGTTTTTGTCATCAACGCAACATCGATAGGACGATTATGGCACTTGGATGGAATGGAGACGGTTTTGCACCACCAGAATTTTGGTTTAATGTGACGGACATGGGGTGTTTAGCTGCCACTGCATTTTAGTGTATTGTTGTAGCGCATGGTGCGTGCAACTACACATATGTTCCACTATATCGTCGGGAAGGAGTTACTTCGAACTTAGTGTTTCCAGAGATCCATATATCAATAGTTCCCAACCAGTATCATTACATCAGGGTATGTCCTCTAAGATCTTTTCATTTATCATTTTCGGTTTAGTTCTTCACAACATATATGTAATAATGTTTTTTTCCTATTTGTTTTAGCTAACACTTGAAGAGGATTGTCCTTTACCGGAGATTCTTAAAACTTGGTCGCACTTTCATAACGACACCGTTGATGGTATTGAAGTCAGATTAGCTCATCGCCTCACTCGCTGGAAGGAGTTATTTTTACCACATTCACGACCAACACGGATAGATTATGACACAGTTAGTTGATCTTGTTTAGTTCAACTTGTTAATTTTAACTTTACGATCAGACATATTTTCTTAAGGTTTTGTCATTTATATTATGTTAAGGTTAAGTCATTTATATAGTTATTATTTATATTTAGTTAAATATAACGTAAAAAGTTAAGTACGAAGTTTAAACATACAACGAAACAAGTTTAAACATACACAAAAATGTAGACATAAGATTCAAAAGTTTAAACTCACAATACAAACCCAAAAAAAGTGCATACACAAGCCTACTCGTCATCGTCATGACGAGTACCGCTACCCTGTCCACGATCGTAAGATCCGTATGAATAATCTCGGAGATCAGGAAAATAATCTACATAAGTGCGTAAGTCTTGATGCAGGGAAGGAGGGACAGAAGGATCACCAATATACTGCCTAAATCGTGTAGCATAATCATAAGGGTCCAGTCTATCAAATGTCGGAGGTGGAGGTGGAGGAGGATGCATCTGCTGAGCACCTGGGCGTATAAACCGGTGCGATCGGTCTGTATACCACGCCAAATAATCGTCGGTGGCGGTATATCCAGGGCCGTAACGTGCAGTCATCTCCTCAACCGTGACGTGATGGTGCTCCCATCTATCCCATGCCCAGCTACCTCGAGGATAGGGAACTCTGTAGCTCCTGGGATTCTCGACCCTAATAGCATAATCAGGCTATATGAGCGGAGGCGGAATCGTCTGAATGTATCCAAAAGCCCTCATGTTCCTGTATGGATCGTAGGGCTCTGATACGTTTATAAAAGTCAACAACCCGTGGAACAACGAACGCTGTAACTCTCTATGAGTGAAGTCCAACTGGCCGTATGGCTGCCAGTTCACCTGTTTAACAAACAAACAACATTGTTAGAAAATAAACGCGTTAGTTGACAAAAAGATTACAAGTATGCACATGTAGTGGACTTGCTTGATCAACGCTCATCTCATCAAGCATCCGTCTGTAGTCACGGGTGTCCCTCCTAACAGACTTGATGTCGAATCTCGCTGCCCAAGGCATCCCATGCTCCTACCCCTCCACAATTTCCGGTGCAAAGCATGGAAAATATAGGTATATTCATGTCTTTGAACAAAAAAGAAATAAAAATTAGACAAACATTACAAATTAAGTTACGAGAATAATAATATGAGTATAGAGGATATATTTTACCTGCAGCAGCGTCAGACAACCGCACATCTGGCGACAGTCGACCCGAGTGGCTTCGCCCACACGTCTATACAGGTAGGCGAGTGTCGCCGTACCCCAGGATGTACTCATCACCCGATCAAGATCCTCCACCAATATCTATAAATCAGGAGAAATCTTGTGCTGAGATTTGTCGGTGAAAAGCGTCGATCCCAGCAGGTACAACAACCACTCAGACGCTGCAGTCGTCGGATACAGATGTGCATATCCGTCACACTGATCCAGTAAAAAAACATGTGACAGCCCTCGACGACGCACATCTCCGGCAGTCATCTGCTCATTAGTAAATGCAAAAAACTCCTGCACACGGATGACAGCATCAGGTCTGGCGATCACCTGAGTAACCGCCGTCCGGATATGGGTATGCCTAGGATGAGATGGACATCATGGAGAGCAATGGTCATCTCACCCCAAGGCATGTGCAGCTGGTTCACCTCGGGCTGCCATCTCTCGATAAAAGCGTCCAGTAGACACACATTTAGATGCCTGTACATAAGACCCTACAGATGGGTCAGTCCACTGCCGTGCGCTAAACCCGACCAAACCTCCTCATCCAGTGGCCAGGCGTCCAGCTGGCTGGCTCTAGTATGGTAGTGAAGCGTATCACGATCCTACATAGAAAAAGAAATTTAATATATAACTAAAAATATTATAACATTAAAGATGCATTCATTAAACATATTTATTGCGTACTCACCATGCCATGCCAGACGTGGAGAGCGGTGTGAGCCTGGAAACTCCTAAGTATCTCTGGGATACGAGGTCCCCCTCCACAAGGACCTCGAAGATCGGGCTGAAAGGCCTGCCGAGTAGGAGGTACTGGTCTAGGACGATCTCCCAGAGCACGAGGAAGTACCTCCTCAAGTATCTCCTCCACAGGAGCTGGCGAAGGTGGCCTCCTCGCTCGGCGTCTCCTCTCAGCAAGCTGCTGCTGTGAAGAAGAAGGAGCATATTCCTGCTCCCGCTGGGAAGAAGAAGGAGCATCCTGCTGCTCGTGCTGCTCCTGCCGGGAAGAAGAAGGAGCAAACTGCTGCTCCTGCTGGTAAGGAGCATACACGTACTCGATCTGAGAATAATAACCCGCACCAAGCGAAGCACCTCCAGTATAGGAGCTATGTCTTCCTCCGCTAAAAGCCTGGTGAGGAGGGCTCAGTGGAGCAATGTCACGCGCGATACTAGATGTACTACGCCGCGTGACTCCCGACTCCTGTGTCGGGAACTGCTCCTCAAGCGAAGCACCTCCAGAATAAGGAACTGGATCTCGTGCCTCGTGTCTAGAGTGGACCTCCCGCTGTCCCCTCAGAGAACGCATGCCACTGTGGAATACCTTCCTGAAGTATCCCAATCCGCTAAACCTCTTGGCGTCTTTGTTTGGGTTCCTTTCCATCTGCAAACAAAAACAACAAATGTTAATAAAAAGGAAAAGAAATTAAAAAAGGGAAAAAATCTTTTTAAGAAGAATAAGTAAGTTGTCCGTAGCGGACAACTTACTTCTGTCCGTTGACGGACAAAGTCTTTTTGTCCATCACGGACAGAATACACTTGTCCGTCGACGGACAAGTGTCTTCTACCTTCAGCCGATCGCGAACGCCAACAATGGCGTTCGCGATTTGCTCACTCAATGTAATCGTTAAACCTACACCAAAACCCAAAATAACTAATCAACTTTCAACCCTAACTCATATTCATCCATTTTAGTAACATATAAGCCCCTAAACCTCTCTAAAACAACCTAAATCGATCAAATTAAACTCTAAACCTAAACCTAACTAAAAAAACAAATTTAAACGAAACTAAAACGAGAAAGTGAAGTTTTTACCTTAGATTGCAGTTGAGATTACGAGAAATGTCGAGAGAGATTGAGAGAGATGGCAGCCGAAGATCGAGCGAAGGTCGATTCGTAGGTGTTCGTCGCGGCGAAGAAAGGAAGAGGAAGAAAGGGAAAGAAAATGAGCGTCGCTGTCCTTAATAGGGCATGTGACATTTGTCCGTCACGGACACTAATACGTTGTCCGTGACGGACAGATCATTTCTTCAAAGCTTGATATTTACAACATATATTTGTATCTTTTAGATCAACCAATAATGTGTACAACCTCATTAAATTAATGAGTTTAATAACCTGTGGTAACATTTTCGTTAAATTTTAATTTAGTAAGATTTTTGAATGAACATAACGAGTTGTAAAGAACATAATGAGATAAAAATATCAACTTAACGTTATTGCGAGGATTATAAATTTCTGTCAATCAAAATTACGTAACTTCCTATCAATAAACGTTTCTTTTGTTCAAAATTTATAGATTTCGTAACAAACATATAAAGTTTCAAGAAATAAACGTAACTTCATATCATACATATCTACGATCCAATGAAGGTTATGTTATTGAAAGGATTTAAACTTTCTTTTACAAAAGAAGATCAAATCAAAGATATTTTATTCAAAATATTAACACTTTCTTTCAATAAAGAAACCAAACTTACTTACAAACATAACAATTACAAAGGAATTAAAGTTTCAAGATCAATGTTACATTTTTAAACATGACGTTGAACTTCAACCATAAATACGATCAAATTAAAATGACGTTATTGAAAACATTTAAACTTTCTGTTAACAAAATACAATCAAATTAAATTTTTGTTATTCAAAGGATTACAAATTTCTTTCAAACAAACCAAATTTTATAACTTTAATCCACAAAATAGACTTAGTAAATTGATTTCATTTGTCCGTCACGGACAAATGGAATCATAACGGACAAATGGGCATGACTTAGTAAATTGACATGCGCCAAATAGCCTGGACGTTTTTTTATTTTGTTTTTATCTCTTTCAAATTATGAATAAATATTTTGATTAATAAAAAATACAATTATTTTATCTGTTAAATGGAAATTTCATAATTTTATTATAATCTTCCTTGAGGATTAATATTATTACCAGTACTATTTTGGAACCGTTTAGGTACGGCGTAAAATTACATGTACGGAGTTACGAAACATTTTTCACCGTTGATTCATTTGATCCAACAATCTAGCTAATTCACGTCATTTAATGATATTGGGCAACGTGGTGGTATTTTTGTAATTATATGAAGTTCAATTTTGTAAATTTGGGCAATGATTTTGGGCAACGACAATTTTGTCCTTTTATAAAAATCTTTTTTACAAGGTTCCGACGCGGTGACAATTTTGTAATTTTTTAAAGTTGTATTGAGAATTGGTTTGTTTTGTTAGTTCAAATTGCTTGTTCTAATGGTTCATATGTTTGTTCAATTAGTTCAAACTATTTGTTATAATAGTTGTAATGCCCCAATTTTAGGCGCATTTGCAATATTTAATTTTTTTCCGGCTTTTATCGATATATTCTATTACTCGTGTTTAAATTATTATATAATCTCGTAAAATAATTTGCGAGAAAGGTTTTTGCATTGCAAAGTATATTTTGCAAGTTTATTTATATATATTTGATCCAAATATATTTCCCGTATCTTTATTTTCGAAAAAGTCGGAAAGTTTCCCGATTCGAAAATCCCATTCCGAACACTTTGGCCGAGTCCATTCTACTAACTCTTTTTTCCTTTTTATTAATTTATTTTAATTTTCTTTTTCCCTTTTCTTTTGCGGCACCAATGACTCCTCACCTACCCTCCCCGACCTTTCTCGCCCGACCCCTCACCTCGGTGCAGTCTCTTTGTCTCACCTACAACCCCTCACTCCCTTCCTCTTCACAACTCTCTTCCTCACTCTCATTTTGGCCCTACTTCACACCCATCAACCCTCTCCTTCCACAACAGCCCTGCTCTAGGCTCTCTTGCATCCCGACAACCACCGAAACCATCTTGCAGCTACCCTACGCTGGCGAATCCAGGACCCCCCCACCTCTTGAACCCTTCGTTATCCTCGCTTTTGCAATCTCCGGGAAGGAAGAACGCCGCCAAGCGACGCCGAAGGAACGTTTGTCATAGACGCCAAACGAATCCGCCACCAGAGGAGTCGCCTTCGCCTTCTTTCCGCTGCCAGAACCTCTTCGCAGCTCTCGATCTCCTCCATCGATGTCTCTACATCTCCCTGTCAAAAGGCACACGATCAACAACTCTCTCATATGCTAGAAATAGGGTTGTGCAAAATCGGACCGGACCAGAAAACCGAACCGAAATTTACGATCCGGTCCATAAACCGGACCAGTTCCGGTCCGGTCTACGGTCTAGGTTTTTTTGAAAATCCGGGTTACGTTCTAGTCCGGTTTTGTGACCGTATAAAACTGTAATCCGGGTTGGACTCGTAAACTACGAATTTCCAGTCCGGTCCGGTCTACGGTCCAGGTTTTTTTGAAAATCCGGGTTACCGTCCGGTACTATTTTTGGACCGTATAAAACCGTAACCCGGGTTGGACCGTAAACCACGAATTTCCGGTCCGGTCCAGTTCGGTCCGATCCGATCCATTCCAATTCGCTTTTGGACCGAAAAACCTCACCAAAATTGCACAATTAAGGTACAAACCGGTCCAATCCGGTCCGGTCCGCAATATTCAAAATTGCACAATTTATGTACTAACTGGGTTAACCCGGAACCGGACCGGTCCGGTCCCGGTCCGGTCTACGGTCCAAGGATTTCTTAATTTATGGTCCATCGGTCCGGTCTGGACCGTATGCACAGGACTTCTAGTCCCATAATCTCACGATACCATATTGTAACGCCCCAAATCCGCGGGACTCGGGGTGCTACGGGCGGATACCTCACAATGGATCCCGACCCTTAGCTTGACAACAATTTCACCGGATCTTGCAACAAGACACAAATAAAGGTCAAAATGAAATATATTTTTATGCAATGTAATGAAACTCGAAAGCATACAAACAAAAGACTTCAGCCGAGATACAACTCCAAAGACCAAACGCCATACACGCGACATACAAAACACAAAATCGAAGAACAATACACAACCCAACTCCAACCAAAACCCCCTCCTAAAATGTACGGAACCCCGGCTGCCCACTTTTCCGGATCTCTCGGCCGCGTTCCTAACCTGCAAGGCAATCTACAACATTGGTATAACATTTTTAGCTAATATTTGAGGCATTAGAAACAAGGTGAAAGACACAAACACAAGTAAATCATCATAAACACTCAATATACTACAAAGCACACAAGTCCGGTTTATTATCTTATTATTATTAAGTCATATCTCGTTCTAATTCAACTTAGGTTGTGACACGAGAGTCACCGAAACTCGCCTCGGTCCCTACTTACCGGCATGGATTGGTACTGATGCATCCGACCATCTATCAGCACGGGATAGTCGCCAAGAACCTCCTAGCTCTCGCGAGAGCTAGACAAGTTGTCACCGCCCGTTATCATACACTTGGGCCAAATAATATATAAAGGTCGGTAATCCTGTTTCCGGTTTAGTTTTTATAACATAAACAATAAACACACACCACTAAACACACATCAATGCTAATACAAGGAAAACGAGCTAAGTAAGTCCGGAGACTTACCTCGTACCAAAGATAATCCCGCTTTGCTCTCAGCTTCTCGCAGGAAGACACTCAACACCTGTCAAAAGGCACACGATAAACAACTCTCTCATATGCTAGAATTCCTTATACTTCTAGTCCTCATGATCTCACGATATCATAAACCATAACCATGCTAGGATAACAAACTCCTAGTCCTCACCAATCTCGACTCTAGCACTCTATGCTAGGATACTCACGTACTAGTCCACAACCTCAACAATCATACAACCTCAACCCCTAAATTCTCACAAGCTCAACATACAACTTAAAGCCATAAACAACCTCACAAGATAATATCAACACCTCAAGCCTTACAACATTTCACAATCCTCAAATCCTCACATAAGGTCCGAAACCACTACTTGACATCACTCTAAGTCATGCTAGATCCAACCTAGCATGATACTACTAAACATAACTAGAACGAGGAAGAAGGTACTCACACGAGGTCAACGGAGGAAGACGATCTACGGAAGTCGAGAATGGATTCGTTGGGCCTATATCGGGGAACTTCCGAACGTAACACCAAAATAAGCAAATTTAGCTTGTACGCTAAATTTGATCGTAATATATAATATAAGAATAAACCCCGTACTAAAAATCCAAGTTAAAATCTTAAAAACACTTTCCAGGCAATTTATACAATTTTTAGAAACTTGGTCATAAACCGCAATTAAATCTTTGGGCCATAATCCGAAATTTATTCAACAAAGGGCTCAATTGATAATCTATAAAAATTGGGTCACAAACTGTAATAATAAATATGGCCAATATATTTAATTAATCCACAAGAGGTCAGTCTCGTTAAAACAGAAACCTTGGGCACAAAATATAAACAGAAGGTTTTGGGCCAGATTTGTAATTAAACAAACAGGGGTAAAATTTCAAAAAAAATCCAGAAGTTGGGCCATATACGTAAAACATAAATATGGTTTCAAAATTGTAATAATAACAAAACAAAAAGGGGGCGATACAATTTGTGAAAAGGGCTCTCTAGAACCCGTCGACGGCGGCGGCGGCAAGGGGCAACTCTGGCACACCCCCCTTGGCGGCATTGCAGGCTCCGACGATGAAGGCGAGCTCCGGCATGACGACGACAGGGGTCCTTGGGCGAGAGGGATAGTCAAAGATCCAGGCGTGCATTTTGGCAGGGAGATGCAGAGACATCGATGGAGGAGATAGAGAGATGCGAAGAGGTTCCGGTAGCGGAAAGAAGGCAAAGGAGACTCCTCTAGTGGTAGATTCATCTGGCGTCGGCGACAGACGTTCCTCCGACGTCGCAAATGCGCCTAAAATTGGAGCGTTACAATTGTTCTTTTTTTTAACACTTTTTTTCGTTCAAACACTTTTCTTTTTATACAAAGGTAAGAGAAAAGGGAGGGTCGGCCTCTCGAGAATGGTCGCCCCAAAGCATTCTTTTAACCACCCTATTTACTACTGGTCCAATAATGTGTCAATATCTCTAGTAGAAGTCACCCATCATGTCGTCCGGGTTTCTCACACTCAATGTCAAAAACTGTGTTTTTTTAGGGTTTAATTAGTTAATTGTTCTCATTCTCTTTTATTTCTGGTTGAATTACTTCTAGTTGTTTATGAAGGTTATGATTATCTATTACCGAAGTTTTAAAACGGCAATGGAACTCGTTAAAAATTCTTCGTCAATGGAACTCGTTAGAAAATTCTTTGTTGATCTCGTCTTCTTTTGATATAATTTCTCCATTGGTTTTAGTAATTGTGGCGATAGTCTTTGTATTCCTTTGACCAGTAGCTTTTCTTTGGTGAAGTTTTGCATTTTTATCACCTAGTCTTAAATTATTGGTTTTAGCTCGTTGCATCCATTATTTGTGTTGGTAATCAAGTAGACATTCCTGTTTTTTGATAAGTCAAATAATATTATCATTTTGCATATGGTTAAAGCTTTTCAATGTATGTTTCTATAGAGATTCGATTTCTTCATCAATTGATTTTAGTTGTTTGTTTATGTTCTCAAATTTATCACGACTCCATTGTTTTAACTTTTGTTTGAGGAGGCTTGTCTTTTTTGACCATATTGAACATATGAGTTCTCAAATATTGAGTTCTCCATATTTGTTTTATAAGATTTTCACAGCCCTAACGTTGTAACCACATAGATACAAATCTAAATGGTTTGTTCTTAGGTTTATTAGATATGTTTTCCATATTTGGGGAGATCGTGCAATGATTAGAGGATGTAAATGCATGTTTTCTAGTATGAATTTGTGGATATCTTTGGATGATTTCAAAAGAAGCCATAATTCTATCAATTTTTGTAATCAAAATGGTAGTCAGAGTCCAAAGCTTGAAATCCATGTAAGGTCCAAGTTGTGCCAGAAGAGTTTTTCTCATTGGGTTCGGATAGCTCCTTTGCCATTTTGTTTTCGTTGTTTTTCCAGCCATGTCATGGTAATTGTTCTATTCTATCACCCAGATCTTGCAACCAAATTTTCTTATAGTGATAGAATTGAGAGAAGCAATCTCTTTCCCTAAGCATGCAGCTAGAACATCTACAAAAACAAAGCAAAATATGCGTTCTAAGAGTATCCCCAATTAATTGTGGGAGATTGGTCACATGAATACACAAGTCGGAAGACCAAGCAAAAAGGCGCAATCTGACAAAGGTCATGCATTTAATAGTAGAGAGAATAGTAGAGTTGATAAAAAAAAAAGTCATTTTTATAATAAATGAGGATAGCTTCCTTCATCAGAGTCACCAAGGAGACCAAATCGAAAGCAATCAGAGGGTTATCAAACGGGTAGCTTTCTCTACCTCAATGAAATTGTCCTCTGTTTCTTCATTCTTTGGTTTAGTATCATCATCCTCAAGCATTTGGACAGTAAAGGGGCTTAGACTGTCAACTTTGTTTTTAATCTTTGCTCATTAGGGGGGTTACTGTATCATCATCCGGTGTATCTGGATTGGTCTTTTCCCCGGTGCCCAAAGCTTGGCTATCCTTAGGTAAAACCCAACATTTGTTTTTCTCAGATTATTCCTTGGTATTAGCTTCTGATGCGAATCCACACAGAAAGGATGGCCCGATCTTTCGAATGGTAGTCGAATTGGGGTTGTCTTTCCTAATGATACGCACACACGAAAGGATTGACGGACTGTTCACTCTTCGATACACACACACGAAGAACAAGGGATGAAAGCTTGAGTTTCTCTCCAAAACACAATTCTGATTTCTTTGATTGATAAAAATTGTATGTCTTTCACAATGAAAAACGTTAAACCTAAATACCTAAAGCTGGGCTATTTTTCCTAATATAATAATAGATGACTTCTAATTCAGTCCATAAGTGCTGAAATTCAGCCCATAAAACACAATTATCATATTCAGTCTATAAGTGCTGAAATTCAACCCATAAAACACAATTGTCATATTCAGTTTATAAGTGTTGAAAATACCCTAAGAGAAAGTATGAATACAACGTATAAAAACCAACTAAAAAAATAGCCCAAAACATAAGTCATCCCAAGATCTCATGAACTAGAAGTGTCACTAATCCCGGGTCTTCCTTAGCAAGCTCCTGAGTCGATATCCAAGGCAAAGTAGCATAGGAAAACACATGCCTTAGGATAGAGTAAAGAGCACTCGACATCTTCCTTTCTAAGGCTTGATTCGTCCCCGAATCATGGAAAGACGGCTTAGAATCTTCATCAATGTAGGGAGACAAATCAGCCACGTTGAAAGTAGCATGAACACCATAACCACCAGGGAGATCAATCTCATAAGCATTGTTGTTGATGCGTTTAAGAACCCAGAAAGGACTATCACCTCTAGGATCTAGCTTGGACTTGCGGCAGGACATAAACCTCTCCTTCCTAAGGTGCAACCAGACGAGATCTCTCGACTCTAACACAAGCTCACGGCGACCACGGTTATGTTGGGTGGTGTATTGATCGGCACTACAGCTGGGCGGTAGTACACTGTTGGAGCTCCCAAACGAAGACGGCGCGCTGCCCGATGTCGAAGCTTTCCCGGGCCTTGAGTGGTTGCGGCGTAAGATTCAAGGGAGTGTGGGGATTCCAACCATAAACCACCTCAAACGAACTTATCCTAGTTGCTGAATGGATTGACCTGTTATATGAAAACTCCACAAAGGCAAACACTCTTCCCATCTTTTAAGGTTAGTCTTTAAAATAGAACGAAGGAGAGTTCCAAGAGTACGGTTTTCCACTTCAGTTTGGCCATCGGTATGTGGGTGGCAACTAGTAGAGAACATGAGCTTAGTTCCCCACTTTGCCCAAAGGGTCTTTCAAAAGTAGCTTAGGAACTTAGCATCCTTGTCAGAAACAATTGTACAAGGAATACCATGTAATCTCACAATATTAACAAAGAACATATCAACTACATGAGATGCATCCTCAGTTTTGTGACAGGCAATTAAATAAGCCATTTTGCTAAATCTGTCTACAACCACAAAAATAGAATCCCTCTCTTTCTTAGTTCTTGGTAATCCTACAATGAAATCCATACTAATTAATGTCTTCCCAAGGGGCTGTGGGAATAGGCAAGGGAGTGTAGAGGCCACGGGGGTTCAATATAGACTTAGCTTTTCTACATAGCTAGAGTCTTATCAGTTCCAAAGTATCCCATTAAACCTCCATAATGAGATTCCTGAACCAAAAGAATCTAATAGAACTCCTAGGGATACAAAGTTTTGAAGCCTTAAACCAATATCCCTCTTCAACAAAGTACTGGTTCGAGCTACCCTTAGACACATATTCACTATATATATCATTGAAATCAGTACAAGAAGCATACATATCACAAAGCAAAGAGAATCCAAGCAAACGTGCATCTAAAGAAGAGAGTAGAGTATACCTGTCAAAAAATGTGTCGGCTACAACATTGTCCTTACCTTGTTTGTGCTTGATCACATAAGGAAAGGTCTCTATGAATTATACCCAACAAGCATGTCTCTTGTTCAGCTTTGCTTGTCCTCTAAGGTGCTTGAGAGCTTCATGATCCAAGTGAATCACAAACTCTTTAGGCCATAGATAATGCTGCCAAGTGAAGGACCCGAACCAAAGCGTAGAGCTCCTTGTCATAAATAGAGTAATTGAGCTCGACACCGCTGAGTTTTTCACTAAAGTAGGTTATAGGGCGATTTCCTTGGATGAGAACGCCACCAATGCCGATGCCCGACGTACCACACTTGAACTCAAAGGTGCGGCTGAAGTCCGGCAAGGCAAGGAATGACACATGGGTCAACTTGTCCTTCAAGTGCTGAAAAGCACGCTCTTGGCTCGGTCCCCACCTGAAGACGGCGTCCTTCCGGGTCAGATCAGTCAAGGGATACGCCAATGTGCTGAAATCCCGCATAAAACGCCTATAGAACCCATCTAGTCCAAGGAAGCTTCGGACTTGGGTCATGGTGGTGGGTGTAGGCCAATTTCTAATAGCTTCCACCTTGCTCTCATCCACAGTCAAGCCATCTTTCCCTACAACAAAACCAAGAAAAATAGTAGACTCCGCAAAAAAATGATACTTCTTTAGGTTAGCATAGAATTGCTCCTTTCTAAGAATGACTAGCACTTGGCGGAGGTGAACAACATGTTCAGATTCGGTTTTGCTATAGACTAAGATATCATCAAAGTAGACTACAATAAATTTCCCTAAGTAAGGTCTTAAGACATGGTTCATTAGCCTCATAAAAGTAGATGGTGCATTAGTCAATCCAAATGGCATTACTAACCATTCATAAAGTCCATACTTAGTTTCAAAAGTTGTTTTCCATTCGTCACCCTCTTTCATCCTAATCTGATGGTAACCACTCCAAAGGTCAATTTTAGTAAAAATAGTGGAACCCATGTAACTCATCTAACATATCATCCAAACGAGGTATAAGGTGACGGTACTTAACTGTTATGTTGTTGACAACTCTGCAATCTATGCACATATGCCATGAACCATCCTTCTTAGGCACCAAAATTACTGGAACCGCGCATGGGATTAAGGACTCTCGAACATAACCCTTCTTCAGCAGCTCCTCTGTTAGGAATGGTGGCGCCTGGAATGAAGTCAATCTGGTGCTCAATTCCTTTGAAAGGTGGTAGACCTGGCAGAATATCATCCGGGAAGACGTCCTCAAATTCCTACAATAAAGGAGTAAAAATAAGAGGTAAATCTTGTAATGACTCCAAAACCACACAAGACTCTTTAATAAGAGTAGAAATCAAGGATAACTTTCCTTAAGAGCGTTGTTGACCTCGCTAGCACTGATCAAGAGAAGATGATTCAGTGGTTGTCATGTATGTGTTGCCTTCTTCTTCGGGTGAACGGAGGGCCATAGATGAAAAGGCGTCATCTCCTGCTCACGGGCTCTCCTTCTTTGCTCCCTTTCTACATGCACTACTACAAAAATGTGTTTATAACCCTTAAAATATATCCCGAGCTTATAAATCATGAGGTATAAATCGGATTTTTAAAAAAATTTATTTGGAAACCTATAATAACACGGATGTTGTAATACCCGGGTTATAAAGTTATGTAAAATTAGGCAAGAGGTATGTAACTAACTCAAACATTGTTATATCCGGATTATATAAAATATTTATAACACGGTTACTTTGACCACCGGGTTATATATTAGGTTAAATTTGTAAATTCAGCAAAACGCCCGGAATATTTTCCCACCACTGGACGGGTCAAGACGCTGAAGCGTTAAAAAAACCCTACCCCGTTCTTATTTTCAACTTACTTTTCTCCCTCGACTGGCGATAGGCGACTAGCGAAGACCGAACGAAAGACTTGCGACAGTTGTTGTCTCCGACCACTGTCGGTTCTTCCTCCGGCGACTAGACCTGGCTCGCTAGTCGTTGCTCTCTTTAACTCTCTTGCATCGCTCTCGAGTCTCGGCGATTGACGACTTTTCTCTTTTCTCAATCTTTGTTGCCTCCGACTAGGGTTTAAGACGAATCTGCGATCCTCCAAGCTCGATTCCACCTTCTACCTTTTTTATTGTGGGTTTGTATCTATCTCTCAACTCTCTCTGCCTCTCCTACATCTCTGATCCCTCTCTCGGCTCTTGTGACTTGTGAGTCTTATGACTCTGCGTGACTACGTCTCTGCCTCTCCTCCTGGAGTCCTGCTGCATATATGATTGTAAGCTCTCAAGTAAAGTCACCACTCGTGACTTTAGACAGGTAAATGACCAAATAAGACTTTGAATTTTTACTTTCAAGTACAATTAAACAAATGGTGATAGACTCTCAAGTAAAGTCATTATTCTTCTACTGTATGTATGCAATATGAACACCAACTTGATCTCATGCGTAGTAGTGATGGAGATGCAGATAGTTTTGGTCATGATCCTCAAAGTGGTGACAAAATGGATGGTGGAAGTTATGGGGCACACTCAGAGGGCGAAAGAACATCTAACTGATCGACAGGTACCGATAGTGGAAGATCTAAAGTGCCACTTGATGAGGTGGCAGATTGTGAAATAGCATGGGAGGAAATCACATTAGGTGAGCGTATTGGACTCGTTACTAAACTTTTATCCCGTGAAACTTCTTGCATCTACTTGTCCATGAGTATTTTTCTTCACCAAATCATATTTTATTTGCCAGGGTCCTTCGGCGAAGTATACCATGGAGACTGGCATGGAACTGTACATATTTTTGTCACACCTCTCCTTAACTTATGTTCTTAATGTGTAAAATTTGATTACGCAAGAGAGCTGAAGAGCTTGATGGCGTGGAGATATATGGTACTACTCAACAAGTCGTGTTGCTTGGATAATTTATGCCTTTTGCAAAAACAATTGTCTGTTGTGCAACTTCTTGTCGAAGTTTGCCTTTGTAGTAAAGGCTTGCCTTAATGAATGTGCAGCAATTGCTCTCAAAGTTCAAGGATGATACCTGGGCTGAAATTTCTGATTTTTGTTTTTCTTACATAAAAGCTTAATGTGCAGTAGTTCAAGGATGATACGTAGGTTGAATGTGCAGTAGTTCCCAATTACTCTCAATTAAATCAATGATGACGAGGTTCTCTAGGATCTTGTAGAGGTTATGATTAAATATAGTTTAGTCAAGCAGGACGGCAAACTTAAACAAAGCATTTTCTAGACTTATAGGCTCTTTATGTTTCAAGATTTATATGGGCAAAGTGCTAATATAACAACATGAAAGCATGTCCACGGGTCACGGGTTACCAATGACCCGGCGGGTCTGGGTCACAACGGGTGCGGGTTCCGCCGGGTTACGGGTGCGGGTAAGGGTCGAGGTGATCCTTACCCGCAGACCCGACGGGTCGACCCGCAAACAGTCAGATTTTGAAAAAAAAATCAAACCCAACGGCTAAGGAGCCAACCCGCCAGACCCGTCGGGTCTGACTCGTGACCCGGCGGGTCACCAACCCGGTGGATTGGCCAATATGGCGGGTCAGGGTTTGGGTCGCTCTTCCCGAACCCGTGACCCAGCGGGTCCGACCCGTGGACATGTTTACATGAAAGTGTCTTATTCTTCTATTGTATGTTAATCTTAGTAAAAATACAATTGATACATATTAATTTTATTGAAAGCATAGGCAACAAAAGAAGCTAATTTCAAAGTTAGATGTCCTCTCTCAGACCAATGTCTTATTCTTTTCTTGGAAGTGTCTTATTCTACAATTGATACATGTTATTTTTTCTACATTCTTTTCTTGGTTAATCAGTCCTAAATAATTCTAGCAACTGAGCTTCCATTTGTTTTTAGCGTGTATCATGATAACAAATTTCAAAGTTAGCTGTCTTGATGTATGTTGATTTGTTATGTATGTTGTAGATGGTTGCAATTGGGAACTACTCCATAATCTACTCACAACCATAAATGTTAGAAAGCATGTTGTCTCACAATCTTCTCCACAACCATAAACGTTAGAAAGCATGTTGCCTTACAATCTTCTCCGCATCCAGTTGAATTTGATTAAGACTTGGATTGCTTCTCTTTAAGGAACATTTTATGTAAATTGCGATCATAGGTTGTTGAAGCTTCTGATTTTTAATTGCACATTTGTCGGTTTGTTGCACTATAGCACTTTAAGTCTCTTTTGTTTTCTCCTTTTCTGGTGGTATGTAGGTTGATTGCTATTATATCAACATATTTACATAACTTTCTTCATGAATGTAGGCGTTTATACTTTATGTGATGGCCCTACTCTCTCTCACGATCCATATCTTGGGAGTGACTATTGGCTTTGTTTCTTCAATCATTCTACTTTCTATCAAGGCTTGTGTCTTCTCTGTGCATTCTCAACTTGAAGCTGAAGCCTCATATTTTCCCTTAAGGCGGAGACTCCATATGAAGAGGTCATGGGGTATGCCCGTCTATTTATACACGAGCACCAAATAATTAAGGCAACTAATCAATTATTCATTAGCATTCAATGTTTCCAATTGCAGCAAGATTCTAGACAAAATTGTGTAATCTCCGCAAACTCGCAATGACCATGCATGCTTCAAATCTTTGATTAGTTTTTTCACGGCGCATTACAGTGCCTCACAATCTTGTATTTTTATGTTAATTCCAATTTTAATTAATGATATTGCGTAATTTTGGTTTTCATGTTTGTCTGTTGATCTTATCGTTTTTGTACAAGTATTTATGCACTTGATTTCTGTTACATCACTTCTGCTCAACCGTACTATAAATTATGTTCACCGTATATATGCATCGAAACCGTGTTACGCGCGCGGCTCTACTACTATTCATAAAATAAACGGTTGGTTTAAAATTTTCAAATAACCTGGTTCCTATGCACCATGTTATTAAGGGTTATTAGCAAGCAAATACCCCGGATATAAAAAAACAAATATACCCCGGATCCTCAAATATCCGGGTTATTTGATAGAATATATCCCGGATAGAATTACTAAACCGAAAAAAGAGAGAGGGAAAATATCCCGGATATTTGAAAGTTAACGTCCGGGCTATAAAGTGGCTGACCAAATATCGGCCTAACCTTTAACCCGGTTATAGTCCGGGGTATTTTCCCTGATATAACCGGCTTATTTGACCTGATATAACCGAGTTATTTGCCCTTTTTTGTAGTAGTGATGGTCTTGCAAACACTCCTGCGGGATTAGTGGAAACAAGGTAATACGACATCCCTTAAAGTTAAAACAGTAAGTGTTAGAAAACCCATCATGAATGACCTTGCGATTAAATTGCCAAGGTCGTCCTAGCAATAGATGACAAACTTCCAAAGGAACGACAAGTAACCGAATCATTGTATTCACCAATAGAGAAGGTGATTTTAGCTTGCTTTCTAACTGTAAGGTTACCTGCAAATGTTAGCCAATTAAATTGATATGGAATAGGATGATCAATAGTAGGTAGTTTAAAACGTTCAACCACATTTGAATCAATAATATTGCAGCAAGATCCCCATCAATAACAATACTACAAACCTTATCTTGGATAAAACAACGAGTATGAAAGATGGTCTCACGTTGGTTAGTGCGGGGCACATGATCTACAATCAATACCTGTTTAACCACCATATAATCTTCTCCAGTCACTGGTTTGCACTCAATTTCCTTAGTGTCCTGATCATCCTGATATGGTTCTTCATCATAAATAACCTACATAGCATCATAATCAATGAACGCATCCTCTTCCTGTGTCACATAGTCACTAAAAGCGGTCATTAGCACGGCCTGAACATTAGGACATTCCTTCTCAATGTGGCCTCTTCCTTGGCATATGTAGCATTTGATGTCCGGGCGGGATGTGTTAGGGGCGGCCTCTTTGGGTGGTAGAGCTGGGCGGTTCGAACTGCGAGTGTCTCCGCCTCGGCTGGCCAACGGGCGGTCAAAGCGGCCTCTCGGAGCCATCGTTGCTGGCTGCGGTGCTGCGTTGGCGGGAGTGGACTGCGGTGCTAGCCACTTGCGGTTGCTGGTTGCGCCGGTGTTGTAAGAATAGGTAGAACCCGAACCTGCACGTTTTTGCTCATACAAAATAGTAGCATAATGAAGAGCATCATTAATATTCGAGTACCTTTGTCTTTCAACTTGTTAATCAATGTCCCGGTTAAGGCTTGAGATGAATTTGGACATGATAATCTTTTCGGGATATCGAATTCCCGTTCGTTGCATCAATCTGCGCATCTGGGCATGTAACTCTTCCGGGGATTGTGAACCTTGGCAAAGACGGTCTAGGCGAACTTGCCTACGCTGCTCATAGTCAAAAGGAACAACACGAGCCCTCATTATTTATTTCAAATCCTCCCAAGTAGTGATGGGCTCTCTCATCTCATATTCCCAATTAGACACATCTTGAATCCACCAAGATTGAGCAACACCTGTAAAATGAATTAAAGCAACCTCTACCTTTTCCTCCTCGGGGTAACCATAATACTTCAAGACCAACTTGGTTTGTTGTTCCCATTGAAGGTAAGTTTCGGGGTCAGTTGTTCCTGCAAATTCAGAAATCTATAGCTTCATACCTCGGTCAAAACGGCGTTGTGGCTGCTCGTCGTTGGGTTGGTTGTAGACGGGAACACGGCGGGGTGCCGGTGCCTCAAAAGGTGGAGGGCAGGGTGTGGCAACGAAGCGCTGCAGCAAGAACCTGGGAGCGCCTCGGAGACCTCCATGGCCACCTCTTCCAGCGGCGTAGGTGCCGTAAGGGCGCTCATCATCGGGTTGTTGCGGCTTGAAGGCCCTTGGTGGCGGGTGGGCGGAAGAGCCCTCATTGTGCCGTGGGAAGGTGGTGTAAGCAAAAGGATTAGCCTCCTCCTTCGCGTCGTCCTCATCGAGCGGTGCCTGATAGGCGGGCTGTTTTTGTGATGCCCGCAACTGTCGCTCAAGCTCCACAATGCGGAGCTTCATCTCTTCAAGTTCGAGCTCCCTAGAATCATCATCAACCGGACGCTTTCCGTTGTCCTGTGACATGGTTAGTGGACCAAAAGCAACACAACAAAGGAGAGCTAAATCGAATAAATGTTGACAATGCACAACCTCAACAATTACAAGGTAAAGTATGGAAATGTGGAGCTCGGAAAAGTACTAAAGCAAACCAACCTAGCAATGACAAGTAATCAAGTAAGATGAAAGCCAAATTTCAAAACAAAAACCCAAGCTATGCAATTGATTAATCAAAATTAGTGCTTACTAGAACCAAAGCAAGTAACCACTCCCTTTCTAAAAACTCAACTTAGCTGACCAGGCTTCAACTCAATTTTGCCTTTTTTTTTGTACAAATTTTTTGTTTTTTTTGAATGAACTTGTAGCTTGTAGATATCTAACAAGTCAATAACGGGGGGGGGGGGACTAGCATGTATAGCGTATGCTAGGGAATAGAGGGGAGCAACTCGGTAATCTGTTTTTTTTTGTACTAAACCGACAAGCACTCCTCTAAGAAGAAGAAGAAAATAGCGCTAGGAGCCTTGTCTAAGTAAAGACATTAAAATCAAAGTAGAAATTAACCCAGAAAAATAATAAGCAACTAGAAAATCAAAAATCAAGCACAATATCTCAGAATTTTAATTATGAAAATAGACTAAACACTAAACACTAAACTTAACAACTTGCCAACGATAGAATAGGTAGACTTCTAGGGCAAGGAACAAAGGGCTAGGGTTTTTGGCTGCAAGGGTTTCGACGATCTGCAGCAGGGTGGCGGGGGGTGTGTGGTGGTGGCGGGCGGCAGTGGTGGGAGGACGGATGTAGGGTGGTGGTGGAAAGGCATCGGTTGTGGAGTACGGTAGTGATGGTTAGGGTTCCAACGTAGACATAACCAACGGGCTCGAACGTTGTATTGGATTGGCTTCGGTTGAAGGTATGGTGATAGGAATTGAGTAATTGCTGAAATTGAAATAAAATCAACAAGAACTCGGATATATATACTACTACCTTTCGATGTATTGACAGCTGATACCACTTAATGCAAATCCACGCAGAAGGGATGGCCCGATCTTTCGAATGGTTGTCGAATTTGGGGTTGTCTTTCCTAACGATACGCACACACGAAAGGATTGACGGATTCTTCACTCTTCGATACGCACACACGGAGAACAAGGGATGGAAGCTTGAGTTTCTCTCCAAAATACAATTCTGATTTCTTTGATTGATAAAAATTGTCTATCATTCACAATGAAAAACGTTAAACCTAAATACCTAAAGTTGGGCTATTATTCCTAATATAATAATAGAAGACTTCTAATTCAACTCATAAGTGCTGAAATTCAGCCCATAAAACACAATTGCCATTATACAGCCTATAAGTGCTAAAATTCAGCCCATAAAACACGATTGCCATATTCAGCCTATAAGTGCTGAAAATACCCTAAGAGAAAGTCTGAATATAATGTATAAAAAACAACTAAAAAAATATCCCAAAACATAAGCCATCCCGAGATCTCATGAATTAGAAGTGTCACTAATCCCGGGTCTTCCTTAGCAAGCTCCTGAGTCGATATCCAAGGCAAAGTAGCATAGGAAAACACATGCCATGGGATAGACTAAAGAGCACTCGACATCTTCCTTGCTTTAGTCCTAGTGATAGGACCATCTCCATGAAGTAATATGTCGGTCTGTAGATCTTCAAGCTCCTTAAGTGTCATCGGGTTCACATCAACTTCCTTACTAGACTTATGTTTTTGTGTGCTTTTGTTGGAGCTCAAAAAAGAATCTTCATCTCTAAAACCATATTCTTTAGACAAATATGGTCTAGAGCCATATTGATTTGTCACTTGCTTCTTCTTTTTCACATCATTCCTACCCACCTTGTGTCATTCATGTTCATTAATATTTTTGGTAGCTTTGTTGGCCCATATGAATGAGATTAAGAGTATCTAAACATTTTGGTACAAATTCCTCTAATAGGAAAATTTTCATACAAATGATCTTTTGAGCATAAAAGCCACACCACTAGAGAAATCCTCATACCAAATAGAAAAGTGCTTAAGATCTCCCTCTTTATCGAGTATTGGGACCTTCTTAACTCTTTTTCCAGCAACATTAAAATTGATACAAATTCTAGTGAAGTTAACTCGTCTACCCTTTTCAGAGAAAGAGTCAAGTTTAATAAAATTTCCCTCCCCATTCCTTTCAATGATTAATCTAATAGCTTTTCTATTAACATATTCAACAAGGGTTTGTGGAATCCCGATCCAAAAGTAAGCAATGGTATTACTCTCCATGAAAGTATTAAAATTGGGTTTCCAAGTCTTAAGATGACGAGTTGACCACAAACATGGTAAGGTCTAGCATCCCAAACAACTTTTGATCAAGGGGTTAGAGAAGTTCACTTCAAACCAAAAGTTAGGTTTAGCAATAATTTTCAACTCACCCTTAATATTTTTCCACTCATACATTAGTCTAACTTTAGACATATCCATAGGATCACCTAGTAAACAACCCATAAGAGAAGATTGTTTATGTTTTTTATAATCATTTTTAACTTTATTTGGGCTCGACAAGTACTCATTAAGTCTGGTTTGTTCAAAGGGTTTGTCTTAGTCGCTTCAACATTGTTGTTCTTGTTTTGTTGTTCTACAGAGGACACCTCTTCTTTGTTCGTCTTGGTTTCATTAGTTACAGAACACAACACTTATTTGAAAGAAGTTTTGTGTGCCTCTATAATTTTTTGGACAAAATTAAGTTGGGGAGATAAGCAGTAATGTTTAGATCAAAAAGAAGGAATAGGGATGAGAAGTGTAGACTTTTACTGCTCCAAATATACAACCACATTATTATAGGAATCAAATTAGGCTCGATATCATTACCAACAACCAAAAAACAAATATGTCGATTAAGGAGATTTCAGAATATCAGAACGTATTCTTAGAGGTAATAGCTAATAGAAGATAGAGATTATTCTGTAAAGTATATTATAGTCTAGGGATTTACCTATTCCTTTTGTCGCTCGAGGTAGAGCTAATAACAAATATTCAAGTGCAAGCTCCTCCAATTTAATGACCTCAAGAAATGGCCAGTAAATCCTTATCAAACGCTTCAATCGATCCCTCGATGCCAAGGAATATCGGAGAAACAACATGGCAGAACACAATTGACCCTCCGCATGTAGTAGAGTTTTCCATCTCGTCTTCTTTTCCCCCTTCTAAGTATAGGATATCTCATTATAGCTCCTCTAGGTTTTCTTCTTGACGAATCTCCCAAAATTGATCTTATGTTTTTGGAGGGGATCTTGATATCTTTTTTCCGATATTCAGATTGGTTGACATCAGTAAGCACAAGGCGATTTTCGAGATTAGGGTTAATGATGAGTCAAAAAGAAAAAAGTCGAAACATAGTTGTAGGAGAAGCGATATTTGGAGGCGATTGGCCTCACAACACTAGATAAAGGTTGGTACACATTAGAGAGAGAGAGAGAGAGAGAGAGATGGAGACCTCAATCGGCTTTAGGGAAGAAGCTTCAAGGAATTCTATGGGGTTTTTGGGAGTCTGGAAGGGCGGAGAAGCACGTGACGTCGCGTTCTTTTCGTTCAATGGGTCTTTAGAGCTTTCATAATATATTTTGTTATTATAGATAGTTTTTTTCCCTTCAAACACTTTTGAATTAATAGTATAAAAAAATTTTAAAAAAATTATTTTTAGTTTTTTCCCCTTTCTTCTTTTTCTAACGGTCACTTTTTTCGTTCAAATTTTTTGTAGACTTCGTTCAAATTGATAGCATTGTTAAATTGCGTTTTGTTTTGTATGAAGAAATTGTTTCATATAAGGGTGTTATAGGACTCTTTGTCTAGATCAAGTCATAGCGACTTAACCCGACATCATTTATTCTCTTTTATTATGTAAGTTGTCGAAAATGGTCAAGGAGTTAGGTAAAATTGTGATATAATTAGTGATTTGTGTTCGAGTCTTTAACTCATTTTGTAAAAATATTTAACTTATTTAAATAACATCAACATTTTGTTAGAATTCTTCGTTTTATTATCTCATTTGTCAGTATCGATAGATAAATAGAAAATGAGTTTATCAAGCTTACAAAAAGAATATCATAAGTATCATTTTTGAATAAGTTAGAAATTTAATATGCTCTTGGGGAAAAGTCAATTGAATTTGTGTTGTTATAATGTCATTTTTATAACACCATGTTTATTTAAATGTATAAAAAAATAATATGTTCATTTCAACAAGTAATATTTTTATTAAATAACTAAAATTACTAAGAATATGTTAAATGATAGATACAAAATAGGTGGGGTTTATAGTAGTGAAAAAATAAATAAGAACCGATTAGAAATTAATTAAGTAAGAAGAGTATTTGAAAATTGAAAAGTTAATGGAATGCGCAAGCAACATCTCAAACCAACAACCATCGTGGGAGTATACAACTAAGTCATATTATTTATTTTGTTTGTATATATAGAGGGTCAGGATTAAGTCAGAACCTTACTTGTACTAAGGAGAGAGAATATCAAAGAAACATTCAATCAAAAAAATAAATCAACTAGATTTCTTTCTTGCCCCGTGTGCCTAGTTGCACGATTTTGCACCTTTCACGCGCGATCGTATACTTTTGTTTTACGAAGGTGTGCACAATCTTTCATCTTGTATAAGGATCGTGCATCATAACTATGCATCATGTTCAAACACCTTGTATTTTTGTCATGATTCACAATCGTGTATCAAGATCGTGGTCGTGCACCTTGTATACTTCATGGTGCACAATCTTCCACCTTTTACAAAAACAAAACCAATGATCGAGCATGAAGAGTACACAATCGTTCATCTTAAGCTCACCTGCGGAAAGGTATGAAATCTAGAGCGATGTGTTTTTAATCTCAAACATCTCTTAGTAGTTCTAATTCCTCCTTACCACAAAGGGGGTTCTATATGCGGTGTCATGAGACTTTGCCGCCAACATGCTCTGGCTTCCCACATAAATATGTCTTATAAGTACATGATGTATTATATAACATGAATTACAAAAATAACCTTGGCAACCATAAAGATACATCTGAAACCCAAAACTGTACACATATACGGAGAAGATACAAAATAGGATCGATGAGGTACTAGTCAAAAGTATACAACATTACACACATGAGGCAAGGTTGAGATTATTGAGGACCCAAGAGAGCAAGAAGAAAAGTCTTGTAAAATCCGGATGTTTCCGCCGAAACAGCACTTTGCAATGTCTTCTTGTATTTTCGATGGTACTCGGCTTTGATATACTGCATGTCCAACTCTGTCCTTGTCACGATAATTCGAATCAAAGTCGAATCCGAAGTTCCCAAGCCTTTCATTGCTTTCCGTAGCTCCTGCAAGAAGGCATTCACACAGATTGTGTGAATCATGTGTTTTAATGAATTCTACTTGTAATCACCATGAAAATATTTTATTGATGTTTCAAAACTATATGAAAACTCAGAAATGTACATGATAAAACATATAACACCAATGCAAGTTGCTTGATCACCTATATATTTCTTATAAGATTGTCTGTTACTGCTAACTGGAAGTTGTATATATGACTCTTATCATGATTAAATTAGCACCTCAAAGTCGAGTGGTGATGAATATTATATGTACACCATTTATCACCTTTTAAGTTGACATGATAATTTTGATAGGTGAAGTTCGTCCATATCTAAAAAAATCTATTTTAAGTTCTTATCTTATTTCCCATTTTTATTTATCTACCACCACATGACCAAGAAACTACATTTAAAGTACGAGCTTGTTCATTTCTACCTGGCTAAAAATGATAATGGGATTGGTTTGGAGGAAATCTTGTGTAATGTTCTTGATATTATGGTTGAAACGGTTGACATACCTTGTATTGTGTTTGTCATTTGTTTTGGCTTTACTATTTGGTCCAGTCTTATATTTGAGACTCAAATATAAGCTAGGATTTCTTTACTCTATAAATTTTATCATTTCCTCTGCGTCCAAAATAATCTGGTCATCCTTTAATTATTTATATTCTGAAACTCCTCAATAAAATCTCTCTAGAAAGTGGACGTAGTCATGGTTAGATAAACGACTATAAATTTGTGTGTGTCGTCTTTCTTATTTGTTGAATTATGTTCTCTCTTGATTCCGCACAACAAACTAGTACCAAAGCTTTGGGTTCTTTGACATTCTGTAATCTAGGACAATTATGTCTTCTTTCAACACGAAGATCGACAAATTCACGAGGAATACTTTTAGTCTGTGGCAGATCAAGAAGCGAGCGTTATTGAAACGGCAGGGCTAGAAAAAGGACAATGTTGTTGAGATGGTCACTCAGAGGATAATGCGCACTCTACCATCATGTTGTGTCTGGCAAATGATGTCTTGTGCGAGGTTTCGAATCAGGACACTACAATCAAGTTGTGATTGAAGTAGGAGAGCCCTACATGACAAAGTCTCTCACCAACAAGTTGCTTCTAAAGAAACGTTTGTTGCTTGTGAATGCAATAAGGTGCGCAACTTTGTGAACACTAAGATCACTTGAACACAATTCTTCTAAATCTACATAATATTGATGTTAAGATTGAGGACGAGGATGTCATGTTGATTTTGTTGGTATTTTTTCCGTCATCATACGTCATTTGTTACTGAAAAAAATATTGCTACTCTAGAATACGTCACGTCCTCCCTTCATACAAAGGAACTACGCCACAAGGCGAATGAAAGTGGTGTAGTTAAGGGCAGCCAGACATCTGGCCAGTATACAAGCGAAGGCAAGGAACAAGGAAAATCAATGAAGAAGGACAAGAAGTCGTCTTCTTCAAAAGGTCCTAAGCCTAATGCCGTCACCAACTACGGTAAGGAGAAAGGGCATTGGAAGAACGATTGCCCTAAGAAGAAGAAACTGCACAATTCTAATTCTACAACTGTCTGCAAGACGGTTGAAATTGGCTCGATTAATATCAGGACACATTAAGGTACATTTTGTACATTGAACAAGGTCAGACTATTACTGATAATTTGATATTCCTGAGTATGTTGGATAGTAAGAGTTTTGTTTCAAAGGTGAAGGTATAGTTCTAAAACTTCGTAAAGGTTTTGATATTATTCTGAAAGTGTCAAGATGAGCACTTTATATTTCCTGTAAGATTCTACTGTTTTTATGTCAGTTTTTGTTACATCTTCAGAGGTTCACAATGATGATATGACTAAGTTATGGCATATGAGACTTGATTATATGGATGAAAGGGATGCAAATTCTTGCAAAGGAAGATCTTTTGGGTCACATGGCATATGAGACTTGATTATATGGATGAAAGGGATGCAAATTCTTGCAAAGGAAGATCTTTTGGGTCACAAGATCACGAGTATTGTCTCCTATGAGCACTTTTGTCTTTGGGAAGCTACATCATAACAAGTTTTCAAAGGGTATTCGCAGGACAAAAGACACACTTGATTACATTCATTCGAATTATTGGGGTCCAACTAGCGTTGAGTTTCTAGGAGGTCAGAGGTATTTCTTCAGATTATTCAAGAATGACTTAGTTGTTTGTCATGAAACAAAGGAGAAATTTTCAAGAACTTCAAGGAGTGGAAAACATTCATGGAGAATCAAATAGGGAAGATCAAAAAGCTACGAACTGATAATGGTACGAAGTTTTGTCCGTCTGAGTTTGATCAGTTCTACGAGGACGCTGGAATTGCTCGTCATCATACACCACAATAATATAGTTTAGCTGAGAAGATAAATCAGACCCTACTAGAGAGAGCAAGATGCATGATTTCTAATGTAAATTTGGATAGGATGTTTGGAAAGCAATGACTACAACATTTACTTGATAAACCACGAGTCTCACACTGACATAAACTCCAAAACACCTTACGTGGTGTGATCTAGTAAGTCTACTTACTATTATGATCATAAGATATTTTGTCGTATTGTTTACTATATTGTCAATGAGGGTAAACTAGAACCTCGAGCAAAGAAAATAGTGTTTATAGGCTATGAAGATGGTGTCAAGGGATACAAAGTTGGGTCTCTATTTGAGAAAAGAGTTATTCTGAATAGCAGTGTCATCTTTGATGAGAGTTCTTTGTTTTCCTCGTCAATGAAGCTAGTAGAATCGGGGGAGTGAAGCAGTGTTGATAAATAGGCGGAGATCCAGTTTCTTCCTCAGGAAGAAGAGAAACCTCCACATTCAAAAGTTAAACTACATAATAACATGATTTATTATCATAGTTTAGGCATACATTTAAGTAGATTTTTCCTTTCTTTTAACATAAATAAGTTTAAATTTGTGTCATTGTTTACTTTGCAAGTATGGATGTCTACACACGTTTTGGTTGATTTTCAGGAAAAACGGAGGAATTATGACCTAAACGACGACATTTGAGAACCAAGCCTCGAAGTGGAGCATGCCAAGAGCTCGGGAGAGGAGAGATAAGTAGGAAAGCCAATAAAAGCCCACATGTAAGAAGGCAAGGCAAGGGGTCAAGCAAAGGACCCAATGAAGGCTTTCTTGGAAATCTCGGGTGAGCAGAAGTGTATCTCGGCCAAAATAGGAAACTCAGAGTTAGATACCGGCGAGATTGTTGAAGTCGAGAGTAATCTCGACCCGAATCTCGGCCCGAGATTTTGGACAGATAGGCCGAGATTTACAGAAATAAAAGACAAACATAGACAAATCCCTCTATCCCTTAGTTCTACATTATTCGATTATGTTTCCTTCTTGATCGAGTCCATCATTGCTACTAATTGACTTGATTGTGTGTTATTCTTTTTGTCTGCTCTCCTTTCCGGATTTACAAGTAATTTACAAAATCACCATACTCTTACTCGTGTTTGGATTTTTATAACTAATTTATGATATTTAAGACATGTTTCGGACCTTATCACTGACAGAGACAATACAATTAATACAATATAACTATATGAAGCATCAAGATGACCTCTCTACACAAAAAATATGGAAGAGAATGAATCAGAAATGTACCTTTGCAAAGTACAACGGTGGGTTAATTGCACATCGTACAATGGTCAAAAGAGCATACAAAAATGTCCCTGATGTTTCCTTCTTTATAGCCTGCCACAGATCATTTAGAGTCAAGGCAATGTTTAAAACACATTGGATCAATAAGAAAACATATCCAAATACCTTTTTAAGTGAATGCCCATACAAGTTACGGTAGGCTGCATTTACAGCTGCCAAATGAGCACGACTTCGTTCACTTAAAACCTTGACGAAAGTTTTCTCATCAGTTCCCCACTTCTTTTCGCCAGCATTATAGAGAGTGTTCGCATCACTCTCAACTTGTGCTTGATCGATTTCAGGGCCTTCATAACGCAGGATGCTCACGTATGCAAGCAAAAGCTGTTGCATAATTCAAACCACAACAATCACAGATGGAACTACTGAAAGAAAATGTAAACAATCTGGTGGTGCAATGAATGAACTAACTTATTCATGATATGTTTTCCTAAGGCATCTAACTCACCTACAAGTTTACACTAGTGTATTACCCGCACTTTGTGCGGGTTGAGTTTTAATAAATATTTAATATTTAGAAATTTATATGTATATTTTTATAAAATAAAAATCTGGATAATAAAATTATAAACATTATTATGATTTTTAATTCTCTTTTAAGTATTTATCTCTTCTAGTTAATTATATTTTTCAATTATTTGTTAAGATATGCTTGTTGGTAAAAAAAATCCGTAAAAGTTTAAAAACTATTTTTATAAAACTATTTATTTAAATATTTTTAAAAAATTTAGAAATCAATTTCCAATTTATATTAACATTTAGAAATCACTTTTTAAAATAATTTTTTTAGGCTTCGAGAAACATGGCGTTGACACGTGGCAATAGAGGCTTCTGCTTTAATAGATATATAAGATAAGATTGACCATTTAAATTTATAAAAATAAATGTTAAAATAGTAGGAGAATAGAGATAATGAATAAAAAAAAGTTTTGGGAGAATAAATGAATTCAACAAAAGTTCTTGCACAATTCACCCAAAAGTTCTTGCACAATTCACAAAAATAAAGATGGTTTTACACTTCTTTTTTAAAATTATTTTTCCAAATTTTAAATTGTTTTTTATTCTTGTTTCTCTTCTATATAAAATTTTGCTACAAAAATGATTGTAGAATGCTGATTTACATATTATAATCCCAAACTTTGATCTTTTCAATTTTGGCAAACTTTTCCCAAGTTTACATATAAGTGGATTAACACCAACTTAGCAATAGAATTTGATTGAATAACTATGATGAAATAAAATCTACCAAAATTAAATTATCGTCAGGTCTTTAATTGCACAATATAAAGTTGAAGACTTCAATTGATCAAACACAGTGTACACTTGAAGATCGACAAATGAATGAAAGCCGCAGGTACCTAAACATACAGTATATCCGAAAGAATAATGATAATTAGCATATATTGGCCAAGCGGGTTTTTATTTTATCCTTTAGCTTTTGTTGGGTGAAGAATTACTCCATCACTTAGTAGCATAGAAAAGGGAGAGTTAGTTAGAGAAGGTTGTTAGATGCTCCTCTATAGCAGTCTATAGCTATAAGGTTATGGTTTCAGTTTTCTCTAATGAATGCTCACATGCTTCATATGCAATAACATGTAACAAAATGCATAACATGAGTCTGCATTTAAAGATATAGATTTCGTAAATGTTCATGCTCTATCATCAATCTTAATCTTGTTGCATTCGTAGATACTTCATTTTAAGTGGCACCCTAAACAAAGGATCTTCATGTTTGTTGTGTTTTTAAACAGCTAGGATTATTAGGGGGGATACAGCAAAGGATTATTCTGAAAACGCTACGAACCAACGACTCTCCTAGTAGAGAACATTCTAGGGCTTGTCCAAGGTATCCGGTGACGGCTGTTTCTGGTGGTGGATATATCTCTGACGGGAGAGCACGAGAGTACTGAACTAAGACTCAACAACGCTATGACGTTGAGAATTAATGAGGCCATGAGAGGGACAACCATCTTGGAAGGACGTCACAAGTATGGAACAATCCTATGGAGCTTGAAAGAGGGGACATCTTGTTGTCCAAGTTGACAAGGACATAAAAAAAAAGTTAGAGTCACTATGGGCAAACTCTAGTCTCCTTAAAGTAGTGGGATATTCCATTATGGACATAAAGATTTGAGACATGTGGAAATATGAAGGTAACATCTTGTAAACAACTACTTCGGGTATTAGAGCGCAACAAATTACCCGCTTATATATACTCAGTGAGTCGGGAACGTACGATTTCCCAACAAGTGGTATCAGAGCCGAGGTTAAGGTGGTAACAACCAGGTAAACTTTGTTGCTTAAAGAATCTCGGGTTGGCGCAATGGCAACCGGCATGATGAAGACGTTCAAGATTCACTCTTCAATAGGAAAGTCAACTTTACTTTGTGGCAGAGCGCGATTGAAGACGTATTAGTACAACAAGGTCTTGACCAAGCTCTAAAGGAGGAGAAGTTTGGATCGATGAGCGAGGAGAAGTGGCAAAGAATCTAGAAGAAGACAGTGAGTACAATTTTTTTGGCGTTGGCTCGAGAGATCAGGCACAACATGTTGAAGTAGACCACACCAAAGACGTTGTGGGACAAGCTCAAGAGCATTAATATGTCAAAGTCGTTGACCAACCGGTTATGCCTGAAGATGGAGCTTTACTCCTCAAGATGGAGATAGAGGTAACCTTCATGACCACACTAGGAAATTGTTTGTACAAAGCATGCGTTGACCTGAGAGAGTTCAACGGCACATTGCAACAAATTGTTTGTACAAAGCATGTGTTCACCCGCTTGAGCCGGTGATTCAAACACTTAGAGATCGCCTAAAGGCGAGGAGGATATGGGGCGCACTATGTGCGATCAGGAGAACCACAAATTTGACACGACACAAATTGCGTCACTTCACATTGTATGTGAAATGATTTTTTTTTCAACGGTAGTTGATGGAATTGGAATAGGTGAAACAAGTTGGTGTTTAACACAAAGAACGAATGTGCAAGAAATATAAATTTATAATCGATAGTGTTACCATCCGGACTACAAAGCTTAACGCAGGAATATACAAAGTTGGGAATAAAGCAATCTTGACTACAAATTTAGTAATATTCTCTCTAACTGACTTGTTTATCGTTCGATGTCTTTTTTATATATATATATATATATATATATATATATATATATATATATATATATATATATATATTATAATAATGGTTGAGTAATGTTATCTAATTATATATATATATATAAATTATAATAATGGTTGAGTAATGTTATCTAATAAGTTATTTACCAAAAGCTACAATTAGTTATTTAAAAAACATTTGAAATACATTAAATAAATAAATAATGTGAGAAAGGAATTAAGACATAACACACCACACACATATATATATATATATATATATATATATATATATATATTTTAGTTTAAGTGAGGAGAGAACTTGTAGATAGGAATTAGGAGAGATGTGAGCTATTGAATGAGTTTTAAATCAAGGTGTCTCACACGCTCATTATTAATGACAGTTTGTAAATTGACTTGAAATTTAGGAAAAAACCCTTATGTTAAAAAATAAGTCAGTTCATACTTTTATATGTCATTGTTCATGTTTTTATTCATCGGTGTTCATGATATTTTTATTTATCAAATTGTCATGTTCATTTATTCTTTTGTGTTCATTTTTCCTTTTGTGTTCATTTTAAAATATATAGATGTCCATTTACAATATATAACCACAAAAAGTTCAAAAAAAAAACTCATCACAAAACGTTAAAAGATGATCATAATATGTTATGTATGTGTAAAAGTTATAGATAAGTCATCGGTGTTTATATTTTTATACGTCATTGTTCATGTTTTTATTCACCGGTTTTCATACTTTTCTATGTCATTGTTCATGCAAATATTATAGACTATATTTATATGAGACATTTTGTTGAACAGTTTGCGTGCACAATAAAAAAGCATATCGATAGTTCGATTGGAGCTATTAGACCAACTCATCATATATTTTTACATGTATTGTCTCAATCAAACCTATCAAACATAAAAATGATTCAAACAAATTTAATTTCGAAAACAAACATCAATCATAATGAAATCTAAACCTTAAGAATGAGACCTAAACCATAAGAGTAGAAATTCGAAGAAACAATACTTGAATTGTCATGTATTCTCTTTGATTTCACCATTTTCATGTAATCAATATTTAATTTGCTTGAAAATCGGAATAAATATGAAGCTTACTTGCTTGTGTGTTAGCGGCAAGAGGGAAGAACATGAGATGAAGAAACGGTGAGAGAGATTTGAAAGTTTGATTTTTTTAGCTTTTGATTTTCCTTTTTTATCCCCTAATTTCTTGTAATTACCAAAATATCATTAATGATATCTTGTATAGGAGCCCTTGATTTAAATCTCATCTAATGGATCACAATGGGCTCTCTCTATATGTATATTCTAATTGGATAAACCAGAATTCATTCTAATTCAAAAGGCCATAAGAAGTCCAGATCCAACGCCAATTCTATTTCTTATTGGATAAGGAGACCCAAATTCAAGCCCGGAAGAAGGCCAAAAGAGGCGTCCAACTACTACATTCACACGCCCCTTACGATACTTGCTCTCCAAGGATGATTTAGATTAAAGTCTATCCATTGGTCAAATTAGTTACTTTAGCTGCAATTCTATCATTCACTATTTTTATCCAAGTCATTTTTCTTCTATCTTTAAGAGTTAGTTACGACCTTCTCTTTAACCTATAAATAAAGTTCATCTTCTATTGTTTTGAATTAGCCAAATTATCAACAAATTAACATTTTTATTTGATATGATTCAAGTTCTTCATATACAAGTCACTCATAATCTTCAACTTCTCTCGTCCTCTCAACTAGCAACTAGATTCTTAGTTCAACCTATCTAGATTAAATTCAGCATTTAATCCCTCATATCATCACTATTCATTTTCTATCTAGATTAAATCCAGCATTTAATCCCCCATATCATCACTATTCATTTTCTCTCTAATGTTTGGTATTGTAGCTGTATGTTCTAGAATTTCTCTATTCCTCCTTGTGCTGCCGAAACCCTAGAGAAAAAGATTGAATTGCTGCTTGGTCTAACTAGATCAGATCAGGTTTCTTTCCTCTTCCCTAAGTTTATCCTTTTCGGTTTCAATCCGTTTGTTCTTCGCAATTTTCAACAATACAATCATCCATTTGATATTCTCTCTCATTTCTATTCTTGATTTTGACTCTTATATATATCCCTAGTGTTGATAATGGATAGGTAATTACTTGAGTGGAGGAACCTATATCACCCTTTCTTTGTTCCCGGATAGGACATATTTGCCTGCAAAAGCCTAGTATTGACAAAATTTAGGTATTCCCTTGGAGGTGACAACAAAAATCTCATTTGAAAGATCGAATGAATGCAAACAGATTCAACATATCTACCCTTGATTCACATCAATAAAGTCTCGGAATACACCAAAGCTAGGCAAAATAAAGATGGGACGGGATAACAAAGAACAAGAAGGTTATTTCGGAAACAGACTCCCAGCTTGAAACCATCCTTCTAGGAAAAAGCATCCCAATGAGCCACCCTTTCTCTAGCTTGTTATGTAAGTGTCTAAGTTTTTATAATAAAAAAACAGGATATCCAGATTTTACACACCTATCGCGAAACAAATAATGTTGCGGACTCCTTATCAACTTTAGCTTTTAACTTTCCGATTGGAATGCATGTATTATGCGAGGCTCCTTATGGTATAGTGAACCTTATAACTAAATGATGTAATGGATCAAGCCCGATGAACTACCACTTAGTCCCTTTTCAATTAATAATAAAGCGTAACTAAATCCGCTAAGGGTACCAAACCTCCTCCTAACCCAATTAAAAAGAGTTGAGAAGAAAGTAGTAAAATGACATTGAGCATCTCAAAACAAAGCCAACAATAGCTGACAGCAAGCAAACTTCATTTAGCTGATTAGAGTCAAGAATGCTCACCTTTTTATGATCACCAGATGCATATTGTTCCAGATCATGTTCCACGTAAGTTCCAAAAGTAGAATAGTATATCCCCTTAATAACCTGAATTTGGGTAGACGTGCGGCTACATATTATTTCAGACACAACTTGAGGATTGTAAGGCTCTTCACTAAATGCTTGCCTCAAAACAATAGCATCACGACGAGCAGGATCATGCATCCAGAGCAAAACTGCTGTCTGAAACATCGCATGCAAGCATCACAATAAGATACAAAGAAGCTCAGACTTAAACCTACTAACTGATTTGAAAAAGCTACTGCTCATTTCGTCATTAAAAGTAGCAAAAACTGACTTTCCTAGGCACGGGGAAGGAAGGAATTAAGACCAGTGTTACACGGTACGTGGTTCGATTCGGAACGAGGTTCGAAAACGGATACGTGATTCGCTACCTCTACCGAATCGGGTACGATGGGTTCGATTAAGTATTTTTCTTTTTTTTAAAAAAAGAAATATATTCTTAATAAACAAGGCAAATTAGATCTAAAAATGTTCAAAATTAAAATAAAAATAAAATTTAAATTTAAATTAAATTGATGTGCCGTGAAATCAGACTTTTCTTCTTCAATTCACTGCAACTTCCAATTTTTCATCAATAATGAACTACAACTTCCAATTCTTCATCTTTAATGAACTAAAATTCTTCATCTTTAATGAACTACAACTTCCAAGATCTTCTCCTCCCTATAGTGCATGCCTGTTCAATGAACTGCAACTTCCAGTTCTTCATCTTTAAATGGGTTCGTTAGATATTTCGATCCAGGTCGCGAACCCCATCGTTCCGGTTCGCGAACGAACCACGATTGGGTTCGACGATTTCGGTTCGTGGTTCGCAGCACCGAACCACGAACCCAACTTCAATGATTAAGACATTGACACCATTTGTACCCAGGGTAGCCAGTAAGGATGAAGTGATACAAAATTATTTGTCAAATAAATGTATTCAGTTTTCACCTAGTAGCTTACCATTACTAGTTCAAATTCCATACCAGTTGTTTTGAAGGCATTCAAGTACCCTAAAATAACTTATCTATACAATCTAGATCGAGTTGCAGCAAATTTTACAATCTCAAAATGGTGCTCAAATTACAATCACAAGAGCCATTATACTCCAAGAAAAAAAAAGTTAATGGCTAATTTTTATTTCATCCTTGCTTTCTATTAGAACTCTCCATAGAGGATTTGCATGGTTTTCCACATAAAAGAACATTATGAACGTGTGTCAAAAGAAGGAGCTGTAGCAACCTGACACAACGTTTTTATCAAAAACCTTCGACTATAAGAGCATCCACAAAGGAAAATTTTAGAGTTTTTTATCTGATAAATAATAAAAGGAAAATCAACATTTGCTGGAAACAAAATTACAGAAGCTCAATACTAAAGATCTACTGGATGCTTTATCAAATCAACATTGTCATGATCATTTGACACTGGAAAACGTTTTGAAGCTTTTGATATATAATCCCACCAAAAAAAACTATCCAGGCATAAAACAAATTTAACAAAGACTTCTCAGAAAGATAAGATACAATATAACTTATCATTACCTCCACTTTACCAGTGAGTTCCTTAGCCAACTTTTTTAGAATATCTTCAGAATACAGATTCCTGTATTCATGCTGAATAAGATTACGTTGTGTACCATCACGATGTGCTAGAATTTCGATAACAGCAGCAACATCACAACCAAAGCCTGGGAGGATAAAAAGACCTCTTATATATGTACTTCATGAGTAAAAAACAGACTGTTTCTGAAATATCAAAAGAACTAGAGAAATAGCATGAAGTATTCAATACGCTACTAAGTCAAACCACTCCGTCACACTTGTTGGTAAAAGAAACTACAAGGAGCTATAATTGCTCGTGCAATTCTTATTCTTACTTATATCATCATAACTACATCTAAGTTCCATTGCCCATTACCTAGAAGTGCTTTACAGTTAGTTTAATATCAGGTAGACTCTGTTTTGTATGGGTAATCAACTTTCTGGAGAAAACGACTCACTTCACACTGATCGAGCCACACAAAAGTTGGCCTGCGCACAAACAATATTCGTCAACCACTTGATTGACTACATCCTCCTCGTCATCACCACCAACGGTCCAACATCAAAGAGATCAAAAGGCTCGAGCAGATATCAGCACGTGCTTTACATACGCATGACCTCTATGGTATTGTATGTAACCTAATTTCCCCGTGATTGTCCGATCAAATTCCCAGATGAAAAATATTAGTCTACCAAGATTTCATTATTCTAAAAATCTCCACTAGACTACTCGCAAAACAAGATTCCAGCAAGCCAGAGCGCTATGTAGAAACCCTAATTGATCAATTGGTGGGAAAATAACAAGGATCGTGGATAAATACAAAAATCCGACAACAAATTGATGAAAACTGGTAGAGAAGGAAGACCTTTGAACGCCCGATGAAGCATGGCAGCATCATCTCGAGGCGATGTGGGTACGGGTGGATAGCTCAGGGAAGACATCGCTTCGTGTATCTTCGAAATCCTGCTTTTCCAGAGATGATCAACCAACTGCTTGAAATAGCTTCTCAAAACCAAATATTTTTTATTAATATAAAAATAGAAAGCAGGCCGATTCTGATACGGTACGTGGCACTTCCTCGCAATTTACTCTACGTTGTCGCTGTAGGGCGTCTTCTATTTATACGCACCTCCGTCCAACACTATTTTAATTGCTGTCAATTTTTAGGCATATAAAAAATAAAAAGTTGAAAAAATAAGGTTAAATCGATTAATTATGCGATTATCAATCTTATTCTATTAAGAATTTAAGAATGCTCATAACATAATTTATTTAGTTGATATATTCCTAAATTTTTAATTTTCAACGCATGTGACAAGATATATGCATTGTGTTGGTTTATTCAACCCTAATTCCAATAATCGATTCGTCGTTCATCATTTACATTTCTAATTCAAACTTCTTTCTTTCTGATTGCAAATGTCAGCATTGAACGGTTGCAGTCGGAGCGGCTACAGGTTCTATACTTCTCCGGCGGTTTGCAGGCAACTTCAACTTCAACAAAGTAGAAGCAAATTGAGAATCTAGATTGACAAAAGGATAAGCAATAGAGAACCCAGCGTTCGGGCTCGGTGTCGATTCAGAGGATTAAGAGTTTGGCTGAATCCGACAATTGTGTGTCTTCCACTATTGCCACAACCACAACCAATACTCCACGGACTTCGGTTGCATCCGTCTCGGTGTCGAACGGTGGTGGTCACCTCTCCAATTTTACTAATTTGGATCGATTCTTGGAGCACACTACTTCAATTCTTGGCCAGCAATTTTCTAAGGGATTGTCGATTAGGATTTTTGTTTATCTTAATTGTATATTTGCTACCATTTTTTGCTTTGATAGTTGAGAAAATAAGTTACTCTATTAAAATTATAATTCTCAAATTAAATTGTCTTGCAGTTTGGTTTGAACTTTTTCTATTGTTCTTGTGAATTGAGGAATCAAGATGCGATATTGTTAGCATTGTTAATAAAAAAAATAAAGTTTAAACAAGCAGTTCTTTCTTATTGTGTAGATTTTCCTTTCAAGCTTTTTCCCGTTGGGCCTTTCTTTCTTATCTTTACGTATGGAGGTTCTGACACCAATACTGTTATAATCTCAATGATAATGAGAGGTCATACTAAAAATTCATCCAAAACTATACCAGAAACTCAATCAGAAATCATACCAAAAACTCATACCATAAACTCAACTAGAAAACATACCAAAAACTCAATCAGATACTCAACTAGAAACTGATACCAGAAACTCAACCAAAAACCATACCAGAAACTTAACTAGAAACTCATATCAAAAACCATACCAGAAATTCAACTAGAAACCATACTAGAAATTCAAGCAGAAATCACACCAAAACTCATACTAAAAACTCATACCAGAAACACATCACCAAAAAACTCACACCAAAAGCCACTTACGATAAAAAATGACAACAAAATATCTTGAAAATACTAATTTGTAATCTCTCCCTATATTCTCTCCATATATGTATGTTTTTTTTTCTTTTTTTTAATAGAGGGGTTAACATTAATAAAAGTGGTAAAAAATAGAGGAGTATACAAGACAAAAAGCTTATAAAAAAAAGATCATACTTCACCCAATTCTTTTAAAAATAATATCAAAATTGACATACCAATATCAACTCTTTTTTTAATTTGTTTAAACAATTATATATATATATATATATATATATATATATATATATATATATATATATATATATATATATATATATATAATATTTACATAAGTGAATATGAAGCTTATGAAAGTGAAATGCATGTTTTTTCTGAACTGAAGAGGATGAGAATGCATGAACAAATAAGAGAAGGAGAAGCATGATCCTTGCAGAGAACACTGATTGCAAGAATTTGGAATGGAAAGTAGGGTTGAAATTTCCCAATATTTTCATATTTAAGGAAATTGCAGCAATGTATGGTATTTTGAATTTTTTTTGAATGGGTATAGCTTAAAGTTTGGTGTGAGTGACAAATGTAGGAGAAAAATTGGAATGGTTTGCAAATAAGGTTGTCCATTCAAAGTTTATGCATCATGACATGATAAGGAGGGTTTGCTACTTGTGAAAAGCCTTGAAAAAGAACATTGTTGTGTGAGAAATATGGGGAAAAAAATTCGTACTTAAATCAAAATGGTTGGCTAGACAATATTTTGCTAGATTCAAAGTTAACCCTCAATGGCCAGCTAGCGAAATTGTTGATAGTGTGAAGAGGAGGTATGGCGTGATCAACAAGTGGGTTGCATACAAGGCAAAAATAGTTGTGTATACAATGGTACATGGTTCTATGAAGGATCATTATAACAAAATTGAGAGTTACATTGATGAGTTGAAAAGATCAAATGAAGGAGGTAAATTTGTTCTACTTTCTACCTCATCTAGTCTTCCAGTGTTCCAAATATTTTTTTGTATGCTTTCCGGGGTTGGAAAATGGATTGGTTGCTGGTTGTAGGCGATTTATATGCTTAGATGGTTATTTTCTCAAAATATTATGGATGACATCTTACTTTCTGTAATAGGGAGGGAGGGATGAAAATAATCAAATGTTTTCATTTTTGTTGGGTTGTTGTTGAGGGGGGAATCGAGATAGTTGGGAATGATTTCTAACCAACTTAAAACTTGAGATGAATGGAATGGATGGACAAGGTGAACATTCATGTTTGATCAACAAAAGGTATATATTTTATCTACAGAAGTCGTAAACGAACGGCGATGGAACTCACAAATGCACAACGGTTACGGTTTCAAATCCGTGACCGTGACGGTTATGGTTCTGAATCCGTGACATATTTTTCAGGGATCCGGAACCCGTAATTGTGATGATTTTCTTTGTGAATTCTAAGCAAAAAAAATTAAAAAGTGAAGAAAATCATCACGGTTTAGGAACTTGTAACCGTTACGATTATGGGTTCCGGATCCGTGATAACTTTTTTTGTGAATTCTAACTTCCCAAAAAAATAAAAATCTGACACTGTCACGAGGAAAAAAAATTTCACAGTTTTGGAACCGGTCACGGATTCCGTAACCGTCGTGTGTTTCTGAATCCATTGCCGTGCCTGTAATACCCTCCCTTTTATCTATAACCTTTTTTAATCAATTTACACTTGTTTGGTTAATTGGTTGTATATTTATAATGTGATTTTTCTATTTATGTACATAAAAAATAGGGCATTTTTGTAGCATCCGCTTCTATTTTTTCAAAGTCTAATCACATAAACTGTGCAAGAGATACATATGTCAATTGGCATAAATTACACAAAATGGATGATTTAAAAATTCTATTTTGGAGGGTTGTTAGATCATATACTGAATCTCACTTTAATGATGTTATGGATGAACTTAGATTGTTGCCTACTCGAGTTGTTAGATATTCTACTCTACTCATCGTAAGTGTGATGTAGTAGTAAACAACATGAAAAAAACATTTAATAGCTATATTTTGAAAGTTAGGGGACAACATATCATTGATATGCTTGAGACTATTAGGACTTTACTCATGGAAATAATGGTAAAAAAATATTTAGCTTGATGGAAGGCCAAATTTTAGATGGTATATGTCCTAGAATAAAACTAAAGTTAGAAGAAGAAAGATCAAAATATGAGATCTACTAGTTACCCCTTCAACCGTGACACCTGTTCAAGTTAGAGAATTTGTAGATGTTTTGAAGCTAAATCGTGAAAATAAGAGTTGCACTTGCAAGAAGTGGATCACATGCATACCATGTCGCCATATTGTAGATTGTTGTGAATTTATGAAAGTGGATGTGGAGATTTATGTTCGTGAATATTGCAAGAAAGTTTATCATATAAGAGCTTATGATGGACAAATTTGGCCATGTGTGAGTGAAAGATTTTGGCGAAAGAACAGGTTTCCTTTAGTCCCTTAAACGGTAAGAGTTTTACGTGGGCGACCTAAGAAAAAGAGGAGGAAATACCCCCATGGAGAACCAAAGAATTGAGGAAAACTAACTAAACATGGAGCCAAAATGAGTTGTAGTCTATGCAAGTCAAAAAGTCATAACAAGAGAAGGTTCCCACAAAAAAATGACTTAAAATATTTAGTTGAGCAGAGGCCTCGAGGAAGACCTAGAAAAAATCTCATTTAAAATTATCATAATCATGAATCTTTTGGTAATATTGAAGATTTATCACACATTGTATTATTGAGTTATATTCCAGTCAATAAACTATGAAATTACTTGTAGTTGAAGGCTATACTACAAACGAAAGAGGAAGAGGCGGAAGGGGGAGAGGAAGCGGAAGGGGAATGAGAAGGGGAAAAGGAAGAGGGGAAGTTGGGCAAATGTTTGTTGTACATGATACAATTTCACAGTCTTCTCAGTCCTCCTTGATCATCCAAACACCAAGTTGTTCTTATGCGGTTTGAAATAAAGTTGGTATTATTTTTGTACAAGCTGCTTTTCTGCAGTTTGAAACTAAGTTGTTGGTGCTATTTTTTACAAACCGTTATTATGCAATTTGAAACTAAGTTGTTGGTGCTATTTTTGTACAAGCAGTTTTTATGCAGTTTGAAACTAAGTTGTTGGTGCTATTTTTGTACAATTTGTTTTTTATGCAGTTTGAAACTTAGTTGGTGCTATATTTTGTATTAGTTGTTTATGCAGCAGCCAGCAAGATGATGAAGTTCGTTAAATTCTTCTATTCATCTCTTAAAATTAGTTGTTTTATTTGATCCAGTTTCCAATCTGATTCAAGCGCCAAGTGTGAAGGGTGATGAAGTTTCCATCTGTTAAAATAAGTCAAATTAAGCTATTTCATCTGTTTTGTACAAACTGTTTTCCCAATTGTCAATCTCTCTGAGTGCAGATGCTAAAACCAATCAAATTAAGTTGTTTTGTACAAGATGTTTTATTTCATCTGTTAAAATTAGTTGTTTGTGCAGTAGGATGATGAAGTTTCCATCTGTTTTGTACAAGCTATTTCATCTATTTTGTACAAGTTGTTTTATTTGCTGAAAATAGTGCCAGGATTACGCTTAAATGCTAGAGTTCAAGCTTCAAAATCTTCAATAATGTTGGAGTCACTTTTAGTCATTCTCTATGGAATGGGAGAGGAGGACCTACTGATTGTGTTTCTGTTTTGGGGTTGAATGCTAAGTTTTTTTTTTTTTTTAATGTTGGTAGATTATATTGAATAAATATGTTAGGAGGAGAGCAGAAGAAGCCAAACTTTGAGAAAAGTATCTAAGCTCTTCTCTGGCTCAAACCCGTTGGCATTTCATTTAAGAATTACTAGAAAAGTCTGGAAGGTTAAACTGATGATTAGTGAAATCTACAAAGAAGCTCAAACTCTTAAGACCAGTTGAACTATCTAATCATCACATTGACATAGCTAATCAGCCTTTGTTGGATGACTTGAGAAGGTATCGGGAGAATGTAGACACTTCTTATGTGAAGGAAGCATGATGAATTACTACTTAACAGTTTTACTTTATTATTTTAATAATTGTTCTAAAAAATTCTAGATCCTTTTAGTTGCTTGTGCTATAAAGGAACCAATTCATCATAAAACTTTACTTACTAGAAGGGTTAGTATTTGTAACATATATGTGTTTTGATAGGCCTCTTGAGCATGAACTTGAAATGTAAAAAATCTTAGAATTCATCTTCTGAAAATTGGATATCCTAGGATAATGTTGACATCTTAGTCTAAGAGGCCAAAATAGCACGCCAATGCCACTTTACTAGTAACATTTTTTTGTTTGTCAACTTCAGTTGCGTCCAACTTTTTTTATTCTTGTAAAAATCGTGAAACCTAGTCTTAAAAAACTTTTACTTTCAAGTAGTATTTGATCGGTCTTCAGATAAGCAAATAAAATCAACCAAAAGAATATCAAATAAGCAAAAAAAAAAAAAACAAAAAAAAAAGCACACGTGGATGTTAATAAAACAACCTTTACTTTCATTAGAACATTTTTAAGGTTCAAATTTACATGATACAATCTAGTACCAGCATTACATTCCGCTAATCAAAAGACAAACTAGTAAAACAAATACATGACACTACACATGATGTTTAAAACATCAAACTTTTAACAACAATGTGATAAATAGTACTAACACACCAATAATAATCTTCAAGAATAGATTTTCTTGTTTTATCATCTTCAAATCTATCGGATTTCTCATGAAAACTTGTTCTAAGGATCCACGGTTCATTTGTGGTACCGAATCTTCGACATTCATCCATTTGAAATAGCCACAACGTTGTCCTTCTTGCATACATTCAAACACTCAAAAAAAGTTTGAGCAATATCAAACGCCACAACGTATGAACAATATTCACTTACTATCACATCGGATTTAAAATGCCACGATCGAAAAACAAATTAAATTAAAAGTGTATACCTTTCACAACGAACAACCAAAGAAACGTTTTCCGCAAAGAGGATGACGCTTGCAAGTTTTCATTGTTGTAGGGATACCGTGATAACACTGAATCTGAGGACTTATTAAATTCTCTTATTCAAGAACTGGAAGACCCTGATGAAAGTGCTTGTCTCTGCCTTCCATTCAACTACGATGTGGACAAGAGAAGGTAAAATTTGTCAGGTTTTCATGAAGTTATTCTTATTCGTATAGCAAGTAGTGATAGTTAAGGAAAATTGTCATGAATTAAAGAAAAATAAGTGAAGTAGCTAAAAGACGTTAATATCTTGATTAGGCTTTTAAGTATACATGTCTTATTATTGGCTTTGGTTAGATAAAATCAATTTTTTGAAAAATAAATCCACATCAGATCCACTCAATCATACTTCATGTGATGTTTCTCATTGTGGTTCACCTTCATATATTTCGTGGTCTATATCATGGGAGTTATAAGTGTCCCATGGAGTTTGTTCGGTGTCTCGGAGTTGTAATCTTCTTATTAATGATTGTGACAACTTTTACAGCATACGCACTACCTTGGGGTCAGATGAGCTTTTGGGGAGCTACTGTAATTACAAGCTTAGCTAGCGCTATACCTGTAGTAGGAGATACTATAGTGACTTGGCTTTGGGGGGTTTCTCCGTGGACCGCCACGTTATCACCGGAATTGGAATTCTCGCCGGAAAAACAACCAGTATTATTTTTGTTAAATATATCGATAGTTTGTATCATTATCCATTCAGAGTTTGTATTATTTTGGATTGAATGTTAGTAATTGGTATTATTTTAGGTTATTTTTCCATGTTTTGCAAAAGATCAAGACCTCAAGTACAAAACGCCTCTATATTGACAACTTCGAGACACCTTTTCATGTAGGTAATTCATAACACATAAATTTCACCAGGAGTAGGAGATTTTAAAAAATGATATACTTCGCTCATAATTAATTATCGTTTTAGTACTGCCACATCTTTTAAGAAAAATATTAAATAACATAAATTTTATAAAATTTTTCTAAATTTCATCACTTATTTAAACCAATAAAAAAAGATTGTTGAGCAGAAAGGGATCGATAAAAACAGTTTTGAAGAACAACTCTTGTAAATACTATTTTTTTTATTGGCCTATAAAACTTAAAATAACAAATAGATGTAATCAAATTTCTAATTCTAAAACAACATTTATTTATGATCGGAAATGGATAAATAAACCAGAATGTCACTTTCAAATTGAGTTCAATTTCAGCAATTAAGCCACATATCAGACAGAAGACAGTATAGTACAACACCAAAGCATTAGAATGAAAAATGACTACACAGTAGCAAATAGACAAGAAAGTTAAATTAAATTCCCTAATCGAACATCTAAGGAGATGGAAATCCAGGAATTACCCAAATGCAAACATAATTAACCCTACATGTTAAAAAGCGCTGAACAGATAACAATTTCTCCCCTCTGCATCTTCCTGATTACATTACAAGCAGCCTCTAATGTCTCGTCTAAAGGATCGTCTCCGCCTTGTTGAGCATAGTAACTAGATTCAATTGCCTTTTCACCAGCAACATCCCTAAAACTGTACCAACCTTAATTGAAGGTCACGGGTAGTTGACCCATGACAACAGGATCGGGATATACAGGTGCTGATAAGTCGAGTAGTGGAGCTGCTGTGTCGGTTGGTGGAGCCGTCTCTTCAGCAATTATTTGAGCTATTGGCTCATCCATTGGAGCTGTCACGCTTTCTGTTGTTCCAGTTATGTCCATTGTTGCAAGTTCTTCGAGATCTTGGATAGCCGTCAGTATGTCGATGATGTTTGCGTTAATTAGGTGAGGCTTTAGTAGGCTCACTGCATTCTTCACTTTCAGTTGCTGTCATCAATAAAAGGGCAACGTTTAGTTAATCATTTAAATGTTAGATGCAAGAATTTATAGGGAGATGAATGAATGTATTTACCATGTATTCTAGCTTTCTTGTCAGCTCTACAGTTGCAGTAACTCCAGATTGTCCAGATGCATGTGCACCCACAGTGGAAGCATCCTAAAACATAAGTTTGCAAATCACAGTAAGTACAAAAGGCAGCAAGGGTTTTTCGAACAGCAGCCAAATATTGTGCAATAAAATATAAGTGGTGCATGAAATCACCAACTTCAGCTTTTTTGCAAGGAAGCTTTAAAATATAAGTAGAGAGCCATTAATGACTAATCACGCACATACAACGCTTAATTTTTTACAAGGAAGCTTTAAAATATAAGTAGAGACCCATACTCCAGAGTTGCACAACGCTTAATTTTTACACGTATATTCAACACACCGCCTCTAACACCATCAAACACGATCGTGCCTTTTCATAAGCACGGTCTTCCTTTTCATAAGCATGGCCGTGCGTGCACATACGAAGGCGCATGATCGTGCCTTTTCATAAGCACAGCCGTGCCTTTTCATAAGCACGATCGTGCGTGCACATACGAAGGCGCATGATCGTACGATTCATTACCAGTTGCAGTATACACACGCATTTCGGGACCGTTGCTACTATTGGATTCAATCCTTTCAGAGGTTTTAACTCCTTGTGAAGAGAATGTGATGATAAAATATTATTCGTTTTTTGTACTACCGAATTCAGTTTTTAATCACTAACTATTCATTTTTTCTAATTTTTCAAAAAGGTTATCACTTGATTATATATATATTCGTTTTTTGTACTACCGAATTTAGCTTTTAATCACTAACTATTCATTTTTTCAAATTTTTCAACAATGAACTTTTATCCTAAAAAAATGAACGCATATTTTTGTTTATATTCTGAAACAAATAAACAGTGAAGAATCTTTTTCACTTTTGATGCACCGTAAAGGGTTGAAGATTGACTTGTTTCATTGGTAAATAATACTTTTCACTATAAGACTTTTTCCCACTACAACTCAACCCTATATAGTGAATACAGGCCCTAGGAGGATTTTTTTAACCCTATATAAATATAATAGGCTCTAGGAGGATTCGTTTATTATCATTTGTGAATAGAACTTATATTCAGTTTACGGGTACAGAAGGTGCTAGCTAAAATATAAAACTGAACCATACAAGTAGTCCAACCCGTGCATTTTATTTCTAAATAATACAACTTTTTTATTTAATATTTTCATAAATTCAACAGATTAAATTTGTTGAATAAGTAGTGACATTCATTCGCAAATTATTATTTTTTTTAGTTGTTGAAGAATTGGTATTGTTCCATAACCCGAAACTAAATAAAAAATTATTTATTTCATGATATTACAAAAATATCACTTTGAAATAAATTTCACATCATAAAATGTATCACTATCATGATTTAAATTTATGATGATTAAATAGAGAACAAATCTATATTTTGTTTTGTATGTTTTTTTTTTTGTATACACTACTCCCCGTTTAATTGTAACACCGGAAACGAACGGAATGAAAATGAATCTAGTCAATATGTTCACTTTGTTCATGAATTATTTTAGAATCACTCATTGTGGTCTCATGCAAAATGCATTTGCCTCCCCTATTTTGTTTCCCTACAGGGCATCAAAAGTAATTAAATTCTACTCCAATTAGTTCAAACCATGAGAAATGATTCCAAAAAGTTTCATGAACAAGATATACATATGGACTAGATTCGTTTTCATTCCGTTACCGTTTTCGGAGTTTAAACCAAAGGGTACAAGTAAACAAAAAATATAAATACAGTGTTCACATAAATGTACCAAAAAAAGAAAAAAGTCCAACAAATTATGATTTGTAAAAATAGATTATAAAAAAATCAATATATAAAACATTTCAATGAAACATTTTAAATTATATACACTTTTATTGTTTCAAAATTCTAAAAACAGTGCAGTAGCATACTGTTGGCGTATATAGAGCGTTTTCTAAAACAAGAAATATAGTACAGTGAATCTGCAACATCACAAATTGTACTGATAATTTATTTGTTCACAATAAAAGAAGTCCCATAGTATAAGAGAAGGTAATCAAGGTGAAGTCTTTTCGTGAGTTTTGACTTTTAATACCACCCAACAAGTCTGTTTCAACAACAAAAGCTTTCCTTTATTTTTTTTCCTCCATTCATTGACGCTTACAAAGTTAAAATTTACAAAACAGAAAATATAACCATCACAGGATCCCTCATCCTGTCATAATTCCTCCAAATTGCACATCAGCCATATCTTCAAAACATTCACTCAATATTTGGATGATATGGGTATTGGGTTGGCATCATGACCTTGAGATATAGGTTTGACACCCACAGCAAGTTTATTAAAATGGACTCATCACATATAGGTCTATGATCCAATTTAGTTAAGTGTGGTTCTCTACTTTGATATGAAGTCTTTACTCCTAAAGGATATTTATTACGATCTATTATACTATTTGATTGCATTTCATTATACATAAGAGACTTGTGGTTAAGCTAATTAATAGTCCTAGTCTATAAAATGAGCACTGATTTTTCCATACCACCCAGGAAAACATCATGTATGCAATTACTCCAATTAAGGCTCTCAACACAGCATTTTTACCATTAACAGACTTCATCAGTGTTAAAAACTACACTTGAGTACACAATTAGAATTTGACACTCTTCCACCAAATTATTTCACCCCAAATAATCTATACATAAAACTAAAGCTGAAGACTTATCATGTACCAAGCTTAGGCTACACATCATCTCATGCCACATGTCTCAAGCTTAAATCCCCATCTAAACCATTTATCATACTTCATCTTGAATGTGCAATACCTTCTTAACCACTTACTATTATTGTAACTGTCCATCGTAAGTCATTTTAGCCTTCCACTGTTTTTGTAACCGTCCACTTCCTTCTTTCTTTCATTTAGACCCCACTACATTTTTGGCCGCTCATGAATTTTTCATTTTGACCGCTCACTACATCATTAATCTCTCATGATTCCACATCCAGCCATTCACCATTAGTTCAAGCACAAATGATACCTCATTAACCCTCAGCTATTTTCTTAAACACGATTTTTTTAATTTTCATTCTGCCCTCCCTTCTTAGGCACAATTTATAACTAATCACCAATATTGAATTTAATCTTGATCAGGAGCGTTCATAACTAATTGTTTTTTCTTATGCATAAAAATAAAATAAAAACATTTAGATAACATGTGAATTTGTATCCCCCATTTCTTCCATTAAGATCCCCACAAATCAAATTGTCAATCCTTCTTTACAATGCCATCTTGGTCGGTCAGTTGACGGCATGGACCTTAAGAGCTAGCAAGCAAAGCACTAAAGTCCTTTAAACTCATTTGGCTTCTTCTTATGCACCGTTGTTGCTGTTCAGGGATTTTGATGATTATCCCCATTTTTTCAACTATTGCTAGTACCTGAAAGTTTTAATGTTTGGACACAATTTCACTCTTTCCACAAACGAGTTTTTTTCAAATCCACTTTTATTCCCAACCTCTAGCAGAATAAAATACCAACAGCAGAAGAGGAAGTTAATAAGCTGTATTCAGACCTGAAAACTCAATCAGGAATGAACACCTCGAACTCATTAGCTACCAATTTTTAAAACAAACGGAATATAAAAGTCTTCATCTTTACATGAAATTGAAACTTCTGAGCGGTTACATCTCCCTTAATTTACTTTTTGGGTCTGTATCCAGTAACTACACTCTTTAACATTAATTGTTGACATTGCCTGTTGATTCATTCATTTCAATACTGTGTACAAAGAAGTAAGTGCCAGATATTACGTTTTACTACATATTTTCCTATAGCTTTCACATAACAAATTTAATTACATTTGCAAGATTAAGAGCAACTATCTGTAAATCCAGATTGAATCTTACAGTTTACTAATAAATCATATTCAAATCCACGAAAGATATTCAAATCCTCAATTAAGGCTAGGGAAAGGAAAAACCAAAACAGCAATTAAAGGTCAAAGAAGTACCTTCCTAGGACGGCCAGCTGGCCTCCCACTGCGCGAGATCCTCAGCTTACTGGGCCCAGCAACGCCCTTAGGTGGCCTTCCACGCCTCTTCATCCCCACAGCAACAACATTACCACCATCAACGGCCACCAGAGGACTCTTCCGTGGCCTCCCCCTACCGCCGCCAGCAGGAGGCACCTGGCGCACAGGAGCAACAACAAATCCATCAACACTCTTCCTAGGCCTTCCTCTAGGTCTATTACCAGCCTTAGGAGGACGCCCAGGCCTTTTCTTAACCAAAGAAGCACCACTTGTCGCATTCCAAGTCACCTGAGCTTCCTCTCCGGCTGAAACATCCCTGTACAACTTTGGAGGACGACCTCGTCTCTTGGGCAAGGAAGCCGTTCCATTTACAAGCCCTACTTGAACCAAGTTGGCGTTGTTGGTAGCCAAGGGCTCGGGTGCGTAAACAGTCGGCTGCGGTTGAAGCTGATGGCTCTGGTAGTCGAAGGCGGTAGGGGCAGGCTTCGGCTTAGGCGGACGACCACGTCTCTTGGTGGAAAGAACTCCAATTGAAGGATCGGAGATGGCAGGAACAGTAGGCTGAGGGTCGAAAGGTGTTACGCGTTTGGGAGGGCGACCAGGGCGTCTTTTGAGAGAAGGAGGAGCCGCGACAGGAGGGGGAGAAGCGAGGTCAGATCTAAGACCAGGAGAAGAAGGAAGAGCGTAAGATTTCTTCACCATAACGAGCTGTCCAGAGTTTTTGAGGCGCTTAAGGTGGTGAGTCAACAAGGCAGGGTGAGCTGCCGGGAGGTTAGGGTAAGCTCCTTCTATGTACCTCGCAATGGCCTTCTTGCTTGAGCCGTCTTGCTCCTTCAATGCTGTAATCGCCGCCATTATCATCTGCAACAAACACACAATTTAAGTACATAATCAACCGAATTGAACAACAAAACCTAAAATTCGAAAAAAGAAGAAGCTAGTTAAGAGTGAGAAACCTCGGCATAAGGAGGATGGACGGGAACAGCACCATAGGTAGGTGAAGCGTTAGCGATGGAAGGGGGCGGGATGGCGGACATGGCAGCAAGGTAAGGGTCGCTGGAAACAGCCTGAAACAGAGGCTGATCCGTCGGTGGCGGATTCATGCCGGAATTCAGTGTTCCGCTGGATATAGATAGAGAAAGGGAGAGAGAGAAAATAAAGGGATTTTCTCGCCGCAAGGGGAATTTTGGGTTTTTAGGCGAAATAGAGCGAGGAGGAGTTTGAAATTAGAGGTGTGTATTGGGTGGCAATGGATTAAAGGTTCAAGATTGGCCAACATTTTGATCCAACGGCTCACTGTTGCCATCATTGTCTTCCCACGGATTGCTGACGTTGTTTTCATTTCTCCTTCAAGCACCGACCTATTATTGATTTTGTTTTCCTTCGATCATTTTAAAGCGGAAAAGCCAGGTGTTGGAAATTTTGGCAAAGCCTCGACCCGACTCGACAAACCATCACTCCTCCCTCACTTATGGCTAGTTTCGGCGAGACGTCTCTTGCGCAAACAAGCGCGTGTAGATATGAGTGAGCATAGGTCCAAAATCGACTTGAACTACTATAAACTGAATCGGATTTAAAATTGATTTTCTGAAACCTGGACCGAAAATCGAAGATCGGTTTCGGTTCGAAATAGGTTTTGGATCTAAACGGACCTAAAAAAATAAAAGTTACAAATCTCGATAAAATAATAAATATGAAATATCCAAACCTCGATAAATAACAAATTTGTAACCAAAACTGATATTTTAAAAAATAAGGACCTAAGACCGAACTTAAATTGTCGGTTCAGGTTCGGTCTGGACCGAAATTACTCGGTTTGGCTTAGGTAAACCGAACCTAACTTGCTCATTCCTATGTAGATGTGGGCAAACTCAAGCGGGACAAAATGTGTTTTTAGCCTGTTTTCCCAACTCGACTTTGACGGAGTCCAAAAATCGGGCTTGAAACCTGCCTACATCTGTCCGGGTTGGATTCCGGTTGGACTTTGGATTTTAGATATTATTTTGAATCAACGAAGAAAAAAAATACAAAATCAAAGTAACCAATGGTTGTTGAAATTTGTTGTTCATGAAGTTTATCTCGAGAGTTCAAGTTCAAATCCTACTATCTACCTTTATATTTTAATTTTCAACTACTTACGGCTTGTTCGTTAGTTTAAGCTTTTTTCTACGATGATTAGAAATTCTCAAACTTTGATAGACTAGTATTCTCAAAACCAAGTTCTTTTCATTAGGAGCCTGCTTGGTATTAGCTGGCGTTTCTTTATTTAGATTGTGGGGGATGGAGATTATTGGGGATTGTTGTAGATGGAGATTGTTTGGGATTGTGTAAATGTACGTGTTTGGTATAAGTTTGTTGGGTGAGATTATTTATTAAAAGATTACCAAAATGCCCTTCTAACTCAAGAAGTAAAATGCTTTGGCTGCCTTCATCGTCACTACCGACACCCACCAGCTTACAACCAAGAACTCGATCAAGAAAAACTTGTAACCTCTTAACTTTACCAAATTATCTCTCTACATCGTCATCAAATCCCTCCTTTTCCACCACCATAATCCAGACCTTCTCACCAACAAGAACTCCATTGAATTTGAAGTAGTAAAATGAGTCTGAAAATTATGCATCGGCAAAGCGAGTACAGAGAAATTAGAAAACCTAATGAGAGTTGCCAGAAGAGGGAAGTAGAGTAGAGACAAAATCGTACAGGAAGAGAATTTTTTTTAAAGATTTATAGGCTTTATAACTGTAATTTATTCTTCCCCAATTTCTCCATTCTCTAAACCCTAATACATCACAGGTGACGTCTTCAGATGCTCAAGCACTATCGTGGGTACGCATCAATGGAGTTCTTGGTGAGAAGGTCCGGATTATGTATGCAAATTCTTTGATTTAATGCTCTATTTTTGGTTTGTAGATCGTCAAGCTTTCCACTGAATTCATAGGAGACGGCCTGCATTATCTTCTTGCGCTGCTTGTGAGATGCCAACAGTTGCGCCGACCCCTGCAATTTTTTCCAGAGTTGCATATTTGAACTTCAATTGGTTACCAGAGCACCTTTGCATTGAAAATCAAAAGTGAGCATACATACCCAACATTGCCATTGGTGCCATTAGTTAATAGTGTTCCAATCGGTGACTACTGTAGTTGCGCCGGCGGAGGCACCATTGCCGGTGCAGATTCAGGTCGATCGGAGAAGGAGGTGGCAGAGATCATTGTTGGTGCATCGTTCTAAATTTGAAGAAAAAGGGTAGGAAGGGTAAAAAACAATCTATCCCCAAGAATCTCCAAGAAGTTTGGGTGGGCAAACTTCTTTTTACGGGATTCTTTTTCCAAAAGAATCTTGCAATAGAATACAATACAGAAGCTGTAACTCATACCAAACGGTACCAATTTTGCAATCCCGAAGAATTCCCTGAAAAAGAATCTAAATGAATCCCTAAGAAGTTGATACCAAACAAGCCCTAAGTCCAATACAACAAACTTTGTTTTGAGCCCTTCACTTGTTTTATCTCAACTAATTAAAAACACAACTTCTTTCGAAGGTAATTAAATGGTAAAAATAAAGCGTTTTGAAAAGAAATAATATCAAAATCTCAATTCGTAAATATATATGAAAAAAAATAAATTATGCCATTATAGGGATAAGTCAATCCTTAGATCAAGAGGAAGTTTGGCCAAACATGATAGATTTTAAAGCAAAAACAATATAATGAATCAGGCAAAACTTCCAATTGTTTGGTTCCAACACGGTCAACCTTCAAAACAAACTAACAACTATCTTGACGGCTAAAATAAGGAGGAATTAGAAGATTATTGAATTCAGGAAAAATCATCGTATCTAACCCTAAGGTCGCGGTATGCTTATATAGGGGAGAAATCGGAGTCTGGGATTTACATCAAAATATGCTTGCCAAAGATAAATCGTGAATTTCATAAACTACTCGCTGCGGCACAAAAATGGGTAGTCAAACAATGGTGCAATGGCTACCCACAACCATTTGCCGGCTATGGACCCGTCATTTCAGTAGGTTGCATTGGAGTTCTTGGAATGGGCTTTGAATTGAGCTTTCGACACCGATTTCACGACCCAAACGACCACCCTACGACCGTCTAGCCGTACCATCTGGCCGTTTGGCATGTCTGATCGAACTAATCTCGACTTTTCAACTTCGAAGATAATCTTGCAGACTTTGTGTTGTAGTTCTATAAGGTTTCCTCGTCAACTCTGACTTCAGGGAGGATGTAATGTTGACATATTTGATGCCTTAAATGCATGAAACACATAAAGAACAAGGTAGATAAAAAAAATACAAAAAGTGAATGATTTCCGTAAGAATAGAGATATATGGGATGGAAAAGAGGAAATGAAATGCATGAAAACAATGTGTAAAAAAATTGTTACGTTTGACACTCATCAAGCTCCAACAGTAGCAAAGAAGGTGCGTCTAACGATCACAAGGACATTAGTAGCTGCATCAACATCAACAACCCCAAAGTATACAAGCCTCGTGCTTGTTAATCCTTATAACAATCTTCTCAAGCATGTTAGCAGGTCTAATAATAGACTTGTCGGACAAAGTCAAGGTGAATTTCACTAGTAATAGTTCTGTTAATTCTAAATCTTTACACATCTTAAGTGGATAACATTCACACTAGATCCTGAATCACATAAACAATAATGATTTTGTCTACCAAAGGTCAATAGAAGTTACAAGCTTCTTGGATCTCCCTTTTTAGATGACGTCTTTATGTTGAGCATCGCGTTGCGTTCCTTGGTGATGTCAATTGAGCATTCATAGTTTAAGAGCTTCTTGTTGGATAACAATTCTTTCATAAACTTTGAGTACTTAGGCCTTCGTTTCAATGCCTCAACAAGCAGAATCTCTAGGTAAAGCTTGTTCATGCACCCTGGAAATTATCTAAAACCGCCATCTAACTTCTTCTCGTTATGAGCCTGAAAGAAAGAAAGATAAAGTCTATATAATTTGGGAGTTGTAGAAACAGTTACCTCCGTAGGAGCAGTTTTCTCCTCAACATTTTTCTTCGTAGTTGTCTTAGTGGCTACGAGATCAACATTTTATTTTGCGCTTCTTAGTGTGAGGGAACAAACTCCTATAGGATTAGATTATGTGGTTGCAAGGAGTTTTCCTTGAATTTTCTATAGTTGTTGGCTGAGTTGGACAACTTGAGTTTTTAACATTGTCCTCGGCCACACACTTCAATAGTGGTTTCCATCGTTCTGAATTTTTCTTCCATACTCATGATCAAATTCTTAATGTCTCCAATGGATCCAATAAGTGCTTGTTATCCATTAACTAGCCTTTCAAAATTTTATCCTACGTTTTTGGTGTGGTAGCTTGTCTAGGAGCTTGAGCTTGACCATGAATGGGATATTTGGGTAGTAAATTTCTTCTTTAGAATTGTGTAAAATTCCTTTGTGGGAGAAGGTCTTGCATAGGCATTGTCCCTTTGACATACTCTTTGAGTTCCCAAATTGTTGACTTGTTCCAAGACTTCATAGTAATTCATGTGTTCATTGAAGTTTGAATAATCCTCTATCTCATGACCTGTGCCCTTGCAAAATTGACAATTCACATTAGTATCTAAATTAGCAATTGAGGAAGTGAAATTACCATCAACAAGCTTTATCAAAGCTTTCACATTCTTAGATTACTTGTCAATCTTGCCATCATCCTTGATGTTGTAGACACCTCATGTCTTGTTGCGTTTCTTGGCGTATTTCCATGTATGTTCGACAACAATTACAAGGTAGTCCCAAACTTCTTTTTCATTCATCCTTGTGAATCCACAAGAATTTGCGGTGTCCACCAAATTCCTTGAGTGTCATTTTGTCCATTATAAAAGTATCTGAGAAGTGCTCTCTTCTCAAATCCATGGTGATGGCATGAATGTAGTAATTCATTGAATCTTTTTCATGCGGAATGGATGCTCTCTCCATATTCCATGTCAAAGTGGAAAATCTTCTCCCTAATCTTAGTAGTCTTGCGGGGAGGATACTTGCTCGGGAAACTGTTGTTAATACTTCTTAAGTAGCAAAGGTACCTAGGGGGCGATTTGTAGCCACTTTGCAACATTTTCTGTCAAAGAAAAGAATTAAATCCCGCATTCTCTAGGCATCGATAGTAGTGTTCTCATAATTCAATGTATTCATAATGTTCTCAAAGTTCTGCTAATTTTGACGCAGGTTCTCATTCAACACTTTCAAGAATTGATCATTTTGGATCAATCTGATGGTGTTCGTCCTAAGGTTGAAGTCTCGACATCTAACCGTAGGGAGTACAAACGCATGTTGTGGCACCCTTTGTCCAGGATTGATCCTAGCTTCGATCGTTTGAGAGTGACGAGACCTTTCAGCAACCAGCACAACATTTAGCCTAACAATTTTACCTAGCGGATTAACAACAGGGAGTTGGTTGTTTTGGCTTTCCATGACTTGACTTTCAGCAAATTTCGGTAGATTTTGTGTGCAGAGGGCGCGTTCAAGCTCGTTGTCAAGAGGGACAAGTTTGCTTGAATCACGGACCCTATGCAATCACCAATCTAAGCCTAAAAATCAATTATATAAAATTAAAAAAAACTTATTAAAATAACCAAGAATTAGGTAACAACCAACTCTATCACCAATCCCCAACAACGGCGCCAAAAACTTGATCGTTGAAAGTTTTACCAAAAAGTAACAACACCCCCGCAAGGATACGAGATCCGATGTAGTATAATCGAGTATCGAATTCAAAAGATTGTGTTGATTTGGATGATACTAATAATTAATTATTTTAAGTGAAAATCAAGGCAATAGGGTAACAATTGTAACAAATGAAAACAATAACGATTGTAAACAACATGTGATAGAAGCAATCTAAAAATAGGAATCCTCACTATAATGAATTAAGATATTGATGCATATATATCATGAACATTGATATATGATAATTGCAAGTAACCATCTAAAATACCCTTTGGCATAGACAAACAAAGACCGTGATTTCTAACTCGGTAGCTCTCAACCCAACGGTTCGGTAAGTATAGGAAAACCCATTAAACACTTAAAACCGGAAAAGACCAAGAACAACCTTTGCTTTTGGCTCTTCGGTTAGAAAAAGGTACAAAGACCGGAACTTTCTACGATAATTATAAATCTTTGAAGCTTTGATAAACTAGTACTCTCAAAACCAAGTTTTTTTAGTAAATCAAATAAAACGCCCTTCGCTTGTGGCTCTTCAGTTGTTTTATCTAAACTTGTTATAAATACACGGTATACGGGGGGCACTGCACCACTCCATATGGTGTACGGGAGGTGCGCCGCACCACTCCTGTTGGGTACACGAGGACAAGGGCGAGAGTGATAAGACTTCTCGTGTCATAATCTTGAGGAATGGAACTAGTAATGGAATGACGTAAAGATATGATGATAAACCGGCTTGTGTGTGTGAGCATGCTGTGGGTTTATGCTAATTATGTGTGTATGTGCGCCTACCATTTGTCTAATGCTTAGAATAAGAGCTAATGGTTTTATACCTCCCTTGTATATGACTTGTACGTTAAGGATGTTGCCGAGTGATCTGGAAGAGTGGGCATCCGGGGTTCCCGTACATCATAGGACGAGTTGGGATTTGAATCCTTGTGTTGTTATTGTATTTGTTTTTTTTTGCTGTTGTTGTAAGGACGGCTGTAGTCTTTCTTTCTTTAAGTACTCGGGTATCATAACATTGCATGAAATGTATTTTGGTTTTGACCTTTATTTCTACCTTTTTACAAGATCCGGTGAAATTGTTGTCAGACTAAGGGTCGGGATCCATTGTGAGGTCTCCGCCCGCAGCATCCCGAATCCAGCGGATTCGGGGTGTTACATTTGTTTAGATGCAGTTTTCCACATAAATGTAGGAAGATAATTTTTTTTTAAAGTAAACAAAACAACCACTATCAATAGATGCACATAAATCATAATTATTAAATCCCTAGATGTGCATACGGTGATAGGAATGTAGATGTTATTTGCATTATTAATCCTTAAAAATGCTTTTATTTCAAATTTAGCCTCTTCATCATCTTCAAAGATGGATTGACTAATTGTGTATGTCAGAAGTTCGACCATCTTTGTTAAGACAATAAAGAAAAAGCAAGATGAAGACGCTGCTTTGAGAAAGACCCGAGAGAATGTTGAGAAAAGAAAAAACTCCAAACGTTAATATAGATGAGAATGGGGTTGTAAGATGCAAGAACCGTCTATGTGTTCTAGTGGATGATACGCTTTGAGAGTCTATTTTGAAATACGCTCATGCCTCGGGCTATTCTTTTCACCCTGGAGCCACTAGTGTACAAGGATCTCAAGAGGAACTATTGGTGGATGAGCATGAAGCGAGAAGTAGCCGAGTATGTGGATAAGTTCTTGACATGCCAACAAGTTAAGATCGAGCACCAGAGACCTGCGGGATTGCTGCAACCACTTCCTATACCGGAGTAGAAGTGAGAAGATATCTCCATGGACTTTGTAACCGGATTGCCCCGTACTCAAAGGGGAATGAATGCAATATGGGTGTGATGACATGAATTGTGTTCAAGTTTGAAATGCATTTAGGTAGATTTTCCCTTTTATTTTGCATGCATAGACATGAATCCATGACACTTATGCTCATATTTGCATATTATAATGAAATAGATGTCTACACGAATTCTTGGTCCGTTTGTAGGTAATTTGACGGATTTTGGAGCAAAATTGAACATATGAGGACTAAGGATCATGGTGGAGCATAAAAAGAGAGCTAGGACATAACAAAAGGATCAAGTAAGGAGCTAAGAGAAGACACGCAGAAGCAAAACCGCAGGCCCAACTCAGACTTGGCGTAGGCGTGGCTCAAATAGCGTGGGCAGAGGTTCAGAGTTTGCGCGACTTCAACTTAGATTTGTGCGGGTTGAGTTTCTTTTTTGGCCCATGACGTGAAACCCGTTTTTTGCACGGACTGGTTTGTCTTTAAGCTGGCCCAAAACCACAATTTATCTTTAAGCTAGGCCAAGATTACAATTTATCTTTAAGCTGGCCCAAGACTGTTAATTATCTATAAGTTGGCCCAAGATTACGGTTTATCTTTAAATTGGCTTAAGATAATAATCTATCTTTAAGCTGACCCAATATTACAGTTTATCTTTAAACTGACCAAAGATTACACATTATCTTTAAGGGACTCATGCTTGTCAAACCCTAGATTTATTCTTATATATTTCTCATAACTTGCAACGTTAAAGGTGCGCCCAAAAGTTGGCTTTCTACGCCCCATTGACGGCTACAACACTTTGGATTGAGAAGATTTTGAAGATTTTTTTGGAGAGAAAGACTTGCTTTTGGATTAAAGGATTGGATCTTTGTTATTGGTTTGCTTTTGCTTTTGATAATAAAGACACCTTGCTACGTATTTCTTACTTTTTTTTAGTTTTATTGGTGTATGGTTTTCTTGAATCTTTCTTGATTTGAATGTGTGTGTTGTTGGCTAAACCCCTGCGATTCTAGGGTGATTGGTTGAGGGTTGCGGTATAGATGATGATAGACTGAGCCTTTAAGTTTAGATTGGACCTTGGAAGTTGGTTTAACCTTCGAGTTGACGAATCTTGTCTGTTCTTCAGGAATCTCGGCCGAGATTTTTCCAAGAACAACCCGAGATTGCTTATGTTGATCTTTTTATATATCTCTATCTTTAGGTTGCCTAAAACCTAGCCTTGTTGAGCCTTTCATAATTACATCTAAGCATGGGAAGAGACTTATCCGGTGATTCTCTTTCTTGATTACCAAAGATGACGAGTTCTAGGTAATAAAGGATTCAAAACCCTTTATTAGGTTTGAGTGTGCCTTCTTCTTGGTTGAGTGAGATTACCCAAGAGTTACTCGGTAAAGGTTAGTTTTTGACCCTTAGGTTGAGTTGTTGGTTTGAGATTATAGTTCCTTTCATTAGATACTTGAGACTTACTCGGTGATCCCAGCTTTGTCTTAAGTTCTTTAGAAGTCTTGAATCGAAAACCACAATCGGATACTTTGATCTCTAGAATTTGCATTGCCCGATTATCATATTATTCATCTTTATTGCTTTTCGTCTTTTTCATTCTTTAGTATTAGCTTTAGTCTATTCTATTTTTGACTGATCACCTATATTGATTTCACCTCAATCCTTGAGATCAACCTTGGAATATTTGCTTTTTGCTACAATTGATCCGTACACTGCGGGTTCGTTATATGTTCATGCTTTTATTTCAAGTATAAATTTAAGACTATATTCGTTCATATTTCACACACGAGTGAGAGCAAACAAGTTTTTGGCATTGTTGTCGGGGACTAGGTCCAAATCGGTATGTGCACATGATTTTTGATAGAGTAGACCTTTTTGTTGCTTTTAATCTTGTTTTTCTTTGAGTTTGTGATCTTTCACGGTCGCCGATGGATGTAAGGAGTCTCAAAGCTGAATTTGATGAAGCTTTGAGGCAACTTAGGCTTAGGGGCGAAGCCTTGAAAGAAGAGAAATGGAGAGCAAGACAGGTAGCTAGGGCGGATGAGTTTGAATATTTGAAGGACAAATATGTGTTCTACGAGTTTAGTGATCAAAGACAAAGAGAGGAAGCTATTGAGAATGAGCTTGCATATTGGGATGAACTTTATACCCCTTACAAGGTTTGTGAACAAGATTACGAATCTCTTGTGCCTCAAATGCAACTTCCACAACCACCTCGTGAGGATCAATTTGAATAAAAGTTCGAGAAAATAATTCGGATGTTGGATAACCTTGAGCGCATATGGACCCCCGTTAAAAAAACTCATCCGGAGGAGAAGTGCGATGAATAACTCCAAGCTTTGAGCATTCCTCTTGTTGACCCCGAAGTTCCCCTTGAAGTTCTCGAATAAGAAGAGGAGGATGTAGAACATCTACGCCAAGCTACTGAACAATTGACCAAGATTGAGGTAAAACCGGAGAAGTTGGTTGACTTTTCATATGCGGATTGCCATCTTGGCAAAAATCTCAGCCAACGATTTGAAGGATTTCACCAGGTACTTGCTCTTACTCCCTTTGATGTTCTTAGTCATTCTCGGGATGCACCCAGAGTTGGCGGTCAAGATGAAGCCTCTTCAAGTTCTGCTGAAAGTTAACAATGCTAGGATGGATTTGAGAACCTTCAACAGGTTCACTGATGCGTCGTTGGAGGTAACCAAGGATAACTCCGGATCTAGATCAAGCAAAACTCCAACTACTCCTTGATTCTTTGTGCAACGTTATATCGTTTCGGATCCAAAGGGGCGGAAGCGATGAAGAAACAAAGGTTACTTCGATCTAGAGAGATCGAATAAACCTTTTTGTGTGGATCGAAGGTTGATTCTTAAGAAGAATCCTCGAATATGGATTTCTGGGATCAAAGACGAGATCCAAGGAAGAAATTTGAGAGATAGAAGAGAGGTTTTGATGCCCAAGCTAAGTAGGAGGAAATTCTTCTCAAAACTTAGTAATATTGAACATGGAAAATAAGTGAGGCAAAATATCTCTTATATAGAGAGTCTTGCCTACCTATGGGCCAACGGGCCAAACAAAAATACATGAAGAAAAGCCCAAAAGAGAAAACCTAAAAGGATAAGTTCAAAAGAGAATATTATTATACGGAATATCCCTTTTATTACATAAAAAGGAAAACATGAAAATATAGTCCGAAAATAAGCTAGCTTCATGCCATGGGGTCGGAAAGACGAGACATGCCGCTAACGGAACCGGTAGCCTATGCCATGGTGGTGTAGAGACATGGTATGCCGGTAATGGAACCAAGTGAAGAAGTAATGCGGCCGATGATGGAGCCGGTGGCTCGAGCAATGGCCTTAGCTCGGGATCGGGTGATCAGTCCATCTGAACGAACTCTAAGAGCCTCGTCCTCCTCGTCTATGGTCAACGTAAAAGGGACATCCAAGGGCGCATCAGTCCCCCCATCTTGGTTGTGGAACGTCCCCGTTTCACCATCGTCAAAGAGGGGCTCAACATAAGGGGAAAGGTCCTTGATGTTGAACGTCGGGTGTACTCCGTAGGAATCCGGAAGCTCTAACTTGTATGCATTCGGGCCATGACGGGCTAATATGTGGAATGGGCCATCACCACGGTCCGAGAGCTTGCTCATGCGGCGAGTTGGAATACGCTCCTTCCTTAGGTGGAGCCAAACAAGATCACCGGGCTCAAAAGAGACATCGCGGCGGCCCTTGTTGCGTTGTCCGAAAAGTTGGGCGGCACGACGTTCGAGTTGTGTCCTAGTCCGCTCATGAAGCTCAATGATTTGGGCGGCTCGGTTCCCGGCGATGATGTGTTCTTCGTCCTTGAGCGGGCGGGGAGTGAAGTCCAACGGTGTGTGTGGATTAAGGCCGTAGACAACTTCAAATGGGGACAATTTAGTTGCCGTGTGCCTAGACCTGTTATACGAAAACTCCACAACAGAAAGTAAGTCCTCCCACCTACGTGGGTTTGTCCTAGTGGTGGCTCTAAGTAGAGCACCAAGAGTCCGATTGGTCACCTCCGTTTGACCATCGGTTTGGGGTGATAACTACTTAAAAACAACAAGTTGGTTCCAAGTTTTCCCCATAACGTTCTCCAAAAGTGACTTACGAATTTCACGTCCCAATCACTAACGATGGAACGTGGTATCCCATGTAAACGCACCATATTGTCAAAGAACAAGGTGGCAACTTCACTAGCATTTTGGGTGCTTTTACATGCAATGAAATGAGCCATTTTGAAGAAGCGATCGACTACCACGAAAATGGAGTCTTTGCCTCGTTTTGACATAGGCAACCCTATCACAAAGTCCATGGATAGATCCTCCCAAGGTCCCATTGGTATAGGCAAAGGAGAGTACATTCCATCCGGACCTTGGCGTGACTTTGCATGATGACATGTGATGCAACCCTTGCAAAACCGTGTCACATGCATACGCATCCGGGGCCAAAAGAAATGCTCTTGGAGAGTGGAAAGGGTCTTGGTAGCACCGAAATGACCACGACCCTCATGAGCTTCCTTGACCAACAAATGGCGTATAGATGAGCGCAGAATGCAAAGTTTACCCGCTCGGAAAAGATAACCATCGTTAATAAAGAAAGACTTGTGCTCTCGGAGGTCGAGGCATTGTGCCCATATGTCCTTGAAGTCAAGATCCGTGGCATATAACTCTTTGATAAGAGTAAAGCCATGTATCTTGGCATCCATATACACAAGGAGGGCATAGCGGCAAGAAAGGGCATCGGCTACCACATTCTCTTTGCCTTTCTTATGCCGAATGACATAAGGAAAGGTCTCTAAAAACTCTACCCAACTAGCATGGCGCCGACTGAGATTTGTTTGACTCTTGAGATACAAAAGAGCCGCATGATCCGAATGAATCACGAACTCCTTCGGCCACAAGTAATGTTGCCATGTCTTAAGACAACGAACTAGAGCATATAGTTCCTTGTCATATGTAGGGTAGTTGAGCGAAGGACCGGACAGTTTTTCACTAAAGTATGCAATTGGACGAGTCTCTTGTAATAGAACTCCTCCAATGCCCACATTTGATGCATCACACTCCACCTCAAAAGTTTTCGAAAAGTTTGGGAGTTGGAGTAATGGTGCATTACAAAGGCGGTCTTTGAGCGCATCAAACGCTCGAGCATGGATATCACGCCACTCAAACGTGACACCCTTGGTAGTGAGCTCATGGAGCGGTGCCGCTACCGTGCTAAAGTCCTTGACAAAGCGTCGGTAGAAACCCGCTAAGCCGAGAACGGCTCAGACCATGGTGACCGTAGTAGGAGTAGGCCACTCCCGAATAGCACGAACTTTAGATTCGTCTACTCGTAGTCCGTCCTTAGACACGACATAGCCAAGAAAGATAGTGGTGTCCGAGCAAAAGACGCATTTGTCAAAGTTGACATACAATTGCTCTTGTCTAAGGCACTCGAGCACTTGGCGAAGGTGCCCGATGTGATCCTCCAAAGACGTACTAAACACCAAAATATCATCAAAATAAACAACAACAAATGTACCCAAGAATCGGCGCAAGACATGGTTCATGAGGCGCATGAAGGTGAACGGGGCGTTGGAGAGGCCAAAAGACATGACAAGCCATTCATAGAGTCCATACTTCGTTTTGAACGTCGTCTTCCACTCGTCACCTTTGGCCATCCGGATTTGGTGGTAACCGCTCCGGAGATCAATTTTGGAGAAGATGGTGGCGCCATGAAGCTCATCCAACATGTCATAAAGGCGCGGGATCGGGTGGCGGTATTTGACGGTGATTTGGTTGATGGCACGACAATCAACACACATCCGCCATGATCCATATTTCTTTGGTACTAAGATTACCAGGACGGCACATGGTGATAAGGATTCACGCACATGTCCCCGGTCTAGGAGCTCTTGCACTTGACGTTGTAGCTCCTTCGTCTCTTCCGGACTAGCTCGGTATGCGGCACGGTTTGGCAAGGAAGCACCGGACACAAAGTCAATTTGGTGTTCAATCCCTCGGATTGGTGGTAAGCCGGGTGGAAGGTCTTTGGGCATAATATCCTGAAATTCAGACAACAACAAAGACACCTCGTGTGGTACATTACTAGGGTCATGAGAAGTAGATAAACAGAATGGGACAAGTAAGAAACATGGGAACTTGCCTTCCATGACCGGTTGCAAATCATGCCGGCGAGCTAAGAGTATCCTCGGCTCACACCGTCCTTGAATTACGGGGTCCGAAGATGGTAAAGGTGCGCTCGGGGGAACGATGCGACCTTTACAGCCTTTGGACTCGGTAGCATGGAAAAGAGGGGCGGTGTTCCGGGATTTGGAAGTACTAGCATTGACAACATCGGGACTCCGGGGTCCGATTTTGCCGGTGCCTTAGCAGACTCATCTATAGTTTGTTGCCTCTTCCGTTCCGCATAGTCAACCAAAATTTCGTGCGGATTCATAGGCAAAAGTGTGACCCATTTTCCATTATATTGGAACATGTACCGGTTAAGATAACCATCATGATATGTTCGGCGATCGAACTGCCATGGTCGTCCTAATATGACATGTGTGGCGTCCATCTTGATAACATCACAAAGGATCTTATCAACATAGGCGCCAATAGAAAACGTCACCCAAGCTTGTTGTGTGACGGTGTCACAAGCCGTATCGGAAATCCATTGAAGTCCGTAAGGCGTTGGGTGGGGGGTCGTAGGCAACTTGAAGTGTTTTACCACTCGTTCGTTGACAATATTGCAATAAGAGCCCCCGTCAATGATGAGAGAATGACTCGTATTATTAACCAAGCAACGAGAGTGGAAGAGATTCTCGCGTTGATCAATAGGAATATGCTCTTTAATAGCCAAAATACGACGAGAAACAAGAGCGAAATTACCGGGTTGTGCCGGAGCGCAAGCAAAGTCGTCGTCACATGGTTCCATGCCAAAATGGAGGTCGGCGGCATGGTCATCCTCAATAATGATTCGCCGTCTTGTTGACCTCCTTCATCCTCGAAATATGCTGGGTCGGCAAACAAGACACGTTTGGTGTTTGGGCAATCACGTTGCACATGGCCAAAACCGCTACACTTGTAGCACACGGGCTCCCTTGGGCGAGCCGCCGGTGAGGGTCCTTGTTGACCTCGAGAGGGAGGCGCCGGTGCCGGGCCACGGGTTGGTTCCTTCTCGGTACCCGCTTGCCTATTGGAGGGACCCGTCCGTTGGGCTCCTATGGATCCGTTGGTATCTGGAGGACTAGGCGCATCTCGAGAACGTGTGTTAGACGGATAAAGATATGGACTCGAGGAAGATGTATACCTAGAAGATCGCGGTGTTTCGAGTTGTTGCTTGTATAGCTTCATGGCGGCATGATATAATGCTCCCAAATCCTTGAATGGAACAATCTCGAGCGGCCGATGGATTGAGGCATTAAGCCCACTCATAAATTTTGTGCGGAGGGCGGAGGGGGAGGCCGAGACGCCGGCCTTAATGTGCATGTCCTCAAGTTTAGCCAAGTAAGCCACCGGAGTGAGGTTGCCTTGCTTGAACTCGGCAATTTGCAACCGCATATCATTCTTAAAGTCCTCGGGCACGTACTTCTTGGTCAAGCAATAGAGCAATTGTTCAAATGTCTCAATCGGTGCCCATCCTCGCCTCTCACAGGTGAACTCATACCGGTTCCACCAAGACTTGGCATCTCCTTCAAAGTATAGAGTTACCGCCTCGATTTTCTCGTATTCCTCCTCATAATGACAATGTTTTAATGCTCGTTTCATATCATGCGCCCAATCAAGAAAAACACACGGATCATATTCACCATGAAAGGTAGGGAACTTAACCTTACCTTCCCTACGAGCTCGGTAGGGGTCCGGGCGGGGCGGTGGAATGTAGGCATCATCGGCACGGGCTCGCCGGTGGCCGCCATGAGGCCGTTGGCGCCCATGAACGGGTGGGGCCTGCCTAGGTGGATTTGGGGGAGGCAACCATTCTTCACCTCGGTCTTGGTTCTCATAAGGGTCTATGACGGGTGGGTGTCACGGACGGTTATGTGCTACCCGTTCTAAATCGGATTCATCACCGGAGAACTCGTTGAAGTTGTGTTGCTCATCGTATTCATCAAAGTCAAGGGTCCTCGGTTGCCGGGTTGACCGTTGACGATGGTGTTCGGAACGATCATGCTCACGACCATGATTGGTGGTTGAGTTGGGACGGTACCGGGGCTCTTCCCGGGTTTGACGGTCGGTGCGGGGCACACTAGGTGGAGGTGGAGAAGGGACATACCGTTGATGTTGATGCTCATAATATTGGTGCCGATGTTCCGTATCGACTATGGGCAAACCATCTTGAGGCGGGTCGGGGAATTCCTCCTCTTCTTCATGGGACTCATTTCCGCCAAGAGGTAAAGAATGGGTGCGTTCAATGACAAATGCAAGCCGGGTAACGTTTGATGGTCCGGCTCCCAAAAGTCCCTTGCCTTTCCATTGTGCATCGGATGTGGAAGCATTGGCCACGGTCTCATTCGGATATGTTGGGGTGGGACGTTGAGCAATCTGAAGGGCCTTAAGAGCTTCTAGCTCTTTTTTCAAGGCAATGTTTTCTCGGGTCAAGGCATCAAACTTTTGTTGTGCCTTCAAGGCTTCCAATTCTTGCCTTATGGAGTCATTTTCGAGGGACAACGAAGCAGTTTCTTGAGCCAAAGGTTCACTGAACTCTTGCGGACCAGAATCCTAAGAAGTTTCCATTTCAACGTTAGTCATTGCTCCAAATCAGCACACAATTGCAAGCAATCAAGTGAGCAAGGTGACAAGTTAGGTCAACTTTACCCAAGTTCAAGTGAGTTATCGGGTTCTACTTTGGGGAAGGCCGTTTGGCGATTAGGCAAGGAAGGCAAATCCAACAAAACTGAACCAATTACACACAAATAAACAAGCAATATTTTGCAAACGTATGTAAGAAAATGGAAAGATAGAAGATGGCGGATTGTTCACTCGGCAAGCTTTGCTTGCTTTCGGTCTTTGACCGTTTTGTAAAATCCGATTTTTCGGATGGACCGGTTTGTCGGACGTCTTTTCACTTTGTGTGTTTCGTTTCTTTGAAACGTTTTGAGCAACACTTTCTTTTGTTTTGTTTTTTTTTTTGTTTTGAACACAAATCCGTATTGATGAAGAGTTTTTTTTTGCTTTTCTTGGAATATCAAATGCGAGATATCCGAACTTTTCGTTAACAAAAATACCCCAAGAGATTTGGTGAAATTAATTAACACAATTGTCGGATTAATTCGGTTTAAGAAAAAGACGGGTTTGATAAATGGTTTGAAGACAAACCAAATATCTCCTATTTTTGTACTTTTTGTTTTGAATTAAACACGGAAAAGAAAAAAATTTTTCAGAGAAAATGGATGAACATGATGAAGAACATGAAGATCATGAAGAACAAATGAAGAACATCATGAACAAACGAAGAACATCATGAGCAAAAAAGGCTAAATAGGTTTAAGATAATAACGCACAAAAACAAGGGTAAAGAGAACTTAGCTTTGATCCCTTGCTCTGATACCAATTTGATGCGTCCTTGGAGGTAACCAAGGATAACTCTGGATCTAGATCAAGCAAAACTCCAACTACTCCTTGATTCTTTGTGCAACGTTGTATCATTTCGGATCCAAAGGGGCGGAAGCGATGAAGAAACAAAGGTTACTTCGATCTAGAGAGATCGAATAAACCTTTTTGTGTGGATCGAAGGTTGATTCTTAAGAAGAATCCTCGAATATGGATTTCTGGGATCAAAGACGAGATCCAAGGAAGAAATTTGAGAGATAGAAGAGAGGTTTTGATGCCCAAGCTAAGTAGGAGGAAATTCTTCTCAAAACTTAGTAATATTGAACATGGAAAATAAGTGAGGCAAGATATCTCTTATATAGAGAGTCTTGCCTACCTATGGGCCAACGGGCCAAACAAAAATACATGAAGAAAAACCCAAAAGGGAAAACCTAAAAGGATAAGTTCAAAAGGGAATATTCTTATACGGAATATCCCTTTTATTACATAAAAAGGAAAACATGAAAATATAGTCCGAAAATAAGCTAGCTTCATGCCATGGGATTGGAAAGACGAGACATGCCGCTAACGGAACCGGTAGCCTATGCCATGGTGGTGTAGAGACATGGCATACCGGTAATGGAACCAAGTGAAGAAGTAATGCGGCCGATGATGGAGCCGGTGGCTCGAGCAATGGCCTTAGCTCGGGATCGGGTGATCGGTCCATCTGAACGAACTCTAAGAGCCTCGTCCTCCTCGTGTATGGTCAACGTAAAAGGGACATCCAAGGGCGCATCATTCACCCTCCTAAGGCTTACCACACGTCAAGCTATGATGAATGATGTTGGCAAGCGCTTCACCGCTAAAGCCATCAAGTGTTCTTTGTTAAAGTATGGGGTCACCCGCGTGATAAGGACCCTATACCATCCTCGAGCTAGTAGTCAAGAGAAAATCTTGAAAGGAGAAGCTAAGAGGATTCATGATAAGATGATCTCTCGGTCCCGGAAAGGTTGGGACGCATAGCTTGATGATGTCCCATGAAAGCATAGGAAGACTAGAAGGAATCCCCTGAGAACCAAACTGTACAAGCTTGTACGTGGAAGATCCTACCACTTGCCGGTGAAGTTAGAAGCCGTAACTTATTGGAAAGAATTTTGGCTCAAACTTGTCTTGAAAGAGACCGGGGAGGAGTTTATATGTAGAATTGATGAGTGGTATGATGTAACACCCTAAATCCGCGGGACTCGGGGCGCCACGGGTTGGGACCTCACAATGGGTCCCGACCCTTAGCTAGACAACAGTTTCACCGGAACTTTCCAACATGACACAAATAAAGGCAAATCCGAAATTCCTTTTAATGCAAATGATAAGAAACCCGAAGGAAAACTACAAAAGACAAACTTCATCCGAAATACAACACAAAACCCGAACGCCAAATACACGGCATACAAAACACAATAATCGAAGGACAATACACAACTCAACTCCATCCAAAAACCCTTCCTAAAATGTACGGACCCCGGCTGCCCACTCTTCCGGATCTCTCGGCCGCAATCCTAACCTGCAAGACAATTTACAACAATCGGTATAAAACCGTTAGCTCATATTCGAAGCATTAGAATCAATGGGAAAGACACATACACAAGTAACTAGTCACAAGCACACAACATACATAAAAAGCACACCAATCCGGTTTATTATCTTTGTTATTATTAAGTCGTATCCCGTTCTAATTCAACTTAGGTTTGTGACACAAGACCACCGTGGTCCCTACTTACCGGCATGGAACGGTACGGATGCCTCTGACCGTCTAACCAGCACGGCTAGTCGCCAAGAACCTCCTAGACTCTCGCAAGAGCTAGACAGATGATGTCACCGCCCGTTATCATACACTTGGACCAAAATAATATAAGGTCGGTAATCCTATTTCCGGTTTAGTTGTTATAATGTAACAATAAAGCACACACCACCAAACACACATCGATGCTAATACAAGGAATACAAGCTAAGTAAGTCCGGAGACTTACTTCGTCACCACACTCGACTCACGACACTCTCATTTCCTTAGGGAGGAAGCCCATAACCTGCTCACAAGAAGATAACTATATCAACAACAACCCACTCACAATAGAAGTCTTAGACTTCTATACAAATGATCTACGCAAGACCATTTGACTTTCAATTCTAGGACCACATCCTAGAATCCCTCATACTCACATCACACTCAACACAAGCTAGAAGTCCTAAGACTTCTAAACCCTCGGATCTTACAAGATCATAACTCACAATGCAACTAGGATAAGTCAAACCTAAACTCCAAAATCCCACAAGATCATACAATCCCACCTCAAGCCTCAAAATGCTCACAAGATCAACCATATAACTTAAAGCCTTATAACAACCTCACAAGATAACCAACACCTCAAGGTTAGAGTCAACATCAATCCATCAAACAATTTCAAATCCTCGAAACTCACCTAAGGTTCAAAGCCACTACTTGGCATTATCACTAGGTTATGCTAGATCCAACCTAGCATGATACTAAAACTTAACATAACTAGATCGAGGGAAGAGATACTCACACGACGTCAAAAGACGGAAATCGATCAACGAAAGTTGACTTGGACTCGTTCGGCCTTTACAAGGTCGTTCCCGAACCTAGAACCAAAACTAAACAAATTTAGCTCGTACCCTAAATTTGGTCGGAATATATAATACATATAACTCTAAAGAACTTGTTGAAAAACCGAGGTTAAAATCTTAAAAACACTTTCCGGGCAATTTATACAATTTTAGAAACTTGGTCATAAACCGCAATTAAATCCTTGGACCATAATCCGAAATTAATCGAACAAGGGCACATAATTAAGAATATAACTTGAAGTAAAGCCCAAGTTTAAAAACCATAAAGGGCAATTTATGAAATGCTAGAAACTTGTGTAATATATTGTAAATAAATCTTTGGGCTATATCTTGTAATTTATCCCGGAAGGGGTAATATTGTAAGATTCTAAAATTAGGGCCAAATATGTAAATGCAAAATATAGGGCAAAATCTGCAATTACATCAAAATATAGGGGTCCGATTGACAATGCCCTAAAAAGGGCTTCTTCTTTTATCTGGTGGAGAACGCACGCTGGGGCAACGAAGGAGGAGGTGGCGGCCAAGGTTCTGCAGTGGACGGGGTCTTCCGGTGGCGGCTCCGGTAGTGTCGGCACCATCTCACCTTGGTGGCGGTTTTGGAGGCTTGCCGGGGCTTTCCCGACTCTTCCTTGGTGGCCCGACAGAGGCTCGAGAAGAAGAGATGAAACAGGGAAGGGAGAGGCGGCGAGACTGGTGGCTTCTGGTGGTTTCAACAAGGCGACAACAGGGCCAGGTTGGGCAAAGCGAGGGCATCTCCGGCTTTCCCTGGGTGGCTCGACAGAGGCGCAATAGAGGCTCGATTTGGAGAAAACCAAGGAGGCGGAGGGGCTGAGCACAAGTTGTTCCTTGGCAGTGGCTGCAAGGCTCCGACGGCGAGGGTTGCACTGGGGCCGGTTTCTTGGTGGTTGTTGCTCAACGTCCGTCTCGAGGGGTGCAGATGGTTGCTGATGGAGGGGATGCTCGTTGGGCAATGAAAACAAAGGTGGGGAGAAGTATCTGAGGGTTGAAAGGAAGATGGCGTGGAAGAGTTGAGAGTGAGGAGAGGTAGTGCCTAGATGGTAGTGCTTGCAGGGGCTAAGTGAAGAGCTGAGGGGTCGGATAGACACAGGCAGCTAGGATGATGTAGACAGAAGCAAGAACACTCCATCAGACTATGCGGCAAGGAGAATCCAAGAAAGAAAAGAGGGGTAAAGTAAAGGAAAAAGGAAAAAGTAAAATAAATAATAAAGTAAATAATAAAATAACACAAGAAATCGGAAATTAGAATTAACTCGATCAAAACACTCGAAATGTAATTTTCGGATCAGAAAAACTCCCAAAACTTTTCCGTAAAATATTATACGAAATATATATGTATAAATATAGTTTAACATACTCGTAAAATTTAATATACGATCTCAAAATACTCACCCATATATTTAAGCTATAAAAATAGTAATAAATTTTCGGAAAAAATAAAAATCGAAAACGCACCCAATAAACGGGTCGTTACATATGAGGTATTCGAGGTACATTGAGTAATCCCTATAAAGTTAGGTCCAACTAACGACCTTAAACCAAGTGCTTCTTGGGAGGCAACCCAAAATAATTCTTGTACTTTGTTTTTTTTTTCTTTTTGTGTGTTTTTGTGTCTTTGATTGCTAGGACCTAAATCTTCTTGAGAAAATGGATGATGAACTGAGTTGAGATTTCTGAGAGTTCGAGGATTTTGATTGAAAATAAGTGTGGAAACCGTTCATAAGAGGAACGGGTGTGGAAGCTGAAGATCTCGGGAAAAAAGGCCAAAATCTCGGTCTAGATTTTAATTAAAAGAATTAATTCAACCAAAATTTCCAAAGTCGAATGCAACTTCGACCAAAATCTCGGCCCCCTCCAAAATCTCGGCCTAGATTTTTCAAAATTTTTTTTTACGAAACTATATACGGCCGAAACACGTTCCCCTTCTTCATTCAACAACATTCTCCGATGCCGATCAAAGTATTCAGAGTTCTCTATCCGAACTTCTATTGATTTTCGCCGCCACCACCGTCCAAGGAGTGATTGCCGTCGCTTGATTTTCCATTTTACATTGTGAGTTTCTTTTTCCACTTTACTTTTTTTTTTCTTCACATTGGGAACAGTGTGAGTTTTAAGTATGTGGTGGGGATACTTGCATTGTTTTGCACATTTCTCTCATTGCATCGCATCTAGAGTAGTTTCTTTTTCTTGTCACACATATCTTTATAGGTTTGCATTGTATAAACCCTTTTCAAAAATCCAAAAAAATTTGAAAATTTTGAATATTTTTGTGCTTCTAGGATGGATATGATCTCTATCATGATATTGTTTGTGGAAAAGCTATGATGATATTTATATGTTTGAATTGATTTATAACATATGTGGGATTTGAATACTCTGCTAGAATTCATGCATGAATGGTAATTTGCTTTTTGTCTAGATCATGTTGAGTGTTGATAGTTGAAATCGCATGATAAGTTCTTACACACCGTTTTGGAATGATTAACGCAATTCGATTTCTTTTCTTTCTTCACCTTGATCATGCTTTAGCACCTCTTGAAAATTGTATATTTGCCTCCCTTTACCTATTTGGGAATTAGGAAGCATGTTAGTGAAAAGCAAAGTTATGGTGAAGTTGAGAAAAGTGAGATGTGTTGTGTTAGAAAAATAGGTTTGGGGACGTTGATCATGATGATGAGTAGCTCGGTACCATTCACATAGCCAAGTGTTTGTATCTTGCCAAAGTCTGATTGATTGATAGTCGTAATGAGTCTTGGTATGTGAATCTGGTTTTAGGCACCTCGATAAATTCCAAGTATTGTTGATCACCAAGGTTTTGGTTACTGTGCACCTATGCCATGTTCTCAAGTGAAAAAGTTAAAAGAAAAAAAGAAGTGAATTGTAAGTGCTTATTTTTGGTGGATGTTATGAGTTGTTGATGTTGTTGAGCCGTTTCTTTTTCTCGGATTTTTGCACCACACATTCTAAAATGCATCCCACCCATAACACATTTCTTATCCTTTTCTTGTCTAACTCCTTGAGACCTTCTTGTACATATGTTTTGGCTTAGTGGTTTAAATTTGATTCCTCATGATTGATCAAGATGATTGAACTTTATTATGCATGCTATGATTTCCGGTAATGTGTGATTATCCTTTCCATGCCTATATTTCTCTTTAACATATGATGATCTATCATTAACTATGAAATATGACTTTGAGGGTGATCTATGAATAGAAGCACAACAAAAAATATTGTGTTTTTCTTTGTTTTTGCATATGCATAATTCATGTCATCTTGTATCTTAAGTTTGAACCTTTCTTGGGGACAAGCAAGAGGAAAGTATGGGGTATTTTGATGTTCTAGTTTAGATATGAATTTAGGTAGATTTTCCCTTTTATTTTGCATGCATAGACATGAATCAATGACACTTATGCTCATATTTGCATATTATGCTAGAATAGATGTCTACACGGATTCTTATTCCGTTTGTAGGTAATTTGGTGGATTTTGGAGCAAAATAGAACATATGAGGACTAAGGATCACGGTGGAGAATAAAAGGAGAGCTAGGACATAACAAAAGGATCAAGCAAGGAGCTAAGAGAAGACGCGCAGAAGCAAAACCGCAGGCCCGACTCAGCCTTGGCGCAGGCGCGACTCAAACGGCGCAGGCGCGACTGAGATGGCGTGGGCGCGGGTTCAGCCTTGGCGCGACTTCAGCTCAGATTTGTGCGGGCTGAGTTTATTTTTCGGCCCATGACACGAAGTCCGTTAATTGAGTAGGATGGTTTATCTTTAAGCTGACCCAAGACCACGATTTATCTATAAGTTGGCTCAAGATTACAGTTTATCTTTAACTTGGCCGAAGATTGCGATTAATCTTTAAGCTGGCTCAAGATTACGGCTTATCTATAAACTAGTGCAAGATTACAATTTATCTTTAAGGTGGTCCAAGATTACGATTTATCTTTAAACTGACCCAATATTACACATTATCTTTAAGGGACTCATGCTTGTCAAACCCTAGATTTATCCCTTTATATTTCTCATGACCTGCAACGTTAAAGGTACGCCCACGGAAGTTGGCTTTCTACACCTCATTGACGGCTACAACACTTTGGATTGAGAAGATTTTGAAGATTTCTTGGAGAGAAAGACTAGTTCTAGATTTCATTGCTTTTGGATTAAAGGATTGGATCTTTGTTATTGGTTTGATTTTGTATTTGGATATTGAAGACACCTTGCTAAATATTTTTTTACTTTTCTTTTAGTTTTATTAGTTTAAGGTTTTCTTGAATCTTTCTTTTATCTTTCTTGATTTGAATGTGTGTGTGTTGTTGGCTTAACCCCTGTGATTCTAGGGTGATTGGTTGAGGGTTGTGGTATAGTTGATGATAGACTGAGCCTTTAAGTTTAGATTGGACCTTGAAAGTTGGTTTAACCTTCGAGTTGACGAATCGTGGTCTGTTTTTCAGGAATCTCGGCTGAGATTTTCCCAAGAACAACCCGAGATTTCTTTCGTTGATCTTTTTTTTTATATCTTTATCTTTAGGTTATTGATTGCCCAAAACTAGCCTTGTTGAGTCTTTCATACTTACATCTAAGCTTGGGAAGAGACTTACCCGGTAATTTTCTTTATTGGTTACCAAAGATGACGAGTTCTAGGAAATAAAGGATTCAAATCCTTTATTAGGTTTGAGTGTGCCTTCTTCTTGCCTGAGTGAGATTACCCGAGAGTTACTCGGTAAAGGTTAGCTCTTGACCCTTAGGTTGAGTTGTTGGTTTGAGATTATAGTTCCTTTCCTTAGATCCTTGAGACTTACCCGGTGATAGGAGCTTTGGTTTAGGATAGTGGATAGTGAGACCTCCCCCGTGATCATTCCCACCGTAGAAACACCTTTCCTTAGCGATCCCTGCTTTGTCCTAAGTTCTAAGTCTTGAATCAAAAACCACAACTGGATACTTTGATCTCTAGAATCTGCATTGCCCGATTATCATATTATTCATCTTTCATGCTTTTTGTTTTTTTTATTCTTTAGTATTAGCTTTAGTCTATTCTATTTTTGATCTGTCGCCTATATTGATTTCACCTCAGTCTTTGAGATCGACCTTGGAATATTTGCTTTTTGATACAATTGATCGGTACACTGCGGGTTCACTATTTATTCAGACTTTTATTTCAAGTATAAATTTAAGACTATATTCGTTCATATTTCGCAAACGTTTGAGAGCGAATAGGGTGGTAGTGGATCGGTTCACAAAGTCAGTTCATTTCAGAGCCTTCAAAGTCACTTGAGGAGTAGAGAAGTTAATTGATGTGTTCATCGAGGAGATAGTGAGATTACATGGAACGTCTAAGATGATAGTGTCAGATCGTGATGGTCGCTTTATGTCCCGTTTTCAAAAGTCTTTACATGTTGCTATGGGGATAGAGTTGAGATTTAGTACTGCTTTCCATCTACAAGCAGATGGACAGTCTGAAACGACCATTTAGACTTTGCAGGACATGCTAGGGGTATGTACCTTGGATTATCCTGGAACGTAGGAGACATGTTTGCCTTTGGTAAAGTTTACCTACAACAATAGCTGGTTTGCTTCGATTTAGATGGAACCGTATGAGGATTTTTATGGAAGGAATTGTAGATCACCCTTGTGTTTGGATGACTAGCTAGCGAGAGAAATGTTTTGTAGGACCTCAAATCCTACAACACACTCAAGATTAGATTGTCTTGAGTAGGAAACACTTATTGAATGGGCAGGTTCACCATAAGTCATATGCCGACCCACATCACCGACCCATTTAATTTAGTATGGGTGAACACATGCTTGTGCGTATTTCACCAACTAAAGGTGTATCGAGATTTGAAAATAGAGGAAAGTTGAGCCCTTGTTATGTGGGACTTTTTGAGATTATGGAGAGGATTGAACATTCGACATATCGAGGGGCATTATTGTCATTCATGAGTCAATTACATAATGTTATCCATGTATTCCATGTAATATTCGGAATTTTTATTGTGTTTAATTCCGTAGCAAACCGTATTTCGATCCGTTGATATTTCTCTGTCTACCTAGTCGTACACACTATCTCAAAATTTTATCATTTTATGTAACCTCACTTCACATAAAATGATAGAATTTTTATCAAACCCTAATCTATTGAACCCTAGTTTATATCATGACATGTCCTTGACAAAGTCATGACGTCCTTTTGATGAGACCAAGACGAGACCATGACGAGATTTGACGAGACCATGACGAGATCATGATAAGGCCATGCATGGGCTTGACAAAGCCATGACAAGTTTTGACAAAGCTGTGACAAAGCCTTGACAACATTAGCCCACTCCCTTCTTGGCTCATTTTTTTCTGCAGCCCACACAAACTCAACCCACCTCCTCCTCCTTGCTGTCTTGTGATCCAATTCTGGACTGCTTGTGCAGGCCCAACCTCAGCCTCCTTTCTTCAAGCCGTGCATCCTTCTCCTCCAGCCCAAGAGCACACAGCCAAGGCCACGTTCTGGACGTTTCAAAGACCATAACTTCCCCGTAGATCACGCCTCCCTTTACTCCCTCGTCTGATACCTTCCATGCCCATCATATCCTCTCCTGCACACGTACATCATTTGCATTAGACAAAGAAACGCACTAGGGAGAAGCCTCGTAGTAGTGGATCTATAGCCCGGACGTCTTCCTTCTACATAGCTAGTACACGGGTGGTGGTGAGCCTTCGTCCCTCCTTCCCCGTTCACGTCTAGGTACAAGCTTTAATCACCTCCCTTCCAGCCTTCGACCCTCTGTACACAGTGGGAAACAAGGGTGACGACCCACTTCCAGTCCAGGAACGTCCGTCGTCTGATCCACAGGTGAGTAGTGACTCCTTCTTTCCCTCGTGTATGTCCTGGGTGAGCACTCTTCTGAATGTCTATTCTGGCTTGGATCTAACACGTTCTGCCTGGACCTACTCCTATTTAGATCGAGTTTGATCAGCAAACATCCCTCACCATCGATCGAGAGTAGAGACCTTCACAGTCTGGTGAGTCCCCTCCTCCTCCCTCCTCGCCTTTTTCCTCTTCAACCGGACCAGTTTTCTGATATATAGATATTCTGATGTTTATAGCCTGGTACAGACTCGTCCAAATCTCATACTCCTCCCAAGCATAGCTATCTACCTGCTGCAGCCCATAAAAACGTAGGTAAGAACTCATCTCTTCCTCTCCTCTATAATTGTACATGAAGAGAAGGTGTAAACCATGGTTTTGTCAATTACAGTGAACAAAACCCTACACCGTTGGCTTCTCTATTACTCCCACCATAAACTGCAAGTGAGCCTTACAATCATGATCCTTTGTACTTTTGTTTTAATTCCAGAAATTCAGTGTTGAGTAGCCATCTTTAGGGCCAGTTTTCGATGCCTTTGAGAAAGGATCCATCGTTCAGTTTTTGATATGTTGTTTAGTGCCATGCATAGGTTAATATGTCAAAAGTTGGGATGAATCCAACGGTGGGATTTAGAGCTATAGAGGCTCAAAGTGGACTGGTTGTACAGTTAGAAAACATAATCAAATTTGGCTAAGTATAGAATGTGAGTTGAGAACCAACTTTGAAGATTTTTGTAGAGATGGTTGTTGGGAATTTCGGAGAGATCTTTCTCCTATGATTAGTATGCATATCGTAGATGACCTAGAGAATTGTTCCGGAATTTTTAAATTTTTTATTCGGGCTTCATATCTAGAGTCAAAGTTGGACCCTAGTGACCTTTTTAGAAGGTTAAAGAAAACATGTAATGCCCTAGACTTGACCTAAACTCAACTTTAAGAGTTAGAATATGATAGTTAGTCTCAAGTAAGAGTTTAAGTACATATTACGAGATTTTTTGAAGATTCGGGACCAAGGGTAAAATGGTCATTTTACCTTAGACGTGTTTTTTTTAGTATTTTTCTCTTCTGATCAGATCTTACATCTTTGAAGTCCTAGACTTCTAAGTATATGGGAAATATGTTGATCCACTTGCCTCCTTTGACAGGCAACCTAGTCTCTACAGTTAAAGATTGAGTTGTGATTAAGAGAGTCGAAATCTGATTCAGGTAAGTCCTTTGAACTTACTTAGCTAGCTTCTTGATATGGGTGTGGATAATGATAGTGGTGTGTGAATGATATGTTTATAGTTGTACTTAGTAGTAATTATCTACCAACCTATACATTGACCTAAGAGTAACGGGCGGTGGCATTCTACTCAGTTAGCCTAAGAGCGTTGAGGGGTTTCTTTAGGGACTAGTCCACACTCGGTTTGTAGTGATTCTACCGACGGAGGTAAGCTAGACCTATACCTAGTTGGATAAGGAACGTAGGCGAGAATTCTTAAGAGTTCTTGTGCCACAACTGTAAAATATAATAAGGTGAATCATTAAATTGTTAGATAATAACCGGTTGTATGCCAGCATGATGATTGCTTATTTTATCTTCTGTGTATTTGTGCTATTCTTATTCTGCTCATATCTGGTTAGTTAACTAATTGTTGTATTTTGTTGTTTAGACGTACCACAGGTTAGAGCAGATGCCGAGTGATCCGGATGGTAGTGGTCAGCCGGGGTGTCGTACTTCATAGGACGGGTTGCAATCCTTTCTTTATGTTGGTCTTTCGATTATGACTTTTTCATATTCTTAGACTGTGAGACTTTGTTATTTCCGGCTGTCAGTATTTCTGGTCACATTCACGACTTTGTTAAACATACTTTATGATTTCTGGTTTTTCCTTGTATGTGCCTTGTTGTAAGATCTAGTTAAGTTGTTGTCAAACTAAGGTCGGGACCCACTGTGAGGTCCTAACCAGTAGCTCCCCGAGTTCTGAAAACTTGGAGTGTTACAACATGGTATCAGAGATCTAGGTTGACAACAATGACACTTGAAATCTTCTAAAAGGTCAAATAAGTAAATAAGCAGAACCCGAAAGGGGTATGAGTTTTCCAATGGAATTTTTGGTTTTCAAAATGCATGCATAGTCGGGTTGGGATAGAAAGTACGGACGACCACCACCACCTCCGTGAATCTCGACATTCTTAGTATGATCACTTCGGACTTCTACTGCTTTTGATCGATTACCATGATTGTAATTGTAGTTGTTATCACTCGTGCTGATGGCACGTACTAGGGCTACACCAGCTACCGGTTGAGGTAGAGGTCGTCCACCTCTTCCTTCAGCTAGACAGGATAGGGGTGATAGGACTTCTATTGTTAGAGGATGTGGCCGTGGAGGTAGACCTCCACTGGTGAGAGGTCGAGGTCGAGCTCCTCGAGAGGATCCACCCGCAGCGAGCATGCCAAATGATGTAGTGGAAGAAGTAGCTGAGAGTATGGTTCCTGAGGTCGGAAATAAGACCGCTGCTAGGTCTGGAGCACAGGGGGCACGTTCGACTGAGTTAGGACGCGTTTCTATAGGGGCATCTGAGTACAAAGAGTATAGAGCATACGTCCAGCATATGGAGGAGGCTGGCAGGACAGAGAGACTTTCCTAGGTACCGCCAGGTGCAGCTAGGTCAGCTTAGGTGTCACAGAGAGTGACTCAGGCGCCGGTTGTGCCTCAGAGGAGAGTTGAGGCTGAGAGAGCTCCTACTGGGTCTAGAGCCCCGAGGCCGGATGAGTGGGTGAAGGATTTCAACACCTTGAAAGTTCCCTCATTCGATGGAGAGATAGGGTTGGAAGTGGAGCATTGGATAGGGCACGTGGAGACTGCACTAGAGGCGATACGTTGCCTAGAGGATCGACAGGTAGAGTTAGAACATACCTTGTTCACGGAGCAGGCTCATTACTGGTGGCGGACCATTCGTAGCTGAGTCACCAGTTGGGAGCAGATGAGGAGCATTATTAGAGAGAGGTACTGCCCTGCTTCGTTCAGGAGGGAGAAGTTTCAGGACTTTATTGAGGCGGGATTTGAGGATATTCCGGTTGCTGAGGTAGTCAAGGAGTTTCAGAAGGAGTTGACCCTACTTGGACCAGCTGCACCTCCTGAAGAGCAGCATGTGTACCTGTTTTCTTGGAGATTGAGAGAGAGAGTACTCGTTCTTATCTTGCAGGATTTCGCTGCGAGTCTATGTTAAACTATCTAGATAAGGCTTCTGCATATGAGAGAGATAGACCAGTTCCGAGGAGAACAGTTCAGTCTGGTGGGCCGGATAAGCGACAGAGGACTGGGTATTCTAGTAGCAGTGCAGTGGTATCTGGTTATGGGCGAGGACAAACTCAGGGGAGACCTAGCTATCACCCTACAATTGAGACTTCGGGTGGAGATCGACAGTGTTTTAACTACGGCAGTCGCGGTCATATTAAGGCAGACTACAAGAGGCCACCTACTACATGTTTTACTTGTGGCAAGCCGGGACACAAGGCTACCTTCTGTCGTCAGGGTAGAGCTCCTTCACAATAGGGTTCTTCCCCTTGCAAGTGCTGAGAGGAGTGGACAGAGACCTCCTCAGTACCGAGCGCCGAGTCAGCAGCAGTAGCAGTACCAGGCTCCAAGACACCCTGCTTCACACAATACTACACAAGGATCAGGTTGTGGCACGGGACGTGGTGGTACTACTGACACTAGAGGAGCCCCGTCGAGAGTGTTTGAGTTAAGGAGTGCTGATCAACCAGCGGTACCTGTGATGACAAGTACTATCTGGATCCATGATTTACCTATGTGAGTTTTGGTTGATACGGGTGCTACGCAATCCTTTATATCAGATGCATGCATAGATAGGTTGTCCTTAGCTACGATAGAGGGTGTATCTTTTGTAGTTGGTTTACCTGATGGGGGTAAGATTAGAGGATCCCGAGAGATTCATGACTACCCTATTTATCTTGGAGATCGGGATTGGCTGGTAGATTTCATAGTCATGCCCTTAGCACATGAGGATGTGATCTTAGGGATAGATTGGATGACGAGACATGGAGCGGTCTTAGACATTGGCAGGAGGACTGTGACTGTCGCCACTGAGGAGGGTCAGAGAGTGATATTTCGAGGTTGGGACCTCGGAAAGTCCGGCACAGTTATCAGCGCAGTGAGAGCAGCGAGACTGATAGCACAGGGTTGCGAGGCCTTCTGGTGTTATGCCATGAAGGAATGCAAGAGTGTGACAGTAGAGGAGATATTAGTTGCATACGAGTTTGCATAGGTATTCAGTGGTGATCTGCCAGGGTTACCCCCACAAAGGAGTATTTATTTTAGCATTGAGTTAGAGCCAGGCATGAGACCGATCTCGAAGGCCCCGTACCGCATGACACCGATAGAGCTGCTTGAGTTGAAGAAGCAGTTAGAGGAGTTAGCAGAGAAGGGCTTCATACGCCCTAGTGTTTCTCTTTGGGGAGCACCGGTATTGTTTGTGAGGAAGAAGGACGGATCGATGCGGCTATGCATCGATTACAAAGAGTTGAACAAGGTCACCATCAAGAACAAGTATCCAATGCCTTGTATAGATGATCTGTTGGACCAGTTGCATGAGGCGTCAATGTTTTTGAGGATAGACTTGAGGTCGGGTTATCACCAGCTGAGGGTGAGAGACCAGGACATACCTAAGACGGCATTCTGGACTAGGTATGGCCACTATGAATTTGTAGTGATGCCATTCAGGCTCACTAATGCGCCAACGGTATTCATGGAGTTGATGAATGGGATTTTCATCGACTTCTTAGACCAGTTTGTAGTGGTCTTCATTGATGACATCCTAGTTTACTCTAGGAGTCGAGAGGAGCATTCCGGGTACTTGAGGATAGTGTTACAGATTCTACAGGATAGCCAACTTTATGCTAAGCTGTCCAAGTGCGAGTTTTGGATGTCAGATGTTGCCTTCCTAGGCAATGTAGTGACTGCTGAGGGGATTAGGGTCGATCCGGCGAAGATCGAGTCAGTGTCTTCTTGGAAACCTCTGAAGAATGTTAAGGAGGTTCACAACTTTCTAGTTTTGGCAGATTACTATCGCCGGTTTATGGAAGGGTTTTCCCTGATTGCCCGACCACTTACTTGTCTTCTGAGGAAGACTACTCGGTTCGTTTGGTCTGAGCCGTGTCAGTGGAGCTTTGAGGAGCTGAAGAAGAGATTGACGTCTGCTCCGATTTTAGCACAGCCTGAGGGTACATATGACTTTGTGGTATATAGTGACACATCCAAGCTAGGCTTAGGGTGTGTCTTGATGCAGAGGGGTAAGGTCATAGCCTATGCGTCTCACCAGCTGAAGACGTATGGAGAGAACTACCCCAAACACGACCTAGAGTTAGCTGCAGTAGTCCATGCTCTTAAAAGCTGGCGTTACTATCTCTATGGGGCGACATGTCAGATCTTCAAAGACCATAAGAGTCTGAAATACATATTCACTCAGCGAGAGTTGAATAACCCACAGAGGCGGTGGCTAGAGTTGACCAAGGATTTCGACCTTGAGATCCTCTACCACCCCGGAAAGTAGAATGTGGTTGTTGACGCTTTGAGTCGGAAGACGCCTCGGGAGAAGGCGATAGCCCGGTTGACAATGCAGCCGCAGTTGCAGAGAGATTTGGCTTAATTTGAGGTAGAGATTCAGTTTCTAGATACAGTTTATCACTTGGCTACCTTGGAGTTACTTCCTGATCTTTTGGGTGAGATCCGACAGAAGTAGGAGACCTGCCCGACTTTGACCAGGATACGAGAGAGGATGTCTCGAGATGAGGCACCCTAGTTCACTATTGGTGCTTATGGAGTGATGAGGCGTCAAGACCGTATTTGTGTACCATTAGATAGCGAGTTGAGACAACGGATATTGGGTGAGCCCCATGCTACTCCATACTCAGCACATCCAGGAGCGAGCAAGATGTACAAGGACGTGACACGTTCCTTCTGGTGGGGTTGTTTGAAGCCTGACGTGGCTCAGTTTGTAGCTTAGTGTGCGACCTGCTAGCAGGTCAAGATTGAGCATCGTAGATCCGGAGGAGATCTCCACCCATTTCCAGTACCACAGTGGAAGTGGTAGGATATCTCTATGGATTTTGTCACGGGATTGAGACTCAACAGAGGTTTTGATGCTATTTGGGTGGTGGTAGACCGTCTTAAGAAGACCGCACGTTTCATTCCGATTAAGGAAACATGGCCGGTAAGTCGTCTAGCTGAGGAGTTCACCAAACACATTGTGAGACTCCATGGAGTACCGAGGACTATCGCCTCCGATTAGGATGGATGTTTCACCTCGAGGTTTTGGCAGCAGGTACATACTGCAATGGGGACGAGTCTCCAGTTTACCATTGCTTATCACCCACAGACCGACGGTTAGCTTGAGAGGACCATCTAGACGTTAGAGGACATGTGTTCGCTCAAAAGGTGTGTGCAAATAAGTTTTAAATTTATAAAACTAGAATAAAAGCAAGCGAACCCGCAGTGTACAGATCGGCGTAGTTAAGCAAGTATTCCAGAGTATCGAACTCCGGGATTTGGGGGATCAAATTCAGTTTACAAATTATCGAGCAATGAAAATAGAAGCTTTTGCAAATATTGGGGAAAACAGCAACCCTAAAGATCCGGATGTCAAATTGTGGCAATCGATTCAAGATATACTATAGATATAAGGACAGAGTTGAGGTTTGCAAAGGTATACTAAGGTAAGGTAATGTACGGCGAAGTTCCAAAACCCTATATGTCTAACCCAAAGACTCTCTCTATAAAGGTTGTTGAGGCTGCAATATAGAAACGATCTAAGGACAAGAATTAATCTCAAATACCCAAACTTGTAACCCAAGGATCAAAACTAACTAAACCGATTAAGGTTGCGACACTCGAAATCGAAGTAGAGGTTGTTGAGGCTTCACTACTACCTAGAAAAGGGCAAACCTAGACTAGATTAAAGCTAATCTTTAACCTTGGATAAAAGTAAAAGCAAAATTCGTAAATTGGGGTAAATCACGGCTAGATCTTAAGAATCACGGCCGTGGAAACCTAAGAACAGGCCGTGATTTAGGGTGTCGACGATATTTCTCGCACTCTCAGGGTCCAATCAAATTACGATCGATCTATCATTATCTAAGCCACAATTATTAACCCTTCACCTTAGAATTGCTAAAGGGTTTTAGCCAATAACCATCATCATCAATTCAATAATCAAGTTTAAAGAGAAAATGGACGAAAACCTCAAAAACTCAATGACTATCAAATAACCAATCTTAAATCCAATAACAAATGTTTGTATTGAATGAATGCAGAAAAAAGGAATAGAAATCCTCACAACAATCTTAAGGAACAATGAAGAACGGGGTGTCAATCCGTCTCCAAAGATAAACCCTAAGATAATCTCGAAGTACACAATCTCCAAAATGCCTCCTTCTCCGAATCTTCCCTGTACGCAATAAAATCTTCAAGCCTCCCTCTCTTTGGGGATCCAAATCCTAGGGCTGTCACTGTTCGCCCTTCAATGTTGAAGGCTATGGAATATATGTAGGGATCTATCTAGGGTTTAAAAGATAAAACCCTAAATATTTGGGCTGAAAAGAAGTCGAATCCGCTGGTATCAGAAGATACTCTGGGCCGCGTCATAAGGTATCAGAAAATACTCTGGCGCGTCAGACGGTATCAGAAAATACTTTGGGCCGCGTCCGACGGTATCAGAAAATACTTTGGGCCGCGTCAGACGGTATCAAAAGATACTTTGGGCCGCGTTAGATGGTATCAGAAGATACTTTGGCGCGTCCTAACTTCCTTTTATTGCTCCTTTTTGTCCCTCTTCAAGGCTTAATCCTTTAATATGCTATTTCGCTCCATAATTCGCCAAATTACCTACAAATGCAATAAAACTCTGTGTAGACCTCTATTCTTGCAAAGTAGGTGAATATAACCATAAATGCCATGAATGTATGTCTATGCATGCAAAATAAAGGGAAAATCTATATAAATACATGCCTAAAAATAGGTCATAATTCATGTCATCAACATGTTGCGGCCTGTGTACTGGATTGGGGACAGGTATGGCCAGATCACCTTCCCCTTGTAGAGTTTTCATATAATAATAGTTGGCACGCGTGTATTGGGATGGATCCTTATGAGGCTCTGTACGGGCGGAGATGCCGTACCCCGTTGTGCTCGGATTGCTCTGGTCAGAGAGCGGATGTTAGCAGCTCAAAGTTGTAAAAAATCCTACGCCGACAAGAGGCGTTGACCTTTGGAGTTTAGAGTAGCTGCACAGATGTGGTTGAGAGTGTCACCGATGAGAGGCGTCCGATGTTTCGGCATTAAGGGGAAGCTGAGTCCCTAATTTGTCGGACCTTTTGAGATCTTGGAGAGAGTCGGAGAGGTTGCCTACCGATTAGCACTGCCACTGAGATTGGAGGGGGTGCATCCGGTCTTTCATGTATCTCAGCTGAGAGAGTATATACCGGACTCGAGACACGTCATCAACCATGAGGATCTGATAGTTGAGCCCGACCACACTTTTGTGGGGTATCCAGTAGCCGTCCTAGAGCGTAGTACTAGACGTCTGCGTTCCAAGGAGATACCGATGTTGAGGATCCAGTGGTCCAGACGAGGAGTCGAGGAGGCCACCTGGGAGACAAAGGAGAGCATTAGACGTAGTTATCCTGAGTTCTTTGCGGAGTTAGCCGCTACCTCTGTACCGACAGGTTAGTACTTAGACGTTGTTTGTGCGACTTCTGTGATTATATGTTAGAATGAGTGATTGTGTTTTTATGTGTCGCCTGATTATGATGATTGAGTAGTTTTGCATGCTAGAAAATGAGGTTAAAATTTAGTGAAACCAGAGTATACAAGTTTATTTATGGAAGTCGTTTGATTAGATACCTTATTCTAAGTTTCGGGATGAAACTTATTTTAAGGGGGGTACTGATGTAATATCCGAAATTTTTATTGCGTTTAATTCCGTAGCAAACCGGATATCAATCCGTTGGTCTTTCTCTGTCTACCTAGTCGTACACACTATCTCAAAATTTTATCATTTTATGTATCCTCACTTCACATAAAATGATAGAATTTTATATCAAACCCTAATCTATCAAACCCTAGTTTGTATCATGACATGTCCTTTACAAAGTCATGACGTCCTTCTGGCGAGACCAAGACGAGATTTGACGAGACCATGACGAGATCATGACAAGGCCATGCATGGGCTTGACAAATTCATGACACGTTTTGACAAGACTGTGACAAAGCCTTGACAACACTAGCCCACTCCCTTCTTGGCCTATTTTGCTGCAGCCCACAAAAACTCAGCCCACCTCCTCCTTGCTGGCTTGTGATCCAATTTTGGATTGCTTGTGCAGGACCAACCTCAACCTCCTTTCTTCAAGCCGTGCAACCTTCTCCTCCAGCCAAGAGCACACAGTCGGGGCCACGTTCTGGACGTTTCAAAGAGCGTAACTTCCCCGTAGATCACGCCTCCCTTTACTCCCTCGTCTAATACCTTCCATGCCAATCAGATCCTCTCCTGCACACGTACATCATTTGCATCAGACGAAGAAACGCACCAGGGAGAAGCCTCGTAGCAGTGGATCTATAGCCCATACGTCTTCCTTCTGCACAACTAGTACATGGGTTGTAGTGAGCCTCCGTCCCTCCTTCTCCGTTCACGTCCAGGTACAAGCTTTGATCACCTCCCTTCCAGCCTTCGACCCTCTGTACACAGTGGGCAGCAAGGGTGTCGACCCCTCCCAGCCCAGCAACGTCCGTCGTCTGATCCACGGGTGAGTAGTGACTCCTTCTTTCCCTCGTGTCTGTCTTGGGTGAGAACTCTTCTGAATGTCTATTCTGGCTTGGATCAAACACGTGTTGCCCGGACCTACTTGATAGCATGAATTATAGTCTATATTTTGAGGTTTGTTTGGACGTTTTATCCTTCATAATCTGCATGTTTGTATGTACATTATGTGATTTTACTACCATTTCATCTACCTTTGCGAGAATCGAGGTCTACACCTAGTTTTGTTGTAATTGCAGGTAATATGGTACGTTTCGCATCAAAAAGGAGCAAAAGGAGTCATGAGTCATTTGGAGCTACATCCAGGGAGCATAGCCACAGATTAGAGATTTACTTTGGACCAGTTTTGAGAGATTTCACTTTCAGTTACGACTCACCTCGGTTGACCAGAGTTTCATCTCGACCGAGGTGATCCAGAGACGCCGACTCGACCGAGGCGAACACCTAGGACGCGGCGAGAATATTTTATTCTTGGATGAGATCTTTTCAAATTGGAAAGTGATCTTATATTTTTGGGCTGGGCTCCTGGAAGGAAGGAGATATGCAGAATCATATATTTTACCTATATTTATGGGAAAAGATCTTTCTAAGATTGATTATCTTTGGAGGGTTATTTTCCTATAAAAAGGGTCGGATTTCCCACAATTCCGACATCCGCCTACAGCTGGAGATCCGCTATCATCCCGCTTACGCAGCAGCAGCATACTCCAATTTGGAGAGATTCGAAGAACCTTTTTGAAGGTTGAAGGAAGATTGAAGTCTATAGCTTTTATAGCTTTTTGGAGGATTTTGTAAGATTGTCTTCAATTCCCCTTCCTTGTTGTCTTATCTTGTTGGATTATTATCCAAGGAACGCTTTGTTGTGATATTTGATTCAGTTATTGAAGTCTTTTCCTTAAATTCTTCTTTGTTCAAATATTCACCTTCTTCCCATATATTTAATACTTTCATTATGATGATGAGTGGCTAATTTCCTTGTGTGATTTTAGGGTGATTGACTGAAGGTTGTGGGAAAAACAATGATAGAATAATCTTAGATTCCAGTAGGATCCTGAAAGCTCGAGTCTTTAACCTTAACCCTAAGCATCTCGCTCAGTCGATGAACACCTCGGCCGGGGTGGAATCTGGCTGTCCGAGGTGACTTATCTGATCCTAAACTGAGAGTTAAGTGTTAGAGTTTGCCAAATCCTATCCTTATTACACCTTTCCTGGTTCAAAGCAAGCTTAGGATGAGACTTACCCGGTGATTCCTTAGTTTGTGTACCAACGATCATAAGTGTAGGTAATGAAGGTCTATCCTTTATTGGGGTTTGAGTGTGCTTCCATCCCATCTTTGTGAGTTAGCCTGAGACTTACCCGGTAAAGGTTGATTCTATTCCCTTAGATGGTGTGTTAGTTTGAGGCTATAGTTCTTTATCTTAATTCCTTGAGACTTACCCGGTAATAGGAGTTACGGTTTAGTATTAGTGCGTAGTGAGACTTACCCGGTGATCTACTCCACTTTAGTAACACCTTCCCCACGCAAAAATCTCAGCTTTATCCGCTTATCTTTAGATCTTGAGTTGGAACCACAACTAGATGCCTTAATCCCTAGAATTGCATGTTTGCTTTATTGACTTCTTATTCATCTTTGATTGTGTTAATTGCTCTTTGTGGTTAGTATTCACGAAGCTTACCGTATTGACTTTGTTTCACCGAGTCCCTGTGATCGACCCCTGGAATTTTCTTGCTTTTACTACGATTGACCCGTACACTGCGGGTTCGCATCCTTGTTTAAAGCTTAAGTCTAGGGTTATAAATTTAAAGCTTGCACACACCGTTTGGAGCGAACAAGTTTTTGGCGCCGTTGCCGGGGACTTGGTCTAGACCGAGCCGGTTACGGTTTGCTTTCGGGGCGCTTGCCCCTGTTGCTACTAACTACTCTTTCTATGAGTTTTGTAGTTTTCAGGATTTCTGATGGCTATGTTTGATCCAGCCTGGATAGCAAGACAAAGTGCTAGGGCGGATCATTATGAATACTTGGAGGAGAAGTATTCCTTCTATTGGTTCAACAATGAATGGGAAAGAGAAGAGGCCATTCAGCGTGAACTTGCAATGTGGGATGAACTGAATGTCCCTAAAAAGACTTATGAGCAACCTCTTGAAGACTCTCTCGAATCTAGGTTGGAGAAGTTGATGAAGAAGGTGACGGAGCTCAAGGAAAGCACCCTATCCTATGCTAGGCCGCAAGAGGAGCATAAGGAAGTGTTGCACGTTCCAGGCATCCTCCCAGTCGAACCAGAAAATTCTCCTGAAACTTCTGAGGAAGAGGAGGATATGGAAGGTCTCGATCCAACTGTTGAGACCTCGGCCGAGGTGGAAGAGATTTCGGCCGAGATGGAAGAATCTGCAAAATCAGAAATGGAAGATGCAGAGAACCTTGGCCAAATTACTGAGATTGTGGTCAAGGTGGAAGAAAGACCAGCACAACTGAGAGAGATTTCGTGGGTGGATTATCAACCCAACACGAAACTTGTCTCAAGCTTTGGAGAACTTTGCAAGGTACATTCTCCTACTTCATTTGAATTCCTATTAATATTTCTGAATTTTTCAGGAAGGCACCGGAGAGTTGGAGGTCTCTTCCGAAAGAACCTCCTAAGATCAAGATGAAACCTCTCTTGAAATTATTGGAGGAAGATGCTCCTTGGATTATAAGGAGTGAAGTTAACACGCGCTTCACCGCTAAGGCAACGAAGTGTTATTTGTTCAAGTATGGGGTCCCTCGCATGCTCAGGATCCTGTACCATCCCCAAGCTATAGATGGGGAAGATGCTATAGTTCTCGAGAAACTGTTTTCTCGATCAAGGAAAGAATGGGACACGAGGAATGTCCGATTGAAGTGCAGGAAGTCTAGACGAATTCCGGTGAGAATCAAACTGTATAAGCTCGTACGTGGGAGATCTTACCATTTGCCGGTGAAGTTAGGAACCGGAACCTTCTTGGAAGATTTTTACGGATGTGATGAGCATACCACGACATTCGAAGTGCATTGAGTAATCCCATGCCGTAGGGTCCAGCTAGCGACCTTAAACCAAGCGCTTCTTGGGAGGCAACCCAAGGTATTGCTTTCTTCTCCCTTTTCTAGTTTAGTTTAGATAGTTGCTTTGTTTTTGTTTTCCTCTAGACAACAACCAGGTATTCCAAAAGGAAGGATCACAGTTCAGGAGCTACACTAGAAGAACGAAATTTCGAGAAGTTGAGGAAACGAGCTTTACTGAGATACATCTCGGGTACTGTCAGAACACCTCGACCGAGATGTACTTCGCCAACCGAGATGGTCTTATCTGGGAGCTGTTTCTTACTTCTCTATGCAGTTTAGCTATGTTCGGTGAGTATCCTGTCCTTAGACTTATTTTAACCCACTGGGACGGTGTGTCCCAAGTATGGGGTATTTGTACTCATTTGACTACGTGATGTATGTTATTTGACCACCTTTGATGTATTTTATTTATCGGATATTTTATTTATGCTTCCCTTCTGCATTTATATGATTATCTGATATTACATGCATACTTACAGGTTATTTGATTGAGAAAAACGTCTAAACTGAAAAAAAAATGGTTTAAAAAAAAAAAAAATTTTGGACCTCGACCGAGTCAGTCTTGGCCAAACGAGGCATTTCACCTCGGTGGACCAAGAACACCTCGACCGAGGTATGTTAACTGAGAGTTTTTGAAAACGGTTTTGTGCTTCTTATCTGGATGTGATCTCAGTGAAGATCTTGTTTACTTACTGGTTTTAAATTCTTTATGTGTTTAAAAAGGGTTTTATAATATGTTTAAGTTGCTAAATGCTTTGTTTGAAATTATTAGCGTGTTTAATTCTTTGTTTTTGTCCAAATTACGTTGAATTTGAAGATTGACACCGCAGGTTGAGTTCTCTCACTTTCTTCTTGGGAAGACCAAGGCAATTCATTCTCTTCTTCTTCTTCTTCTTGATCATGCTTAGCCCCTCATATACATTTTGCCTCCCTTTACCTATCCGGGAATTTGGAAGCAAGCGAAGTGGTGAAAGCAAGTGGAGTTAAAGTTGAGAAGTGGCTGGAAGTGAAAGTGCTAGAAAGCAATAATAGGTTTGGGGAAGTCAATCATGAAGATGAGTAACTCGGCACCATTCACATAGCCGGGTGTTTGTGTCTTGCCAAAGTCGGATTGAGCGATATTCCTAACGGGTCATGGTATGTGCATCAAGGGTTTGATGCATCTCGAGAAATTGATGATTGCAGATTTCCTAGGCTTCGGTTATTGTGTACCTATGTCCATGCATCCCAAAAAGTAAAGTAAAAGAAAA
>BSUD01000005.1:111680280-111735195 GCA_033239045.1 Fagopyrum esculentum
GAAAAACGTCTAAACTGAAAAAAAAATGGTTTAAAAAAAAAAAAAATTTTGGACCTCGACCGAGTCAGTCTTGGCCAAACGAGGCATTTCACCTCGGTGGACCAAGAACACCTCGACCGAGGTATGTTAACTGAGAGTTTTTGAAAACGGTTTTGTGCTTCTTATCTGGATGTGATCTCAGTGAAGATCTTGTTTACTTACTGGTTTTAAATTCTTTATGTGTTTAAAAAGGGTTTTATAATATGTTTAAGTTGCTAAATGCTTTGTTTGAAATTATTAGCGTGTTTAATTCTTTGTTTTTGTCCAAATTACGTTGAATTTGAAGATTGACACCGCAGGTTGAGTTCTCTCACTTTCTTCTTGGGAAGACCAAGGCAATTCATTCTCTTCTTCTTCTTCTTCTTGATCATGCTTAGCCCCTCATATACATTTTGCCTCCCTTTACCTATCCGGGAATTTGGAAGCAAGCGAAGTGGTGAAAGCAAGTGGAGTTAAAGTTGAGAAGTGGCTGGAAGTGAAAGTGCTAGAAAGCAATAATAGGTTTGGGGAAGTCAATCATGAAGATGAGTAACTCGGCACCATTCACATAGCCGGGTGTTTGTGTCTTGCCAAAGTCGGATTGAGCGATATTCCTAACGGGTCATGGTATGTGCATCAAGGGTTTGATGCATCTCGAGAAATTGATGATTGCAGATTTCCTAGGCTTCGGTTATTGTGTACCTATGTCCATGCATCCCAAAAAGTAAAGTAAAAGAAAAAGTGGAATAAGCAAAGCTTATTAGTGGAAGATGTTGCAAGTTGAAGTGAAAGTGAAAGTTCATCCTTTTCCCGGATTCTAGCACCACATTACCTTACATACATCCCTACCCTACACGTTTCTTGACCTTTCTTTTGGGAAGCCCTTGAGACCTTGAGCTTGTTGATTGACTTTGTGGTTTAAATCGGATTATACATGGTTAATTTTGATAGTTATGATTTATTATGCATTCTATGATTTATGCAAAGATGAACAACCTTCTTATATTTATAAAATGTTTTGAGCATATTAAGTTTTTAAATTCCATGAAGCATTCTCTTAGAGTGATCTATGATAGTTGTACACCATAAAATGTTTTTGAAAGACTTTTTCATTGATTTTTCTTGACTTATAATCCATTCTATCTTGTCTTCTATATGCGGAACTTGCTTGGGGACAAGCAAGGGCTAAGTATGGGGTATTTTGATAGCATGAATTATAGTCTATATTTTGAGGTTTGTTTGGACGTTTTATCCTTCATAATCTGCATGGTTGTATGTACATTATGTGATTTTACTACCATTTCATCTACCTTTGCGAGAATCGAGGTCTACACCTAGTTTTGTTGTAATTGCAGGTAATATGGTATGTTTCGCATCAAAAAGGAGCAAAAGGAGTCATGAGTCATTTGGAGCTACATCCAGGGAGCATAGCCACAGATTAGAGATTTACTTTGGACCAGTTTTGAGAGATTTCACTTTCAGTTACGACTCACCTCGGTTGACCAGAGTTTCATCTCGACCGAGGTGATCCAGAGACGCCGACTCGACCGAGGCGAACACCTAGGACGCGGCGAGAATATTTTATTCTTGGATGAGATCTTTTCAAATTGGAAAGTGATCTTATATTTTTGGGCTGGGCTCCTGGAAGGAAGAAGATATGCAGAATCATATATTTTACCTATATTTATGGGAAAAGATCTTTCTAAGATTGATTATCTTTGGAGGGTTATTTTCCTATAAAAAGGGTCGGATTTCCCACAATTCCGACATCCGCCTACAACTGGAGATCCGCTATCATCCCGCTTACGCAGCAGCAGCATACTCCAATTTGGAGAGATTCGAAGAACCTTTTTGAAGGTTGAAGGAAGATTGAAGTCTATAGCTTTTATAGCTTTTTGGAGGATTTTGTAAGATTGTCTTCAATTCCCCTTCCTTGTTGTCTTATCTTGTTGGATTATTATCCAAGGAACGCTTTGTTGTGATATTTGATTCAGTTATTGAAGTCTTTTCCTTAAATTCTTCTTTGTTCAAATATTCACCTTCTTCCCATATATTTAATACTTTCATTATGACGATGAGTGGCTAATTTCCTTGTGTGATTTTAGGGTGATTGGCTGAAGGTTGTGGGAAAAACAATGATAGAATAATCTTAGATTCCAGTAGGATCCTGAAAGCTCGAGTCTTTAACCTTAACCCTAATCATCTCGCTCAGTCGATGAACACCTCGGCCGGGGTGGAATCTGGCTGTCCGAGGTGACTTATCTGATCCTAAACTGAGAGTTAAGTGTTAGAGTTTGCCAAATCCTATCCTTATTACACCTTTCCTGGTTCAAAGCAAGCTTAGGATGAGACTTACCCGGTGATTCCTTAGTTTGTGTACCAACGATCATAAGTGTAGGTAATAAAGGTCTATCCTTTATTGGGGTTTGAGTGTGCTTCCATCCCATCTTTGTGAGTTAGCCTGAGACTTACCCGGTAAAGGTTGATTCTATTCCCTTAGATGGTGTGTTAGTTTGAGGCTATAGTTCTTTATCTTAATTCCTTGAGACTTACCCGGTAATAGGAGTTACGGTTTAGTATTAGTGCGTAGTGAGACTTACCCGGTGATCTACTCCACTTTAGTAACACCTTCCCCACGCAAAAATCTCAGCTTTATCCGCTTATCTTTAGATCTTGAGTTGGAACCACAACTAGATGCCTTAATCCCTAGAATTGCATGTTTGCTTGATTGACTTCTTATTCATCTTTGATTGTGTTAATTGCTCTTTGTGGTCAGTATTCACGAAGCTTACCGTATTGACTTTGTTTCACCGAGTCCCTGTGATCGACCCCTGGAATTTTCTTGCTTTTACTACGATTGACCCGTACACTGCGGGTTCGCATCCTTATTTAAAGCTTAAGTCTAGGGTTATAAATTTAAAGCTTTCACACACCGTTTGGAGCGAACACTACTCTATACAGATCGAGTTTGATCAGCAAACATCCCTCACCATCATTTGAGAGTAGAGACCTTCACAGTCTAGTGAGTTCCCTCCTCCTCCCTCCTTGCCTCTTTCCTCTTCAACCGGACCAGTTTTCTGATGTACAAATGTGCTGATGTTTACAGCTTGATACAGACTCGTCCGAATCTCATACTCTTCCCAAGCATAGCTATCTACCTGCTGCAACCCATAAAAACGTAGGTAAGAACTCAACTCTTCCTCTCCTCTATAATTGTACATGAAGAGAAGGTGTAAACCATGGTTTTGTCAATTACAGTGAACCAAACCCTGCACCATTGGCTTCTCTATTACTCCCACCATACACGGCAAGTGAGCCTTACAATCATGATCCTTTGTACTTCTGTTTTAATTCCAGAAATTCAGTGTTGAGTAGCCATCTTAAGGGCCAGTTTTCGATGTCTTTGAGATAGGATCCACCGTTCAGTTTTTGATATGTTGTTTAGTGTCATGCATAGGTTAATATGAAAAAATTTGGGATGAATCCAACGGTGGGATTTAGAGTTATAGAGACTCAAAGTGGACTGGTTGTACAATTAGAAAACATACTCAGATTTGGCTAAGTATAGAATGTGAGTTGGGAACCAACTTTGGAGATTTTTGTATAGATGGTTATTGGGAATTTTGGAGAGATCTTTGCTCCTATTATTAGTATGTATATCATATATGACCTATAGAATTTTTCCGGAATTTTGACATTTTTTATTCATGCTTCATATCTAGAGCCAAAGTTAGACCCTATTGACCTTTTTAGAAGGTTAAATAAAACATGTAATGTCCTAGTCTTTACCTAAACTCAACTTTAAGAGTTAGAATATGATAGTTAGTCTCAATTAAGAATTTAAGTACATATTAAGAAATTTTTAGAAGATTCGGGACCAAGGGTAAAATGGTGATTTTACCTTAGACGTTTTTTTTTAGTATTTTTCTCTTCTGATAGGATCTTACATCTTAGAAGTCCTAGACTTCTAAGTATATGGGAAATGTGTTGATCCACTTGCCTCCTTTGACAGAAAACCGAGTTTCTACAATTACAGATTGAGTTGTGATTAAGAGAGTCGAGATGTGATTCAGGTAAGTCCTTTGGGCTTACTTAGCTAGCTTCTAGATATGGGTGTGGATAATGATAGTGATGTGTGAATGATATGTTTATAGTTGTATTTAGTAGTAATTATCTACCGACCTATAATGTAACACCCCGAATTATCAAAATTCGGGACGTTACTGGTTAGGACCTCACAATGGGTCCCGACCTCAGTTTGACAACAATTTTACTAGGATCTTGCAACAAGACACAAATAAGAAAAACCGAAATTTATAAAACAGTATTTTAAAGAGATGAATGCAACAACGTCTAACAGCCCGCGGTGCTTAATCAACATAAAAGTCTAACTGTCTTAATACGAAGAAAGAAACAACAAAGCAAACACCCAACCCCACTCTAAGGAGTACAGAGACCCGGCTGACCACTACTTCCGGATCACTCAGCTGCTGCTCTAACCTGCAGTAAATCTAAACAACACAACAGAATAACCGTTAGCTAGCTATCTAAAATGTTAGACAAATGAGAATAGCACACACACACATCATAGCAAAAGTAAACACTCATCATGCTTTCAAACAATCCATTTATAATTTTTACTTAGGTCATTCACTCTTACTAATGATACTTATTTTGTGACACGAGGGATTCTCAAACCTCGCCTCTGCCCCCGTGTAACCATCAGGAATGGATCCGATGCATCTCACCTTGTACCTGTATGGTCATGGTATAGAGAACCTCCCAGTCTCCCGTCAAAGCTGGGCATTGATGTCACGACCCGTTATACATACACTTGGGCAATAATTAATAATAACAGTCGTCCTAACAAGTTGTTATTATAAACACACAACACACACACCACTATCGTTATTCAACTAACATCCAGAAACTAGCTAAGTAAGTCGCAAGGACTTACCTGATTCAAATCACTATCCTCTCAATCTCAACTCGGTCCGCAACCGTAGAACTCAAACGCCTTTCAAACAAGGTATATGGATTAAAAAAATTTCCTCCCATATTTTTAGAAGTCATAAACTTCTAAGAAGTACAATCTCATGAAGAGAATTTACTAAAAAGGCCCCCTTTGGGTAAAATGACTATTTTACCTTTGATCCCGAGAACTCCGAAAAAGTCTATCATTTAGTTCTAATATTCTCTTTTAGAACCTATTTCTATAATCTAGTTCTCAGGAGGTAGTTTGTTGAGGATTTATAAAAGTGAACCAAAATTCTAGATTTTCCTAAGAGTCGTTAAGGTCCGACTTTGCCTTAAGATAAAAGGTTCGAATAAAAATATAAAAATTCCGAAATAATTTTCTAGGTCCTCTATAGTATACATGCTACTCATAGAGCCAAAAGTCTCTCCAAACTATCCAGCCATTACTCCCACATAAATTCCTAAAGTTGAATTAAACATCCTGAAATTCCATAGTTAGCCAAATTTCCCTCTGTTGTAAAAACAGCCCAACTGTCCTACTTTGAGTCCTTATAAGTTCTAATCCGACCGTTAACTTTCTCCCAAATTTTAACACTGTAAACTACATATTTCTATCTACAATATATCAAAAATTCAACGGTGGATGTTCGATCTAAGCTATCCAAAAACGGGTTTAAAGTCAGCAGTTTCAGCTAACAAAACTGGAAATTTTCCTAGGATGAATAAGGTCCTAGGTTCGAGTCTCTCTGTCAACAGCCTCTCATATTCACCATGATCTGAATGTCTCAAGTTCGAATCCCTCTATACTAAACTCCTTAGTCCTTCTAACTCCAACCTACACTACTCTCCTAACATACATTTGTTCAGTATACTCTAACCTACACCACTCTCATTCAGCACACAAAACAAAAGTAATTTCATATATAGTACCATATGTAGAAGAGAGGGCTGCTTACTCACCACAACACAAGAGTCACGGCTCACTACAGGTCGACAAGGGCAGACCCGGTGCTGGCTTCCAAGTAGTTGCAGGGTCAACTTCTGATTGTCAAAAGGGCTACACCGGAGCAAGGAAGGTTTACAACTTTAACACAAGAAAGGAGGTTGATAGTAGGGTTGTACTTACCGGAGGCGCTGTCTGCAGTAGGCTGGCAACCGTCCACTTCGGTCTCGTTCCCGCTGGAGGAGTGCAACAGCTTGGAGCGCCGAGCAACGGTCGCAGCGTCGGTGCAGAAGGTCGGTCGGGATCCCGGTGCTTGTTGTGCAGAGGAGTGGCGTCAGCGTGGTTAACTCTCTCAGGAAGGAGGGAAAGGATCGGTACTCACCTGGATGACGACAACTCAACAGATCCCGACGTCAAGGATGAGGCGGCGTGTCAACGCTACTAGAGACCGGTTGGATGCTTTCACATGTGGAAGGTCCGGTGGTGGTTCTGGATCTGCTTCGGTTGTGCAGTGGGACTCGTAGTTGCAGTGTACGCTAGATTAGGGTAAGGTTAGATTAGGTTAAGAATTAGATTAGGTTAAAATAATTAAGGAGAAGATTTGAGTAAGGGTATAGGTTTAGGCCGACTGGCTAATAATAGTGGGCCTACTCCGATGGGCCTGCTCATCCCGTTAGAGGATGGGCTGAAAAGTGAGTCGTTACTCGTACGGAACCGCTCTTCGTGTTTCAAATTATACGAAATTCTATTCGGGTTACATATTTATCATTTTATGTGAATTAAGGTCACATAAAATGATAGAATTTAATATTGTTTTAACAAGAATAAAGGTTGACGGATCGGAATCCGGTTTGATCGGGTATTAAACGGAAATTAAATTTTTTTCCGGGTATTAAATATACATTGGCCTAAGAGTAACGGACGGTGGCATTCTGCTCAGTTAGGCTGAGGGCGTTGGGGGTTTCTTTAAGGACTAGTCCACACTCGGTTTGTAGTGATGCTATTGGCGGAGGTAAGCTAGACCTACACCCAATTGGATATGGAATAGAGGCGAGAACTCTTAAGAGTTCTCGTGCCACAACTGTAAAATGGAAGGTTGTATGCCAGCATAATGACTGTTTATTTTATCTTGGGTGTGTTTGTGTTATTCTTATTCTGCTCATATCTGGTTAGTTAGGTAACTATTGTATTTTGTTGTTTAGACGTACCACAGGTTAGAGCAGATGCCGAGTGATCCGGATGGTAGTGGTCAGCCGGGGTGTCGTACTTCATAGGACGGGTTGTAGTCCTTTCTCTATGTTGGTCTTTCGATTATGACTTTTTCATATTCTCAGATTGTGAGACTTTGTTATTTCTGGCTGTTAGTATTTCTGGTCACATTCACGACTTTAATAAACAAACTTTATGATTTCTGGTTTTTCCCTATATGTGCCTTGTTGTAAGATCTAGTTAAGTTGTTGTCAAACTAAGGTTGGGACCCACTGTGAGGTCCTAACCAGTAGCTCCCCGAGATTTGTAAACTTGGGGTGTTACATTCCAGTCAAGGAAGTATGCTCCGGATCCCAAGAATATGCTCAAGCATGATGATATTGAGTTTAAGAAAGATTGTATTTATGAGGAGAACCCGATGCAGATTCTAGAGTATGAGACTGATAATTTGAGGAAAAAAGTGATACCAGTAGAACATTCTATGGTCTCGGCATGGTACCGATGCATCTACTCAGGAGACTGAAGCGATGATAAGGGAGCGTTGCCGCTCTCTTTTCGAGTCTTAGTTTCGAGGACGAAAATCTTTTAAGGACGAAACACCCCTAATATAAGGTGATTTCTATATAAATATTTTTCGTGTGTTTTTATTATTATTATTTTAATATCGTAAATATTTTACGAGATTATATTATATCGTAAAAGATACTTTACGAGTATATATTATATGTATTCCTTTAATTATTTTTACGGAAAAGTTCAAAAAATTTCCGACCTAAAACATCCATTTCGGATATTTTTATCGATTTTTATTTTATTTTATTTTTTCTTTTTCTTTTTATTTTTCTTTATATATTTTTATTTTTTCTTTCTTCCTCACCATCCAGCACCATCTGGCGCCGTTTCCCTGGCCACTAGCCATCGGACCCAGGCCCTCTCTGCCTTACCATCTAGCATTGTCGTCTAGCTTCACGTGCTCTTTCCTCGCCATCTGGTGACTCTTGGTGCCAACTAGTGACATCGCCAAATCCTAGCCCCCGACTCCTCATTTCCCTTGTTCTTTCACCTCCTCTTATGTTACCCTTCTTCACTCTCCTTGCCCCACTTTCTCATTTCTCACGTTCTTCTCTATCTCTCCTAACCTCCAACCCTCTACAACTCAACAACTTCTTCTCCGTCACTCTTCCCTGCAACTCTCTCCCTCTACCCTCTCTGTCGAACCACCAACAACCTCCTATCTCCATCCTTCTCGAGGTTCTATAGCCTACAATCACCCTCCACCTCCTCTTCTTTATGCAAGCCAGCAAACTACCCCATCCTCTCATTCTCTTTCATTCTCATCCGCCTGCTCCTCCCTCGTTTCTCTTCGTCTTTCTCGAGCCTCTTCAATGTCACCAGCCTCCTCGTCTCTACCCAAAAACCGCCCCTACAACTGACGTTCTCGATCTCTTCTCCTTTTCTCTATATGTTGGGATCTCTGATGAACCACACCTCCAAAGACTAAGATTTCTTTTACCGCCACTGCAGCTGTAGAAGTGTCGTCTCACCGTCTCCCGTCATCGCCATCGCCGGATGAAGCCAGTGTTGTCCCAGTAGCTGTCGCCGCCACCACGAGCCATGCTAGTAGCGGCCGCCAACTTTCCTGTTTGTTACTATCGGGAGCGCTGCATTGATGGTCTATTTGACAAAACCATCCAAAGTTATTTTGTACAGTTTTATTCTATTTTGTGTTTTTGATAGTAAGCCCTCGGTTTATTAATTTCAAAACAATGGCCCAAAATTTTATTTACCTAAATGGACCAGATTTTTATATTTACACTGTAAGACCCGAGAAAAACTTCTCAGGAGGTCACCCATTCTGGGATTACTCCCGCACGAGCACGCTTAACTCCAGAGTTAATTGTCCTCACTCTACCACTGGAAAAGAAGAATTCTTGTTGACATGGATAGCAACCCATCCTTATAAGTCAATCACAAATCCCCATTCAAATGATGCAGGATGACAATTTTACGAGATGTTACAATCTTCCCCACTTAAACTCCTTATGTCCACGTCAGGCCAAGGATCGTCCACCGTAGGAGGTCACCCATCCTGAAATTGCTCCCGCACGAGTACGCTTAACTTCAGAGTTATTTGTCCACTCTCTACCACTGGAAAAGAAGAATTCTTGTTGACATGGGTAGCAACCCATCCTTATAAGTCAATCACAAATCCCATTCAAATGATGCGGGATAACAATTTTACGGGATGTTACATACACAAAGGGCCCAAACTTCTGGATATGCATTATTTGACCCCAGAAAATTTATTTACGGTTTTTAACCCAAGTTTACAATTACAAGTATTAGACTATATATATATATATATATATATATATATATATATATATATATATATATATATATATATATATATATATATATATATATATATATTATGAATTATGATCAAATTGAGAAAATGGAGTTCAACTTGTTTAGTTGTTATGATTTAGGTTCGGAAACACCTTCGGAGAAGGTTTAGCTCAAGTCGAAGTTCGAGAACCGTCGATCGACTTTCGTTCCGCCGACGCTACGTGAGTATTCTTGAAACCTTTTGTTGGAAACATTATTGCATGCCATGAATTGTGAGTTAGATATTTGATTAATATGCCTAGTTGAATATTCTAGGTACTTATTCATTTCAATAACAGATTTTGGGCTAACCCTAAGTGAAGTAAATCTAACGCCCAAAATTTTTGGCGCGCTTGCGATATTTATATTTGCGGCTTTCATTGATACTTTAATAACTTAAATATTTTTGCGAGTAATTTCACGTCGTACATTATATTTTATGAGTTATATATTTGATCCAGACATATATTCCGTATTTTATTTACGGTGAAGTCGGAATATCTTTCCGATCCGGAAGCCTTGTTCCGGTTGTTCCAAACTAGTCTAGTGATGCCCGTTTTATTTTTTTTCCTTATTATTCATTTTTTATTTTTATTAATTCTTTTTTTCCCTTATCCTTTACGTTGTTCTTCCTTGAGATTTCCCCTTCCCCGACCTTTGGATCTTTGTAGCTTGTCTGACTGTCCCTAGCTCTTCTGTCCTCTAGCTAGCCGCCAACCTATGTTGCGTGCCTCAACCTCTCTCTCCTGTGCAACTCTTTACCCGACCCTTAGTATCACCTCCTACTTGCTTTCTCCCTCAACTTCTCTTCTAGCACCGAAATAGAAGGCAACAAAAATCAACCAGGCGTCTCCATGGACAGCGACGAGAGCTAGCCAGTCCTTCTCCTGCATTCCGTCTCTTGCAAAGTTAATGCCTAATGCAGGCTCTGAAAGTTCAGGAGGAACTTCCTCAGTGGGTAAATTGACCTCCCAACTCTCGTTGGGGTAGGGATACAAGCAAAGGTCATCATTCTCAGGGTCGTACTGCCGATAGAACTTTGCAACATCAGTAGTGAGAGCCTTAATCATAACAGTTCTTCGAGCCTTAAAATCCGTAAAGACATGTTCAACAGTTCTCAAATTATACTGTGTTGAGTTGTCCATCTATTTCTACGCTACTTCAAAATGGACAAAAGAAGTACAAAAAAAAGGGACACAAGGAGATCTATGGAAGAAGGAGAAGAGAACCCCGCAAAGCACCTAACAGGAACCCTCTTCGAGCCTCGCCGCACGCCTGCCCTATCGCCCCCATGAAGGAGCCGACCGTCGTTGCCTGAGCCGCCTTCGCCTCGCCTTGCCGGGGATACCTGGGTTTGCCCTAGCCGCCGCCTCTCAGCCCCCTCCTTCTGCGCTATTGTAAAGGTTGAAGACAACCCTTCCTTTTAATTTAAAATCGGGCCCCCATATATTTGGTCTAATTACAGATTTGGAACCCAATTTTTTTAATTGCATATTTGACCCATGTACTCTTCTGAAGTTTAGTGATATGCCCCTACATGATTAATTACAGATTTAGCCCAGATTTTTATTTACAGAATATATCCCAAATTTATGGAACTTCACGAGTTGCCCAAAAATGTTTTTAGGGACGTCCAACCAAAGTTTTATAACGGATTTTATTCTTATAGTTATATTTGTTATATATTATGATCCATGTGTATATAATTGTATAATTTTTCCCGAAAAGTATTTAAGTGGTTTTTAACGTTGACTTTGAAGAAGAGTTTTACCTTGGGTTTATGATGTTATACAATTTACCCGGAATATATATTTACGGTTTTTAACTTGGGATTTAAAAGTGGGGTTTTCCTTAGATTTATATATGTTAATTACTCCGTTCAAATTTAGCTTATAAGCTAAATTTGTTTAGTTTGATGCTAGGTTCGGAAGCGCCCCGATAAAGGCCCAACGAATCCACATCGACATTCATAGATCGACTTCCGTCTCTTGGAATCGTGTGAGTACCCTTTCTCTCGAGCTAGTAATTTATAGTTTTAGTATCATGATAGGTTGGATCTAGCATAACTTAGAGTTAATGCCAAGTAGTGGTTTTGAACATTAGGTGAGTTTTGAGGATTTGATATTGTTTCATGGATGGATGTTGATTCTAAGCTTGAGGTAGTATTATTATCTTATGAGGTAGTTTATGGCTTTAAGTTGTATGTTGAGCTTGTGAAAATTTAGGGGTTGAGGTTGTAGGATTGTTGAGATTGTGGAGACTAGTACGAGAGTATCCTAGTTTGTGTTTTGATGGTTATGACCTTGTGAGATCGTGAGGACTAGGAGTTTGTTATCCTAGCAGGGTTATGGTTTATGATCTTGCAAGATCATTGGGACTAGAAGTATAAGGACTTCTATAATGTGAGAGAGATGTTGATTATGTGTCTTGTTTTGACCAGGCGTTGAGTGTCTTCCTACGGGAAGTTGAGAGCGGTGATTAGCGGGATTATCTTTGGGACGAGGTAAGTATCCGGACTTACTTAGCTCGTATTCCTTGTATTAGCATTGATGTGTGTTTGGTGGTGTGTGTTTATTATTTATATTTTATAACAACTAAACCGGAAATAGGATTACCGACCTTTATATTATTTGGCCCAAGTGTATGATAACGGGCGGTGGCATCACTGCCTAGCTCTTGCGAGAGCTAGGAGGTTCTCGGCGACTAGCCCGTGCTGGTTAGACGGACGGAGGCATCCGTATCGTTCCATTGCCGGAAGAGGGGACCGAGGCGAGTTTCGGGAGATTCTCGTGTCACAAAAGAAGTTGAATTAGAATGGGATATGACTTAATAATAAAAAGATAATAAACCGGACTTGTGTGATTTGGTGTATATTATGTGCTATGTTGATTTACTTGTGTTTGTGCCTTTCACCTTGATTCTAATATTTCGAATATTAGCTAACGGTTTTATTCCAATTGTTGTAGATTGCCTTGTAGGTTAGGAATGCGGCCGAGAGATCCGGAAGAGTGGGCAGCCAAGGTTCCGTACATTTTAGGATGGGTTGGTTGGAGTTGTGTTTGAGTTTTGTTTATTGTATCTCGTTTTTTTGTAGGCCGCATATATGGCATTTGGTCTTTGGACTTGTATCTCGGCTGTAGTCGTTAGTTAGTTTGCTTTGGGTTTCATTCATTGCATAAAAATGTTTTTCGGTTTTGGCCTTTATTTGTGCCTTGTTGCAAGATCCGGTGAAATTGTTGTCAGGCTAAGGTTCGGGACCCATTGTGAGGTCCCAACCCGTAGCGCCCCGAGTCCCGCGGATTCGGGGTGTTACAAAAGTTGTATCAAAGCCCTAGGTTTACAACAATGACACTCACAATCTTCTAAAAGCCGAATATAGGGAAATAGAACCCTCAAGGGTTCTAAGTTTAAAAATGATTTGTCGTTTTCAAAATCACATGCATGAGTCGGGGTAGAATGTACGGACCACCACTCCTTCCGCAGATCTCGGCAACTTAGCTTATTAGATTTTAATATGTATGTATATGTATATATAGATATGGATATGAGGTTTGTAGTTATGCATGATAGAATTAATGTGTATCTTTGTGATTGTATGTTGCATGATGAACTGGATATATGTGTATAGTTATATATGTGGACGGTTATATGTTTGGGACCTTATATTGTTGATGGGAATGTTGGATGTGTTATATTAGTAGTAATGTGAACATAGGACACTTATATATAGTTATATATACATACACTTAAGGTATGCTAGTATTATATTAGTAGTAGTGGACCTTATAGTTAGGATGATAGGAAGCTATCATCGCCCTTGGACAAACACCTTTTTGGGATTAGGATAGTATATATACGAAGATGAGTATGCTCAAGTACCGAGTTGGGCATCACGTTCTGGCGAACACCTTGGCGATTCATCGGACTCCTTTTGAGGACGTCAAAGAAACCATTTGAAGGATAAAGAGGACATTAGCGGCAATGACGAACAAATAGAAGGGAACTTTGAGTCAACTTAAGAGAATTCGATATGGAAGCACTACAAGTGGAGAGAGCAACGTTAAGGTGTATAAGTGGCTATAAAAAAACCGTGATTGTACGACGAAGAGCCCAATTGAGATAACGAACTTAAGTCTTCAAGAAGACGCGTGGACAACTAAAGATGGGTATGTTCCAGCAAGGTTAAATGTGGTATTCCATTAAGAAGTAAAAGTTTTCCCTAGGCGCTCCTAGGCATGGGAGTCGAGATAAGAGACATGGATGAATCAATCACAAAAGATTTAAGATACCGTAAGTTAAGCTTACGAAGTACCAATAAGTGATGTATCAACATTACTAGAGTTATGAGAAGAAGGCATGGTGGGGATTCACGTGGAGTTGACCGGTTTCTATTTTGATGATAAGACTAAGCAACGCCGAGGAGGAGGAAGTGTGTATAGATGATGATCTCAAGAATATGAAAGACGAAACGAAGAGCTTTAATCGAGAGACTTAAGATACCAACCAAGAGGAACGCGAGTGGATGCTCGCTAAGGCTATAAAATTCGGGAAGGTGCACTTGAAGGACATCAATGAAGAGTTCTTAAGCATATGAGAGTGGTAGAGTTACCTTACAAAAGAAGGAGGCATGGAGTGTAGATCGAGCTAGCAGAGTTGAAGTAGAGTACCCCGAGAGGATAGCCTTTATGAGAATGGTATCATGGAAAGTGTAATAGAATGTTAAGTCGTTAACTTCGGAGGAGGTGAGATACAAGTTAGTTTGTGACAACTGAGAACGCACAGGTGCGGGTTGTCTATCGATGTGTGTAGTGGGAAGAGTAAAAAAGATTATGGGAACATAGAGGATCGGCAACAAGAGCTTGGAGTATTCGTGGTGGATTAAATGTCAGTAGTAAGGAGGTACATCAACGGAAGCACATTTGTTTAATTTTAATCAAACAATGTGGAACGAGTTCAGGCAAGTACTTATGACAAGACCTCCGAGGAGGAGATTGTAACGATCTTTCAAGACCTTATTAGGTCATGGGATTTGCATAGGGAGGAACGACACGGGTTACAACTTTTAAGGTTTGATCATGGTAAGGGGAGCTAGAGGATCCAGTGTAAGATGAGGCTTCCTTTGTTGTTGTATGTAGAAGGGAATATATAAGAGGATGCATATTATGTTCGTTCGAATGAAATGGATGGTATGTTCTCGCGAGCAAAAGCCGAGTCAGATGTTTCAAACTCACACGGAAAAACTACGGTGGTTATGACGTGAAAGGGATGACATAGATAAGGGCAATCCTGAGAGCTTAAAGTTTATGATGTTAGCACTGAAGAAGTAATAAGTCGAATATTTTAGTGAATTTTGATGAGGATTTCTTCTAGCGTTTTCCACGGGACATATTGGTATGTTTGTGAAGATTGTTCATGGAATATCAAGAGATGCTTAAGGAGACCAACAAGAGTGGGAGAAGACCGAAGTTTTGAAGTTTGTTGTCGATATGAGATGTACAAGAAGTACATGAAAGAATAAGATTTGAACGCTTATGGTCGGATTGACGTTTCACCTACTCAAACGAATGATACAAGAGTATGAAGAATACGAAGAACTCCTCCCATATGTTGGGATGTCAAAGAAAGCGAAGCAGTTATGTCGATTTATTTTAGGGCATGATTAAGTCTGGTAGTTAAGACCTTTGTGACTGAACACATGCGCGAGATCAAAAGATGTTACTATTGTCATTCCTTTAAAGTGAGAAAGCTTAGAAAATATTCCTTATCACCATTCCTTCAAAATGGAAAAAAGAGGGATTAAGCGGACATATTACTTAACCAAGGCTCCAAAAGTCAGAAGAGTCGAGCAAGTCTCTCGAGTTCAGGGGATGAAGGATCTTTGAAAGAGGACGGTCAACATTGTAGCTAAAGATGGATCAATACACGTGTAAGAAGGACGTCACCCCAATAGATCGGGGTAGATCTTTGGTATCATGACCACCCGTCAAGTGTGAAGGCAAGGTTGTGTCGATTATTACGTTGTGTGACGGGAGAAGAAAAGATGAAACCTGAGATACCGCGGAGTCCCAATACGCCGGAATGTGGATTTTTCCACTAAGGTCAAGCTCGACTCAATTCCGATATCCACGGCGCCGTATGGAACGACACTTGTGAATAGACATGAGTTGGGGAAGCAAGTGAAGGAGCTATTGCAAGAACTTATTGATAAGAATTCATTCGAATTAGTGAAATGTATGGAGAACTCCGAATATATCTTAAATTATTGATATGAAGTTGTTATGGAGAACACCAGTTTGCAAAAAGAGAGACGACTATCTCCGTTCGTACATCGTTTACCTTGAGCCGAACAAGATAACAATGAAGAAAAAGTATCCCTTACCACGTATAGATGATCTACTCAATCGGTTGCAAGGTCAGTGGTCTCTTCTAAAATTGAGTTAAGGTCTGATCGTCACCAATTGTAGTGATTCCATAGGGACTTACTAGTGCTCGTATAAGATATTTTGGATCTACTCTCGAAGAAGAGAGAAGTTGTACGACAAGTTGTCTCGGGATGACAACCCCCGAAGGATGTGAAAGAAGAGACAAGCTTTCTTGGATTTGCTGGTCATTACCGGATTTGTGAAGAGATTCTCCAAGTAACACCGTCTATGGCTAACCTACTCCAGATGAAAATGAAGTAATGAGGAATGATGTAAAAGTAATAGCATACATCTCTTGTTAGTAGAAGCAATCTGAAGTAAAGTACTTCCTTCATTACTTGGAAATTGCAACAAGAAGTGGGGAAACGTAACATCAAAGTTTTGTTTGACAAGAACCAAAGCCAACAGTGTAAATTAGAAGTTTGATCTTCTTTGTAGAGACAAGCAAAGGGAAACATAATGGAAATTCTGCATTGAGAAGGATCGAGAAGGAAGTTGTGATCCCGATATATCGGACCTTTTCGAGATCTTAGCGCGAGTTGGAAAGTGGTTTACCGGTTGGCGTGGCCGCCGAGAGTAGAGAGTGTTCACCCGGTGTTTCATGTGTATCAATCAAGAGAGTACATACATGACTCAAGACGGATGGTCAGTCATGGTGGTTTAGTGGCAGACGAGGAACCAATGAGACTAACTGGAAGACGGGGGAAATATCTTTGGTTGAGTTTTATGTTGAGCTAGTAGTGTCGATAGAATCGATGGGTTAGACCTAGTTCTTCCCTTGGTTGCGTTATGTTCATGTGTGACGTTATGTGTAGTTTGTGTCATGTGCGACAATGTGTTATATGACCTGATATATCTTGCGGTGGTAGTCTGAGTAGTTGTGTATATAGATTAGAAGGTTTCAACCTTCCTAGAGCGAGAGTTCATACCTCGGCCTTAAGGGACTGAGAAGTTCGGCGTGTGACAAGTTTCGGGACGAAACTTGTTTTTAGGGGATTTGATGTAACGCCCAAAATTTTTGGCGCGTTTGCGATATATATATTTGCGGCTTTCATTGATATTTTAATAGCCTAAATATTTTTGCGAGTATCATCACGTCTTACATTATATTTTATGAGTTATATATTTGATCCATACATATATTCCGTATTTTATTTACGGTGAAGTCGGAATATCTTTCCGATCCGGAAGCCCTGTTCCGGTTGTTCCGAACTAGTCTAGTGATGTCCATTTTATTTTTTTTCCTTATTATTCATTTTAATTTTTATTAATTCTTTTTTTCCCCTTCTCCTTTACGTTGTTCTTCCCTGAGATTTCCCCTTCCCCGATCTTTGGATCTTTGCAGCTTGTCTGACTGTCCCTAGCTCTCCTGTCCTCTAGCTAGCCGCCAACCTATGTTGCGTGCCTCAACCTCTCTCACTTGTGCAACTCCTTACACAACCCTTGGTATCACCTCCTACTTGCTTTCTCCCTCAACCTCTCCTCTAGCACCGAAATAGAAGACAACAGAAATCAACCAGGCGTCTTCATGGACAGCGACGAGAGCTAGCCAATCATTCTCCTGTATTCCGTCTCTTGCAAAGTTAATGCCTAATACAGGCTCTGAAAGTTCAGGAGGAACTTTCTCAGCGGGTAAATTGACCTCTCAGCTCTCGTTGGGTTAGCCATACAAGCAAAGGTCCCCCTCCTTCTGCGCTATTGTAAAGGTTGAAGACAACCCTTCCTTTTAATTTAAAATGGGGCCCCTATATATTTGGTCTAATTACAAATTTGGAACCCAATTTTTGTAATTACAGATTTGACCTACGTACTCTTCTGAAAATTTGTGATATGCCTCTGCATGATTAATTACAGATTTAGCCCAGATTTTTATTTACAAAATATATCCCAAGTTTATAGAACTTCATGAGTTGCCCGGAAAATGTTTTTACGGACGTCCAACCAAAGTTTTATAACGAATTTTATTCTTATAGTTATATTTGTTATATATTATAACCCATGTGTATATATTTTTATAATTTGTCCCGGGAAGTATTTAAGCGGTTTTTAACGGTGACTTTGAAGACGAGTTTTTCCTTGGGTTTATGATGCTATACAATTTGCCGGAATATATATTTACGGTTTTTAACTTGGGTTTTAAAAGTGGGATTTTCCTTAGATTTATATATGTTGATTACTCCGTTCAAATTTAGCTTATAAGCTAAATTTGTTTAGTTTGATGCTAGGTTCGGAAGCGCCCCGATAAAGGCCCAACGAATCCACATCGACATTCATAGATCGACTTCCCTATCTTGGCATCGTGTGAGTACCCTTTCCCTTGAGCTAGTAATTTATAGTTTTAGTATCATGCTAGGTTGGATCTAGCATAACTTCGAGTTAATGTCAAGTAGTGGCTTTGAACCTTAGGTGAGTTTTGAGGATTTGATATTGTTTGATGGATGGATGTTGATTCTAAGCTTGAGGTAGTATTGTTATCTTATGAGGTAGTTTATGGCTTTAAGTTGTATGTTGAACTTGTGAAAATTTAGGGGTTGAGGTTGTAGGATTGTTGAGATTGTGGAGACTAGTACGAGAGTATCCTAGTCCGTGTTTTGATGATTATGACCTTGTGAGATCATGAGGACTAGGAGTTTGTTACCTAGCATGGTTATGGTTTATGATCTTGCGAGATCATTGGGACTAGAAGTCTAAGGACTTCTATAATGTGAGAGAGATGTTGATTGTGTGCCTTGTTTTGACCAGTGTTGAGTGTCTTCCTACGGGAAGTTGAGAGCGGTGATTAGCGGGATTATCTTTGGGACGAGGTAAGTCTCCGGACTTACTTAGCTCGTATTCCTTGTATTAGCATTGATGTGTGTTTGGCTATGTGTGTTTATTATTTATTGTTTATAACAACTAAACCGGAAATTGGATTACCGACCTTTATATTATTTGGCCCAAGTGTATGATAACGGACGGTGACATCACTGCCTAACTCTTGCGAGAGCTAGGAGGTTCTCGGCGACTAGCACGTGCTGGTTATACGGACGGAGGCATCCGTATCGTTCCATTGCCGGAAGAGGGGACCGAGGCGAGTTTCGGGAGATTCTTGTGTCACAAAAGAAGTTGAATTAGAATGGGATATGACTTAATAATAAAAAGATAATAAACCGGACTTGTGTGATTTGGTGTATATTATGTGCTATGTTGATTTACTTGTGTTTGTGCCTTTCACCTTGAAAGCTCGAGTCTTTATCCTTAACCCTAGAACATCTCGTTCAGTCGATGAACATCTCGGCCGGGGTGGAACTTGACTGACCGAGATGACCTTTTATGATCCGTAACTGAGAGTTAAGTGTTAGAGTTTGCCAAAATCCTATTCTTATTACACCTTTCCTGGTTCAATACAAGCCTAGGATGAGACTTACCCGGTAATTCCTTAGTTTGTTTACCCAAGATCATAAGTGTAGGTAATAAAGGTTTATCCTTTATTGGGGTTTGAGTGTGCCTTCATTCCATCTTTGTGAGTTAGCATGAGACTTACCCGGTAAAGGTTGATTCTATTCCCTTAGTTGGTGTGTTGGTTTGAGATTATAATTCCTTTTCTTAGTACCTTGAGACTTACCCGGTAATAGGTTCTTTGGGTTGGGATTGTGAGTAGTGAGACTTACCCGGTGATCTATTCCACCTTAGAAACAACTTCCCTTTGCAAAATCTCAGCTTTGTCCGCCTATCTTGAGATCTTGAGTTGGAACCACAACTAGATGCTTTAATCCCTAGAATTTGCATATTCCCTTAAATTGACCTTATTATCATCTCTTTGATTTCTTTAATCGCTTTTGTGGTTATTAGTTACATTGATTACCTCTACTTGCTTAGGTTTCACCTAAGTCCTTGAGATCGACACCCCAGAATTCTTGCTTTTTACTAAAATTGATCCGTTCACTGCGGGTTCGCATCCTTGTTTTAAGCATATTTTTTGGAATATAAATTTAAAGCTTGCACACACCGTTTGGAGCGAACAAGTTTTTGGGGCCGTTGCCGGGGACTTGATCTAGACCGAGCCGGTTGCGGTAATCTTTCGGGGCATTTGCCCCTGTTGCTACTAACCACTCTACTTGAGTGACTATCGCAGGTTCTTTTTCTTAGGTTTATGCGAAGAACCCGTGTTGGGAAGGAAATCGTTCCTTACGATCCCGAACCAGAATAGACATAAAAAAGACGCTTGAAAGAAGCAAAAATGGCCAATCGAGATGATCGCGATCTTGAGGCCGAATTGAAGGAGGCGATGGAACAGCTGTGCCTCAAAAGGGAAGAACTGCAGCGCGAGAGGGAGCAAAATCGCACCAGAGCTGCAGAGATTGAAGCAGATATGGCTGAGTTACGAACTCAGATTCTGTATCGACCAGACCCTCGACCGAGGCAGGACCCCGCTCCAGTTGCCGCGGCCGAGATACTTCCACCTCCGATGCCTGTCCGAGATGTTCTTTTTGCAGGTATTCCACAGACCCTAGGACAGAGAATGGACCCGAACTAGCAAGTGAGGCGTCCAGGAGTCAACCTAGGTGATCCAGCGGAGCATGATTATGAACTTCGACCGCAAGTGCTATCCATGATCCGTCAATGCCAGTTTGGAGGTTTAGAGAAGGAGTCTCTGCATCAACATTTACAAAACTATGAGATTTTGATGGAGACCTTGAGACCTTCAAGGATGGAAAATAATAATTACAAGCTAAGGCCTTTTTACTTTTTTTTGAAAGACAGGGCTCTTACTTGGTATCAGTCTCTTCCTCCCAGAAAGATCAACACTTGGGAGGAGATGACGACGAAGTTCTTAACAAAATTCTTTCCCCCCTCCAAAACCGCTGAAATGAGAGGAAAGATCAATGCATTTATCATGAAGGGCAAGGAGAGTTTGTCCAAGTCATGGGAGAGATTTAAAGATGTTCTTTTGGATTGCCCACATCATGGGATTCCAAAGATAGAGTTGATGAAGATTTACTTCAAGGGATTGGATGGAGCTACCCAATTCAACCTGCAACTACTATCCGCCGGCACATTCATGGACATGCCGATTGATGAAGCTTGAGAGTTCATTGAAAAACAAGCTTTGCACATGGAGAAATACTCCCACCAAGGAGCTGAAAATGGAGTTAAGAGAGATAATTTCCAAGAAGCTCCATCAAATGATAATCAACTCATCTCCCTCAAGAATGATGTGAAGCAATTGAAGGACCTTTTAGTTTCTCACACCAAGAAAGAGGAGGGAGGATATCAAGGCTCAAGGAACAACAAACATGGTTCCCGGAACAACAACTACAACAACAATAGAGGATCCAACAACAACAATTGGAGATCCAACAATCAAAATCCGGGTAACCATTACTCTAATTCCAATTCTAATAATTCTTTTAACCCCTCTTCTTCTTCTACTCCATTGAAGAGCCAGGAGCCTGGATCAAGTTCGTCCCAGCCAGAGAAGAAAGATGTAGTGCTGGAGGCCATCTTGATCAAGCTCAACACTATAGAGACATCCATGACTTCATTTTTGAAGGCACAAAAAGCCTTAGAGCAACAATTCTTTAATAAGGCGAATGAAGCGCCAAGAGATCCAGGGAAGCTCCCAGCAAGGACAGAGAGCAACCCAAAAGGACAGATCATGGCAATAACGACGAGAAGTGGACTGAAAACTGCAGATCCGGTGCCTCAGTCGATGCCAGTGCAGATGTTCGCTCCAAACGGTGTGTGCAAGCTTTAAATTTATAACCCTAGCTTAAGCTTAAAACAAGGATGCGAACCCGCAGTGTACGGGTCAATCGTAGTAAAAGCAAGAAAATTCCAGGGGTCGATCACAGGGACTTGGTGAAACAAAGTCCAATACGGTGTGCTAATGTTAATGCTAACCACTAAAGCAAGTAATACAATCAAAGATGAATAAGATGTCAAATAAAGCAAACATGCGATTCTAGGGATTAAAGCATCTAGTTGTGGTTCCAACTCAAGATCTATAGATAAGCGGACAAAGCTGAGATTTTTGCGTGGGGAAGGCGTTTCTAAAGTGGAGTAGATCACCGGGTAAGTCTCACTACACACTAATCCTAAACCGTAACTCCTATTACCGGGTAAGTCTCAAGGAATTAAGATAAAGAACTATAACCTCAAACTAACACACCATCTAAGGGAATAGAATCAACCTTTACCGGGTAAGTCTCAGGCTAACTCACAAAGATGGGATGGAAGCACACTCAAACCCCAATAAAGGACAAGCCTTTATTACCTACACTTATGATCGTTAGTACACAAACTAAGGAATTACCGGGTAAGTCTCATCCTAGGCTTGCTTTGAACCAGAAAGGTGTAATAAGAATAGGATTTGGCAAACTCTAACACTTAACTCTCAGTTTAGGGTCGGATAAGTCACCTCGGTCAGAAGAATTCCACCCCGGCCGAGATGTTCATCAACCGAACGAGATGCTTAGGGTTAAGGTTAAAGACTCGAACTTTCAGGATCCTACTGGAATCTAAGATTATTCTATCATTGTTTTTCCCACGACCTTCAGCCAATCACCCTAGAATCACACAAGGAAATTAGCCACTCATCATCATAATGAAAGTATTAAATATATGGGAAGAAGGTGAATATTTGAACAAAGAAGAATTTAATGAAAACACTTCAATAACTGAATCAAATAACACACAAAATCGTTCCTTGGATAATAATCCAACAAGACAAGACAACAAGGAAAGGAATTGAAGACAATCTTACAAAAACCCTCCAAAAAGCTATAAAGCTATAGTCTTCAAATCTTCCTTCAACCTTCAAAAAGGTTCTTCAACTCTCTCCCAAATTGGAGTAGGATGCGGCTGCTGCGCTTGTAAACCCTGATCGGCGGTATAGCGTGATTGTATGTGGTGTATGCCGCCTTCCCAAATTGTAGAAAATCAACCCTTTTTATAGGAAAAATAAACCTCCAAAGATAATAAATCTTAAGAAGATATTATCCCATAAATATAGGTAAAATATATGATTCTGCATATTTCCTTTCTTCTAGAAGCTCAGCCCAAAAATATAAGATCACTTTCCAATTTTAAAAGATCTCAGCCAAGAATAAAATATTCTCGCCGCGTCCTAGGTGTTCGCCTCGGTCGAGTCGGCGTCTCTGGATCGCCTCGGTCGAGATGAATCTCTGGTCAACCGAGGTGACTCATAACTGAATGTAGAATCTTTCAAAACTGGTTCAAAGTAAATCTTTAATCCATGGCTGTGCTTCCTGAATGTAGCTCCAAATGACTCTTGACTCCTTTTGCTCCTTTTTGATGCAAAACGTACCATATTACCTGCAATTACAACGAAACTAGGTGTAGACCTCGATTCTCGCAAAGGTAGATGAAATGGTAGTAAAATCACATAATGCACATACAAACATGCAGATTATGAAAGATAAAACGTCCAAACTAACCCCAAAATATAGACTATAATTCATGCTATCAGCAGACGAAGAACACCTCAGTCCAGGTACAGACGAAGAACACTTCGGTCGAGGTACCATCCGAGGTGGAGTCTCAGAAAGTGTCGGACAAAACTGAAGTTCATGTCCCACCTCCTGCATATAAACCACCACTTCCATTCCCCCAGTCAAGGGCCAGAGCACATCTAGACAAACACTTTGGTAAGTTCCTTGACTTGATGAATAAATTACATATCAACATCCCTTTCCTTGATGTTATTCTAGGGATGCCCGCTTATGGGAAGTTTTTAAAAGAGATTCTTTCAAGGAAGAGGAAGCTGGAAGATTTTGGTGAAGTAAGGATGACATCTAAATCCTCGGAGCTCATTCAAATCATGAAGGAGAAGATGCCACCCAAGTTAAGAGATCCCGGCTCATTTTGCATTCCCATTTAAGTTGGCGATGTTACTTGTGAGGTGTTGTGTGATCTAGGAGCCAACGTGAGCATCATCCCGCTGGATCTATGTGTGAAGATCGGACTTGGAGAGCCCAAGCCGGTGAAGATAAGGTTATACATTGCGGACCGCTCCATTACCCATCCCGTGGGCATTTTGGAAGATGTTCCGGTTAAGTTAGGTAACTTCTATTTACCTATAGACTTTGTTGTACTTGATATTACCGTAGATTATCCCGTCCATATTATTCTTGGGAGACCATTTCTAGCAACTTTGGGTTGCAATGTGGATTGTAAGAACGCCAAGTTGCAATTCAACATTGGCGGAGATCAAGTGGAGTTTGCATTGCTTGCTGCAATGAAAGGAGAGCCGCTAGAGGATGATATCTTCAATATCTATGATGAAGAAGAATCAAGAGAATTGGTGAGCTCTATCCTTATTAATGATCCACTTGAAAGAGTTATTAGTTTTAGCTTAATGGAGGAAGGTATAGATGCTTCTTGTGATGCAGATATACGGAGCTTAAAGGCACTGGAAGAAGATCTATGAGCTAAGATTAAAAAACTAGTCCAGGAGAAGAGAATCTCCAGTTTTGGTCCCAATTGCAGTACCTTGACCGAGGCACTTTCTGGACCAAGCGAGGTGTTCTTGACTGAAGAACATCTCGGTCACCCTCTCTGGACCTCGACCGAGGTCGAAAGCGAGATGATGTCAACTGAGACTTCTGAAAGTCCAGTTCTTCGATCTAAGTCTACTCCACTAAAAGGAGGAAGCAAGGATCCCCCTCAGAAAGCACCCCCGGTTGTGGAGCTTAAACCGCTTCCAAGTCACTTGAGGTATGTTTTTCTTGGACCGGATTCCACTTATCCCGTTATTTTTAGTGCTTCCCTTTCCGAAACTGAATTATCTAAACTGATGCATGTCTTGAGAAAGCATCAAAAGGCTTTGGGTTATACTATTGATGATCTTATTGGTATTAAGCCCTCTTTCTGCATGCATAGAATACTAATGGAGGACGATCATAAGACTTCACGGGAACCTCAAAGACGGTTAAATCCGATCATGAAAGAGGTTGTGAAGAAAGAAATTCTTAAGTTGTTGGATACATGTATAATATTTCCTATCTTGGATAGCAAGTGGGTGAGCCCAGTGCACGTAGTTCCGAAGAAAGGAGGGATGACCGTTGTGACGAATAAGAACAACGAGTTGATCCCAACTAGGACCATTACAGGCTGGAGGGTGTGCATTGACTATAGAAATCTGAACGTGGCCACTCGGAAGGACCATTTTTCACTTCCCTTCATCTAACAAATGCTCGAACGGTTAGCCCAACATTCACATTTTTGCTATTTAGATGGTTATAGCGGCTTCTTTCAGATTCCTATCCATCCGGATGATCAAGAGAAGACCACTTTCACTTGTCCATGGGGGGCATTCGCTTATAGGAGGATGTCATTTGGATTATGTAATGCACCCGCTACCTTCCAGCGATGCATGATGGCCATCTTTTCTGAGTATATAGAGGAGATCATGGAGGTATTTATGGATGATTTTTCAGTATATGGTTCCTCTTTTGATGATTGCCTATCTAACCTTTCTCTAGTTCTACAAAGATGTTAAGACACTAATCTCGTTGTGAATTGGGAGAAGTGTCATTTTATGGTTAATGAAGGCATTGTGCTAGGACACCTCGTTTCCAACCGAGGTATTGAAGTCGATCAAGCTAAGATAGAGACTATTGAGAAACTTCCTCCCCCTTGTTCTGTTAAGGGTGTGCGGAGTTTTCTCAGGCATGCAGGTTTCTATAGGAGGTTCATCAAGGATTTCTTGAAGATTTCTAAACCACTGACTAAACTCTTGAATAAGGATGTTGTTTTTGAGTTTTCACAGGAATGTCTTGATGCATTTTACAAGATTAAGGAAGCGTTGATCTCCGCTCCCATTATCCAACCTCCGGATTGGACCTTGACCTTTGAGATCATGTGTGATGCAAGTGATGTGGCGGTAGGAGCGGTGCTTGGTCAAAAGAAGGATGGCCGGACCAACGCCATTTACTATGCTAGCAAGACGCTAGATGAAGCCCAACTGAACTACGCCACCGCCGAAAAAGAGCTTTTGGCGGTTGTATATGCTTTTGAGAAATTTTGCTCTTACTTAGTAGGAGTGAAAGTTATTGTTTACACTGACCATGCAGCTATTCGTTACTTACTTGCTAAGAAGGATGCTAAGCCACATCTTATTCGATGGATTCTCTTGCTTCAAGAGTTTGACCTAGAGATTCGCGATAAGAAGGGATCCGAAAATTCTGTTGCGGATCACCTCAGCCGGCTACCTCCCTCTTCACGCGAGAAGGACGAACCACCCATAGACGATTCATTCCCGGATGAGCACTTGCATTTGCTGGAACGTTTGATAGACTTCTTTATCTCACCCCATGATGAAGGCGAAGTATGGGGTGAGGATACCTTCCAGCATGTTTAGGGATGTTGTACGGTCCAGCTAGCGACCTTAAATCAAGCGCTTCTTGGGAGGCAACCCAAGGTATTGCTTTCTTTTACCTTTTCTAGTCTAGCTTTAGATGGTTTGCTTTTGCTTTGTTTTTGGCGTCCTAGACAAAAACCAGGTACTTTCTAAGGAAGGAATACAACCCAGGAGAAACACTGGAAGGACAGAAGTTTGAAAAATTGAGAAGACGGAGTTTGATTGAGACACATCTCGGTTGCAGTCACAATACCTCGACCGAGATGATTCTTGAGCAACCGAGGCGATTAGGGCTGACAACAATCCACCTCGGTCCAAACACCTCGACCGAGGTGACAGCAAAATCGGCGAGGGGTATAAAAGTGGAACAGTTTCTCTCTCTTTCCCTCCCAACTCTCCCTCGACCGGAGCGCATCCCAACCTCGTTTTTTTCATTTCTCGATCATTTTCTACGATTCTTGCTCCGATCTCGCAAGGAAAGGCTAGAGGATCAGTGCAAGCGAGAATCTGCAACAAAAACACCTCAAATCGACCGAATCTGGGGTAAACGTTTGAAAACCCTAACTTTCCTCTTCTCGCTGATTTCAGTCCAATTTGGCTTTGGTTGCCATTGATTTCTGTTGAAAAAGGCTTAAGTACCCCTTAGAAACAATCTGTAGTGATATTGGGGGAAAAGAACTGGAATTAAGAGAGTGTGAATCGAGCAGTTTATCGCCTCGGTCCAGTCGACCTGTGCCTCGGCCGAGGTGTTCTTGAGATCTGTCAGAGCAACCGAGGTGATCTGTCACAAAAGAGAAAATGAGTTCCAGGTCCGATCGCCAGCTAGTTCTGAGGGATAGATCCTCACCTTCTTCTTCTTCTTCTTCTTCTTCCCGACCTTCCATTTCGGTGATACATGAGTGTCACCAGGCTGACTATGACCGCATCTGTACGCGCCCTGTGATTGTGCCGCGGTTTCTTGATATCTCCGTTTTTGATTGCCTCCACGTGGCTGACGATCTGAGGAGGATGGTCTCGATGGTAGGGCTGGAGCAGTTAATGGAGATTAGAGCTCCAGCCTACCTTGAGCCCACTTTGGAGTTTGTGAGTTCTGTGACTAACTTGCCTAAGGAGAGAGCCATCAAGTACCAGTTGCTGAACCGGAACTACTTAGTTCCTATGGACCAGTGGAGAGACATCTTCGGCTTCCCGACCCCCACAGTCCCCGATTTCCCTTCTCGAGCCGTGGTTCGACAGTTTTGGGGTCAGATTGCTCATATTGTTGAGCATGCTGATAGATGGAGACCTGGAGACTCCGGGGAGAGGATTATCTTCCACCTTGCTTTCAATTAGCCCACCGGATTTTCACCGAGACACTTTTGGTGCGTACTGAGACGCCCCAGAAGGTTAGACAGTGGGAGCTTCTGAGCCTATTCTGTATGGTGACTGGGGGAGTGCCTGATTTTGGGGCGATGCTAGCTGAGGATCTACACCGGATCAAGGCTAAAGGGAAGGGAGATATTTGTTGTGGCGGCTTAGTGATTCATATAGCGACAATGATGGAGTTGGATATGAGCGCTTGTAAATTGGCGGCGGCTGCCAAGCCGTTAGGTCTACATGAGATGATCACCAGGAGGATTCTAGTTCCTCGTGGACTCACTACGCCATATGTGGCGATGCCTTGGGAGCAGACTGCCCCTCAGGGTATCAGGTGGTCATCTCAGTTCTCAGTCTACGACCCTCAGTACTGGTCCACTACATGGATACCTTACATTGAGGATGCTAGATATACAACAACTCAGGCATAGGAGAAGGATGAGGATGACGATAGCGGTGCTGCCATGGAGACAGGGACAAATATAGTCAGTCCCAGCGTGCCAGTCGTCGATCTAGACGATGAGGAGATAGAGGAGGAGGCAGCAACACCACCATTACCGTCCCAGCACAGATCCCGCCGCCGTAGATTTAGAGATCCAGCAGCGCATTAGAGGATTGATGACATCACCGACCAGATGATCGACTCCTACGCAGCCCTGACAGTTGATATCCATGAGCGTTTTGATGACCAGCGCCGAGGGATAGAGGGGTGGACACATCAGATGATGGAGAGCCAACACTACCAACGCCGGATGATGGAGATGCAGTTCCAGCACACGATGGGATATCCTTTTGACCCATCTCAGCATCCGTACGTGTCATATCCACCACCACCATCAGCAGATCAGGACTAGAGCTTGTAGGGATTTCTTTTATTTATTTATTATGCAACTCAGCTTATGTCCGGTGAGTACTCTATTTTTAGACTTATTTTGACCCATTGGGACAGTGTGTCCCAAGTATGGGGTATTGATGTACTTTATTTGACCTTATGTGTATGACTCTTGGATATTTATGATCTTGTTATATTTTACTTGGCTCTATATGCTTATTTGAGATTACATGCATGCATGCAGGTTATATGATTGAGAAAAACGTCAGAAACTGGTTAAAGAAAAAAAATTAATGACCTCGACCGGGGTGATTCTTGCTAGATGAGGTCAAGTACCTCGGTTGACTTAGAACACCTCGACCAAGGTGGTTTAACTGAAACTATTTTCGAAACAATTTTTGTGCTTCTTATCTAGATATGAACTCAGTGATGAATTTGTTTGCAAATTGATTTTTGAAATCTTTATATGTTTGAAAGGTTTTATGATATGTTTAAGTTGCAAAATACTTTGTTTGAAATTTTGGCATGTTTAATACTTTGCTTTTATCCAAATTATGTTGAATTTGAAGGTTGACACCACATGATGAGTTCTATCACTTTCTTCATGGGATGATTAAGGCTATTCACTCTCTTCTCTTCCTCTTCTTCATCATGCTTAGCCCCTCATATACATATTTGCCTCCCTTTACCTATCTGGGAATTTGGAAGCAAGCAAGTGAAAGAAAAGTTGAGATGTTGGCTGGAAGTTAGAAAGAAACAAATAGGTTTGGGGAAGTCAATCATGATGATGAGTAACTCGGCACCATTCACATAGCCGGGTGTTTGTGTCTTGCCAAAGTCGGATTGAGCGATATTCCTAACGGGTCATGGTATGTGCATCAAGGGTTTGAGGCATCTCGAGAAATTGATGATTGCTGATCTCCTAGGCTTCGGTTATTGGGCACCTCTGTCCATGCATCCCAAAAAGTAAAAGTAAATAAGCAAAGCTTATTGGTGGAAGATGTTGAAGTTCAAGGCAAGTGAAGTGAAGATCCTTTTCCCGGATTCTAGCACCACATTCCCTATATACATCCCACCCTCACACGTTTCTTGACCTTCTCTTGGAAAGCCCTTGAGACCTCGAGCTTTTTGATTGACTTGGTGGTTTAAACTGGATTATGCATGATTAATTTCGATAATTATGATTTATTATTCGTTCTATGATTTTATGCAAAGATGAACAACTTTCTTATATTTATAAAATGTTTTGATCATATTTTGATTTTAAACACCATGAAGCATTCTCTTAGAGTGATCTGTGAGTGGAGCACACCACCAAAAATGTTTTGAAATACTTTTCATTGATCTTTATGACTTATAATCCATTCTATCTTGTACTTAAGATTTGGAACTTGCTTGGGGACAAGCAAATGACAAGTATGGGGTATTTTGATAGCATGTATTATAGTCTATATTTTGGGACTTGTTTAGACGTTTTATCTTCAATAATTTGCATGTTTAAATGTATATTATGTGATTATATTGTCGTTTCATCTACCTTTACGGGAATCGAGGTCTACACCAAGTTTCGTTGTAATCGTAGGTAAAATGGCACGTTTTGCATCAAAATGGAGCTAAGGAGCAAGGGAGTCATTGAAGCTACATTCAGGAGCTTAAAGAGGAGCTCAGGAAGCATGGAATTAACAAAGAAGATTTACTTTGGACCTGATTTGAGAGATTTCACCTTCAGCTGAGATTCACCTCGGTTGACCACAGAGTCACCTCGACCGAGGTGGTCTAGAGGAGCGCCCCGACCGAGGCGAATATCCTGACGCGGTGAGATATTTTTTATTTGGCTGAGATCTTTTATTTTTGGAAGGAGAGATCTTATATTTTTGGGATGGATTTCTAGAAGGAAGATTGGTAGCATGTATTATAGTCTATATTTTGGGACTTGTTTAGACGTTTTATCTTCAATAATCTGCATGTTTGAATGTAAATTATGTGATTATATTGTCGTTTCATCTACCTTTACGGGAATCGAGGTCTTCACCAAGTTTCGTTGTAATCGTAGGAAAAATGGCACGTTTTGCATCAAAATGGAGCTAAGGAGCAAGGGAGTCATTGGAGCTACATTCAAGAGCTTAAAGAGGAGCTCAAGAAGCATGGAATTAACAAAGAAGATTTACTTTGGACCAGATTTGAGAGATTTCACCTTCAGCTGAGATTCACCTCGGTTGACCACAGAGTCACCTCGAACGAGGTGGTCTAGAGGAGCGCCCCGACCGAGGCAAATACCCTGACGCGGCGAGATATATTTTATTTGGCTGAGATCTTTTTTTTTGGAAGGAGAGATCTTATATTTTTGGGCTGGATTTCTAGAAGGAAGATCATATATTTGGGAGATCTATTTTAGAGATATGGATATATTTTATTAGGAAATTATCTTTTTAAGATACTATTATCTTTGGAAGATAATTCTCCTGTATAAAGGGTTGAATTTTCCACAAATTCAGCAACCCGCTACCATCGAATGCTTAGAGGCTGAGAATAACCAGCAAAGAGAGGATTTTCTGGAAGCTTTGAAGGAATGAAGGAAGATTCAAGATCAATCAAGGAAGGATTGATAGCTTGTTATAGCTTTTTAAGGGGATTTGTAAGACTTTCTTAGATTCCCTTTTGTTTGATTGTCTTGTTGGATTTGTAATCCAAGGAACGCTGATTTGTTTGATATTAGATTCAGTTCTTGAAGCATTGTTCTTAAGGTTTTTGTGTTCAAATATTCATTCTCTTCCCATATATTTGATCATTGCTTTCATGATGATGAGTGGCTAATTTCCTTGTGCGATTCTAGGGTAATTGGCTGAAGGTTACGGGAAAAACAATGATAGAATAATCTTAATCCCAATAGAACCCTGAAAGCTCGAGTCTTTATCCTTAACCCTAGAACATCTCGTTCAGTCGACGGACATCTCGGCCGGGGTGGAACTTGACTGACCGAGGTGAACCTTTTTGATTCGAAACTGAGAGTTAAGTGTTAGAGTTTGCCAAATCCTATTCTTATTACACCTTTCCTGGTTCAATGCAAGCATAGGATGAGACTTACCCGGTGATTCCTTAGTTTGTTTACCCAAGATCATAAGTGTAGGTAATAAAGGTTTATCCTTTATTGGGGTTTGAGTGTGCCTTCATTCCATCTATGTGAGTTAGACTGAGACTTACCCGGTAAAGGTTGATTATATTCCCTTATTTGGTGTGTTGGTTTGAGACTATAATTCCTTTCCTTAGTACCTTGAGACTTACCAGGTGATAGGTTCTTTGGTTTGGGATTTTGAGTAGTGAGACTTACCCGGTGATCTATTCTTCTTTAGTAATACCTTCCCTTTACAAAACCTCAGCTTTGTCCGCTTATATTGAGATCTTGAGTTGGAACCACAACTGGACGCTTTAATCCCTAAAATTTGCATATTTCCTTTAATTGACCTTATTTATCATCTTTGATTGTTTTAATCGCTTTTATGGTTATTTGCAATATTGACAACCTATACTTGCTTTGTTTCACTTAAGTCCCTGTGATCGACCCCTGGAATTCTTGCTTTTATTACAATTGACCCGTACACTGCGGGTTCGCATCCTTGTTTTAAGCATACTTCTTGGGTTATAATTTTAATGCTTGCACACACCATTTGGAGCAAACAAGTTTTTGGTGCCGTTGCCGGGAACTTGGTCTAGACCGAGCCGGTTACGGTTATCTTTCGGGGCTATTGCCCCTGTTGCTACTAACCACTCTACTTGAGTGACTTTCGTAGGTTTTTCTTTTCAAGTTTATGCAAAGAACCCGTGCTGGGAAGGAAATCGTTCCTTACGATCCTGAACCAGAAAAGACATATAAGAGACGCTTGAAAGAAGCAAAAATGGCCAATCGAGACGATCGCGATCTTGAGACCGAATTGAATGAGGCAATGGAACAGTTGCACCTCAATAGGGAGGAATTGCAGCGCAAAAGGGAGGAAAATCGCACCAAAGCTGCAGAGATTGCAGCTGACATGGCTGAGTTACGATCTTAGATCTTGCCTCGACCAGACCCTCGGCCGAGGCAGGATCCCGCTCCAGCTGCCCCGGCCAAGATACTTCCACCTCGGATGCCAGTCCGAGATGTTCTTTTTGCAGGTATTCCACAGACCCTAGGGCAGAGGATGGACCCAAACCAGCAAGTGAGGCGTCCAGGAGTCAACCTAGGAGATCCAGCGGAGCATGATTATGAACTTCGACGCAAGTTCTTTCCATGATCCGCCAATGCCAGTTTGGCGGTATAGAGAGGAAATCTCCACATCAACATTTGCAGAACTATGAGATTTTTATGGAGACCTTGAAACCTTCAAGGGTGGAAAATAATAATTACAAGTTAAGGCCTTTTTACTTTTCTTTGAAAGACAGGGCGCTTACTTGGTACCAGTCTCTTCCTCCCGGAAAGATCAACACTTGGGAGGAAATGACGACGGAGTTCTTGACAAAATTCTTTCCCCCTCCAAAACTGCTGAGATGAGAGGGAAGATCAATGCATTCATCATGAAGGACAAGGAGAGTTTGTCCAAGTCATGGGAGAGATTTAAAGATGTTCTTTTGGATTGCCCAACATCATGGGATTCCAAAGATAGAGTTGTTGGAGATTTACTTCAAGGGATTGGATGGAACTACCCAATTCAGCCTTCAACTACTATCCGCCGGCACATTCATGGACATGCCGATTGACGAAGCTTGGGAATTCCTTGAAAAACAAGCTTTGCGCATGGAGAAGTACACACACCATTTGGAGCGAACAAGGATTTCTCGAAGATTTCTATAGGAGGTTCATCAAGGATTTCTCGAAGATTTCTAAACCACTAACTAAACTCTTGAATAAGGATGTGGTTTTCAAGTTTTCGCAGGAATGTCTTGATGCATTTTACAGGATTAAGGAAGCATTGATTTCCGCTCCCATTATTCAGCATCTGGATTGGATGTTGCCCTTCGAGATCATGTGCGATGCGAGTGATGTGGCGGTAGGAGCGGTGCTTGGACAAAAGAAGGATGGCCGGACCAACGCCATTTACTATGCTAGCAAGACGCTAGATGAAGCCCAGTTGAACTATGCCACCACCGAAAAGGAGCTATTGGCGGTTGTTTATGCTTTTGAGAAATTTCGTTCTTACTTAGTAGGAGCGAAAGTTATTGTCTACACCGACCATGTAGCTATTCGTTACTTGCTTGCTAAGAAGGATGATAAGCCACGTCTTATTCGATGGATTCTCTTGCTTCAAAAGTTTGACCTAGAGATCCGCGATAAGAAGGGATCCGAAAATTCAGTTGCGGATCACCTCAGCCGGCTACCTCCCTCTTCACGCGAGAAGGACAAACCACCCATAGATGATCCATTCCTCGATGAGCACTTGCATTTGCTGGAACGTTTAATAGATTTCTTTATCTCACCCCATGATGAAGGCGAAGTATGGGGTGAAGACATCTTCCAGCACGTTTAGGGATGCCGTACGGTCCAACTAGCGACCTTAAATCAAGTGCTTCTTGGGAGGTAACCCAAGGTATTGCTTTCTTTTCCCTTTTCTAGTCTAGCTTTAGATAGTTTGCTTTTCCTTTGCTTTGCTTTGTTTTTGGCGTCCTAGACAGAAACCAGGTACTTTCTAAGGAAGGAACACAACTCAGGAGCAACACTAGAAGGACATAAGTTCGAGAAATTGAGAAGACGGAGTTTGACTGAGACACATCTCGGTTGCAGTCACAACACCTCGACCGAGATGATTCTTGAGCAACCGAGGCGACTAGGGCTGACAACAATTCACCTCGGTCCAGACACCTCGGTCCAGTCGGGACCACCTCGACCGAGGTGACAGCAGAATCGGCGAGGGGTATAAAAAGGGAACAGTTTTTCCCTCTTTCCCTCCCAACTTCTCTCTCGACCGCGGCGGACCATCACCTCGTTTCTCCGATTTTTGCTCGTTTTCGACGATTTCTGCTTCCATTCTACAAGGAAAGAGTAGAGAATCAGTTTGCAAGCGAGAATCTGCAACAAAACGCCTCGAATCGACCGGATCTAAGGTAAAAAGTCGAAACCCTACCCTAATTCATTCTTCTCTTTACTGATTTTGGAAGAAATTGGTTTTGGTTGCCACTAATTTCTATTGAAAAAGGCTTAAGTACCCCATAGGAAGCAATTGGTAGTGAAATCGGGGGAAAAGAACTGAAATTCAGAGATTAGAATCGAACAGCTTCTCACCTCGGTCCAGTCGACCTGCGCCTCGGCCGAGGTGATTCTTGAGATCTGACAAGCAACCGAGGTGATCTGTCAAACAGAAAAGAAAAAAAAATGAGTTCCATATCTGATCGCCAGATAGTCGTTAGAGATAGATCATCCCCTTCTTCTTCTTCTTCTTCTTGACCTTACATACCGGTGATCCATGAGCGTCACTAGGCTGATTATGACCGCATCTGTACGTGCCTTGTGATTGCGCCGCGGTTTTTAGATATTGTTGCTTTTGACTGCCTTTATGTTGCTGATGATTTGAGGCGGATGGTCTCGATGGTAGGGTTGGAGCAGTTCATGGAGATCAGAGCTCCAGCCTACCTCGAGCCTACATTGGAGTTTGTGAGCTCTGTGACTCACATGCCTGAGGAGAAGGCCATCAAGTACCGGTTGCTGAACCGGAATTACTTAGTACCGATGGATCAGTGGAGAGATGTCTTCGGCTTCCCGACCCCAACAGTTCCTGATTTCCCTTCTCGAGCCGTAGCACGAGAGTTTTGGGGACAGATAGCTCATGTAGTTGAGCATGCTGATAGGTGGAGACCTGGAGACTCCAAGGAGCGGATCATCTTCCACCTTGCTTTTAGACTCGCCCACCGTATATTCAGCGAGACACTTCTGGCACGTACTGAGTCACCCTAGAAGGTTAGACAGGGGGAGCTTCTGATCTTGTTTTGTATGGTGACCGGAGGAGTGCCTAATTTTGGTGCGATGCTAGCTGAGGATCTGCACCGGATCAAGGCCAAGGGGAAGGGAGACATTTGTTGTGGCGGTTTAGTGACTCACATATCTACTGTGATGGGGATGGATTTCAGCGCTTGTACATTAGTGGCGGCTGCCAAGCCGCTAGGGCTGTAGGAGATGATCACCAGGAGGATTCTAGTTCCTCGTGGACTCACTACGCCATATGTGGCGATGCCATGGGAGCAGACTGCCCCTCAGGGTATTAGGTGGTCGTCTCAGTTCTCGGTCTACGACTCTCAGTACTGGTCCACTGCTTGGATCCCTTACATTGAGGACAGTAGAGATGCAGCAGCTCAGGTGCAGGAGGATGAGGATGACGAGGACAATGGCGGTGCTGCCATGGAGACAGGGACGGATACAGCCGATCCTGGTGTACCGGTCGTCGATCTAGACGACGAGGAGACAGAGGAGGAGGCAGTTGCACCACCATCATGTCCTGCTAGGCGCAGAGTCCGCAGACAGCGGGATTCCGTATCTCACCGACGGATTGACGAGCTGATGGATCAGATGATCGACTCTTACGCTGCCATATCCTTGGACATGTTGGAGATGAGGGAGAGCCAGCACTACAAGCGCCGGATGATGGAGATCCAGTTCCAGCACACTATGGGCTACTGATGCATCCTTGGAGGTAACCAAGGATAACTCCGGATCTAGATCAAGCAAAACTCCAACTACTCCTTGATTCTTTGTGTTGCGTTGTATCGTTTCAGATCCAAAGGGGCGGAAGCGATGAAGAAACAAAGGTTAGTTCGATCTAGAGAGATCGAATAAGCCTTTTAGTGTGGATCGAAGGTTGATTCTTTAGAAAAATCCTCGAATATGGTTTTCTTGGATCAAAGATGAGATCCAAGGAAGAAATTTGAGAGATAGAAGAGAGGTTTTGATGCCCAAGCTATGTAGGAGGAAATTCTTCTCAAAACTTAGTAATATTGAATATAGAAAATAAGTGAGGCAAGATATCTCTTATATAGAGAGTCTTGCCTACCTATGGGCCAACGGGGCAAACAAAAACACATGACGAAAAACCCAAAAGGGAAAACCTAAAAGGATAAGATCAAAACCAAAAAAGATAAGATCAAAAGGAAATATTCTTATACGGAATATCCCTTTTATTACATTAAAAGGAAAACATGAAAATATAGTCCGAAAATAAGCTAGCTTCATGCCATGGACTCGGAAAGACGAGACATGCCGCTAACGGAACCGGTAGCCTATTCCATGGTGGTGTAGAGACACGGCATGCCGGTAATGAAACCAAGTGAAGAAGTGGTGCGGGCGATGATGGAGCCAGTGGCTCGAGCAATGGCCTTAGCTCGGGATCGGGTGAGCGGTCCATCTGAGCGAACCCTAAGAGCCTCATCCTCCTCGTCTACGGTCAACGTAAAAGGGATATCCAAGGACGCATCAATCCCCCCATCTTGGATGTGAAACGTCCCCGTTTCACCATCGTCAAAGAGGGGATCAACATAAGGGGAAAGGTCCTTGACATTGAACATTAGGTTTACTCCGTAGGAATCCGGGAGCTCTAACTTGTATGCATTTGGGCCATGACGGGCTAAGATGCGGAATGGGCCATCACCACGGTCCGAGAGCTTGCTAATGCGGCGAGTTGGAAAATGCTCCTTCCTTAGGTGGAGCCAAACAATATCACCGGGCTCAAAAGAGACGTCGCGGAGGCCCTTGTTGCGTTGTCCGGCAAGTTGGGCGGCACGACGTTTAAGTTGTGTCCTAGTCCGCTCATGAAGCTCAATGATTTGGGCGGCTCGGTTCCCGGCGATGATGTGTTCTCCGTCCTTGAGCGGGAGGGGAGTGAAGTCCAACGGTGTGTGTGGATTAAGGCCGTAGACAACTTCAAATGGGGACAATTTAGTTACCGTGTGCCTTGACCTATTATACGAAAACTCCACAACAGAAAGTAAGTCCTCCCACCTACGTGGGTTGGTCCTAGTGGTGGCTCTAAGTAGAGCACCAAGAGTCCGATTGGTCACCTCCGTTTGACCATCGGTTTGGGGGTGATAACTACTTGAAAACAACAAGTTGGTTCCAAGTTTTCCCCATAACGTTCTCCAAAAGTGACTTACGAATTTCACGTCCCGATCACTAAAGATGGAACGTGGTATCCCATCTAAACGCACCACATTGTCAAAGAAAAAGGTGGCAACTTCACTAGCATTTTGGGTGCTTTTACATGCAATGAAATGAGCCATTTTGGAGAAGCAATCGACTACCTCGAAAATGGAGTCTTTGCCTCGTTTTGACATAGGCAACCCTACCACAAAGTCCATGGATAGATCCTCCCAAGGTCCCACTGGTATAGGCAAAGGAGAGTACATTTCATCCGGACCTTGGCGTGACTTTGCATGATGACATGTGATGCAACCCTTGCAAAACCGTGTCACATGCATACGCATCCGGGGCCAAAGGAAATGCTCTTGGAGAGCGGAAAGGATCTTGGTAGCACCGAAATAACCACGGCCCTCATGAGCTTCCTTGATCAACAAATGGCGTATAGATGAGCGCGGAATGCAAAGTTTTCCCGCTCGGAAAAGTATCCATCGTTAATAAAGAAAGACTCGTGCTCTCGGAGGTCGAGGCATTGTGCCCTTATGTCCTTGAAGTCAAGCTCCGTGGCATATAACTCTTTGATAAGAGCAAAGCCATGTATCTTGGCATCCATATACACAAGGAAGGCATAGCGGCGAGAAAGGGCATCGGCTACCACATTCTCCTTGCCTTTCTTATGCCGAATGACATAAGGAAAGGTCTCTAAAAATTCTACCCAACTAGCATGGCGCCGACTGAGATTTGTTTGACTCTTGAGATACGAAAGAGCCGCATGATCCGAATGAATCACGAACTCCTTCGGCCACAAGTAATGTTGCCATGTCTTAAGATAACGAACTAGAGTATATAGTTCCTTGTCATATGTAGGGTAGTTGAGCAAAGGACCGGAAAGTTTTTCACTAAAGTAGGCAATTGGACAAGTCTCTTGTAAGAGAACTCCTCCAATGCCCACATTTGATGCATCACACTCCACCTCGAAAGTTTTCGAAAAGTTTGGGAGTTGGAGTAATGGTGCATTACAAAGGCGGTCTTTGAGCGCATCAAACACTCGAGCATGGATATTACGCCACTCAAACGTGACACCCTTGGTAGTGAGCTCATGGAGCAGTACCGCTACCGTGCTAAAGTCCTTGACAAAGCGTCGGTAGAAACCCGCTAAGCCGAGAAAGGCTCGGATCATGGTGACCGTAGTAGGAGAAGGTCACTCCCGAATAGCACGAACTTTAGATTCGTCTACTCGTAGTCCGTCCTTAGATACGACATAGCCAAGAAAGATAGTGGTGTCCGAGCAAAAGACGCATTTTTCAAAGTTTACATACAATTGCTCTTGTCTAAGGCACTCGAGCACTTGGCGAAGGTGCCCGATGTGATCCTCCAAAGACGTACTAAACACCAAAATATCATCAAAATAAACAACAACAAATGTACCCAAGAATCAGCGCAAGACATGGTTCATGAGGCGCATGAAGGTGGACGGGGCGTTGGAGAGGCCAAATGGCATGACAAGCCATTCATAGAGTCCATACTTCGTTTTGAACGCCGTCTTCCACTCGTCAGCTTCGGCCATCCGTATTTGGTGGTAACCGCTCCGGAGATCAATTTTGGAGAAGATGGTGGCGCCATGGAGCTCATCCAACATGTCATCAAGGCGTGAGATTGGGTGGCGGTATTTGACGGTGATTTGGTTGATGACACGACAATCAACACACATCTGCCATGATCCATCTTTCTTTGGTACTAAGATTACCGGGATGGCACATGGTGATAAGGATTCAGGCACATGTCCCCGGTCTAGGAGCTCTTGCACTTGACGTTGTAGCTCCTTCGTCTCTTCCGGACTTGCTCGGTACACGGCACATTTTGGCAAGAAAACACCGGGCACAAAGTCAATTTGGTGTTCAATCCCTTGGATTGGTGATAAGCCGGGTGGAAGGTCTTTGGGCATAATATCTTGAAATTCGGACAACAACAAAGACACCTCGTGTGGCACATTACTCGGGTCATGAGAAGTAGATAAACAAAATGGAACAAGTAAGAAACATGGGAACTTCCCTTCCATGATCGGTTGCAAATCATGTCGGCGAGCTAAGAGTATCCTCGGCTCACACCGTCCTTGAATTATGGGGTCCGAAGATGATAAAGTTGCGCTCGTAGGAACAATGCGACCTTTACTACCTTTGGACTCAGTAGCATGGACAAGAGGAGCGGTGTTCCGGGATTTGGAAGTACTAGCACCTGCAACATCGGGACTCCGAGGGTCCGATTTGGCCGGTGCTTTAGCGGACTCTTCTATAGATTGTTGCCTCTTCCGTTCCGTATAGTCAACCAAAATTTCGTGCGGAGTCATAGACAAAAGTGTGACCCGTATTCCATTATATTGGAACATGTACCGGTTAAGATAACCATCATGATATGTTCGGCGATCGAATTGTCATGGTCGTCCTAATAGGACAAGTGTGGCGTCCATCTTGATAACATCACAAAGGACCTTATCAACATAGGCGCCAATAGAATACGTCACCCAAGCTTGTCGTGTGACGGTGTCACAAGCCGTATCGGAAATCCATTGGAGTTTGTAAGGCATTGGATGGGGGGTCGTAGGCAACTTGAAGTGTTTTACCACTCGTCCGTTGACAATATTGCAGCAAGAACCCCATCAACGATAAGAGAAAGGCTCGTATTATTGACCAAGCAACGAGAGTGGAAGAGATTCTCACGTTGATCAATAGGAATATGCTCTTTAATAGCCAAAATATGACGAGAAACAAGAGCGAATTTACCGGGTTGTGCCGGGGCGCAAGCAAGTTCGTCGTCACATGATTCCAAGCCAAAATGTGGGTCGGTGTCTTGGTCATTCTCAATAATGATATTGTCGTCTTGTTGATCATATTCGTACTCAAAATATGTTGGGTCGGCAAACAAGCCCCTTTGGTGTTTGGACAATCACGTTGAACATGACCAAAACCGCTACACTTGTAGCACACGGGCTCCCTTGGGCGAGCCGCCAGTGAAGGTCCTTGTTAACCTCGAGAGGGAGGCGCCGGTGTCGGGCCACAATTTGGTGCCTTCTCGGGACCCGCTTGCCTATTGGAGGGACCCATCCGTTGGGCTCCTTTGGAGGCGTCGGTACCTGGAGGACTAGGCGCATCTCGAGAACGTGTGTTAGACGGATAAAGATATTGACTCGAGGAAGAGATATACCTAGAATACCGCGGTGTTTCGAGTTGTTGCTTATATAGCTTCATGGCGGCATAGCATAATGATCCCAAATCCTTGAATGGGACAATCTCGAGCGGCCGCCGGATTGAGGCATTAAGCCCACACATGAATTTGGTATGAAAGGCGGAAGGAGAGGCCGAGACGCCGGCCTTAATGTGCATGTCCTCAAGTTTGGCCAAGTAAGCCACCGGAGTGAGGTTGCCTTGTTTGAACTCGGCAATTTGCAACCGCATATCATTCTTAAAGTCCTCGGGCACGTACTTCTTGGTCATGCAATAGATCAATTGCTCAAAGGTCTCAATCGGTGTCCATCCTCGCCTCTCACGGGTGAACTCATACCGGTTCCACCATGAAAGATAGGAAACTTAATGCTCGTTTCATATCATGCGCCCAATCAAGAAAAACACACGGATCATACTCACCATGAAAGATAGAAAACTTAACCTTACCTTCTCTACGAGCTCGGTAGGGGTCCGGGCGGAGCGGTGGAATGTAGGCATCATCGGCATGGGCTCGACGGTGGCCGCCTTGAGGCCGTTGGCACACATGAACGGGTGGTGCATGCCTAGGTGGATTTGGGGGAGGCAACCATTCTTCACCTCGGTCTTGGTTCTCATAAGGGTCTACGACGGGTAGGTGCCACGGACGGGCATGTGCTACCCGTTCTAAATTGGATTCATCACCGGAGAACTCGTTGAAGTTGTTTTGCTCATCGTACTCATCAAAGTCAAGGGTCCTCGGTTGCCGGATGGACCGTTGGCGACGGCGTTCGGCATGATCATTCTCACGACCATGATTGTTGGTCGAGTTGGGACGGTACCGGGGCTCTTCCGGGGTCTGACGGTCGGTGCGGGGAACACTAGGTGGAGGTGGAGAAGGGACATACCGTTGATGTTGATGCTCATAATATTGGTGCCGATTTTCCGTATCGACTATGGGCAAAGCATCCGGAGGTGGGTCGGGGAATTCCTCCTCTTCTTCATGGGACCCATTTCCATCAAGAGGTAAGAGACGATGGCATTCAATGACAGACGCAAGCCGGGAAACGTTTGATGGTCCGGCTCCCAAAAGTCCCTTGCCTTTCCGTTGTGCATCGAATGTGGAAGCATTGGCCACGGTCTCAAACGGATATGTTAGGGTGGGACATTGGGCAAGCCGAAGGGCCTTAAGAGCTTCTAGCTCTTGTTTCAAAGCAATATTTTCTCGGGTCAAGGCATCAAACTTTTGTTGTGCCTTCAAAGCTTCCAATTCTTGCCTTATGGAGTCATTTTTGAGGGAGAACGAAGCACTTTCTTGAGCCAAAGGTTCACTGGACTCTTGCGGACCAGAATCCTGAGAAGTTTCCATTTCAACGTTAGTCATTGCTCCAAATCAGCACACAATTGCAAGCAATCAAATGAGCAAGGTGACAAATTAAGTCAACTTTACCCAAGTTCAAGTGCGTTATCGGGTTCTACTTTGGGGAAGGCCGTTTGGCGGTTAGGCAAGGAAGGCAAATCCAACAAAATTGAACCAATTACACACAAATAAACAAGTGATATTTTGCAAACGTATGTAAGAAAATGGAGAGACAGTGGATGGACGGATTGGTCAATCGGCAAGCTTTGCTTGCTTTCGGTCTTTGACCGTTTTGTAAAATCGGATTTTTTGGATGGATCGGTTTGTCGGACGTCTTTTCACTTTGTGTGTTTCGTTTCTTTGAAACGTTTTGAGCAACACTTTCTTTGTTTTTTTTTTAACACAAATCCGTATTGATGAAGAGTTTTTTTTGGCTTTTCTTGGAATATCAAATGCGAGATATCCGAACTTTTCGTTAAAAAAAATACCCCAAGAGATTTGGTGAAATTAATTAACAAAGTTGTCGGATTTGGTCGGTTTAAAAAAAAGAAGAAGGGTGTGATAAATGGTTTGATGGCAAACCAAATATCTCCTATTTTTGTACTTTTTGTTTGAATTAAACACGGAAAAGAAAAAAATTTCAAGGAAACTGGATGAACATGATGAACAACATGAAGATCAAGAAGAACAAATGAAGAACATCATGAACACAAGGCTAAATAGGTTGAGATAATAACGCACAAAAAACAAGAGTAAAGAGAACTTAGCTTTGATCTCTTTGCTCTGATACCAATTTGATGCGTCCTTGGAGATAACCAAGGATAACTCCGGATCTAGATCAAGCAAAACTCCAACTACTCCTTGATTCTTTGTGCAGCGTTGTATCGTTTCAGATCCAAAGGGGCGGAAGCGATGAAGAAACAAAGGTTAGTTCGATCTAGAGAGATCGAATAAGCCTTTTAGTGTGGATCGAAGGTTGATTCTTTAGAAAAATCCTCGAATATGGTTTTCTTGGATCAAAGATGAGATCCAAGGAAGAAATTTGAGAGATAGAAGAGAGGTTTTGATGCCCAAGCTATGTAGGAGGAAATTCTTCTCAAAACACCTTCCCTTTGCAAAATCTCAGCTTTGTCCGCTTATCTTAAAATCTGAGTTGGAACCACAACTAGATGCTTTAATCCCTAGAATTTGCATATTCCCTTTAATTGACCTTATTATCATCTCTTTGATTGCTTTAATCGCTTTTGTGGTTATTAGTTACATTGATTACCTCTACTTGCTTAGGTTTCACCTAAGTCCCTGATATCGACACCCCGAAATTCTTGCTTTTAACTAAAATTGATCCGTACACTGCGGGTTCGCATCCTTGTTTTAAGCATATTTCATGGGATATAAATTTAAAGCTTGCACACACCGTTTGGAGCGAACATGGGGAAAGAATGAATATTTGAACACAAAAACCTTAAGAACAAAGGCTTCAATAACTGAATCAAATATCAAAAAAATCAGCGTTCCTTGGATCACAAATCTAACAAGACGATAAAACAAAAGGAAATCTAAGAAAGTCTTACAAATCCCCTTAAAAGCTATCACAAAGCTATGAACTTCCTTCCTTCAAACTTCCAAATTTCCTTCCTAACTGCAGCTGATCCAAAGATTGGATGGTGAAAAAGGGATAAAGGATCAAAAGATGTGTCGAAGATCGCTGAATTGTGGAAAATTCAACCCTTTATATAGGAGAATTATCTTCCAAAGATAATAATATCTTAAAAAGATAATTTTCTATAAAATATATCCATATCTCTAAAATAGATCTCCTAAATATATGATCTTCCTTCCAGAAATTCAGGCCAAAAATATAAGATATCTTCCTTCCAAAAATAAAAGATCTCAGCCAAATAAAATATATCTCGCGGCGCCAGGGTGTTCGCCTCGGTCGGAACGCAACTCAAGATCACCTCGGTCGAGGTGACACTGTAGCTGACCGAGGTGAATCTCAGTTGAATGTGAAATCTCTTTAAATCTGGTCCAAAGTAAATCTTCTTTGTTAATTCATTGCTTCCTGAGTTCTCTTTTAAGCTCCAGAATGTAGCTCCTATGACTCATTTGATCCTTAGCTCCATTTCGATCCAAAATGTGCCATTTTACCTACGATTACAACGAAACTTGGTGTAGACCTCGATTTCCGTAAAGGTAGATGAAACAACAATATAATCACATAATATACATCCAAACATGCAGATTATTGAAGATAAAACGTCTAAACAAGTCCCAAAATATAGACTACAATACATGCTATCAATTGTCAAGCTAAGGGTCGGAACCCATTGTGAGGTCCCAACCCGTAGCGCCCCGAGTCTCGCGGATTTGGGGTGTTACAGTACAACCCAAACTCGAGTTGGGATTACATAAGTCACTTCTACACCTATCTAATGGTATTTTTTGATGATACAATATATATATATATATATATATATATATATATATATATATATATATATATATATATATATATATATATATATATATGTTGATTGTGTGATGTTTTATTTGTTTAGGTCGTTTGTGAGTTTGACGTTGTCATTTTGGCTTTAAGTTAGTTGAGCAAGATTTATCGAGGCAAGCACTTGTGAACTTTTTATATTAGCATGATAAACTTTAAATCATTATCTTGTTACATGCATGGTTTGACGATTTGAAAGATATTAGTTTTGGTATTTATATATGCATTGTGGGGTAAAAGGAAAAGAGTTATTGAAATGAGTTGATAAATGAGTTTGAAAGCTTTTGAGAATATCTTGACTTCAGTTGATTTGCCAATATTGGCGGTGACGTGCTTATCTTGGATTATGATATTTTAAAGAGCTTGTACTTGAGATATTTTGAAAAGAATTGGATTATTGGTATTGAGGATTTGAGATGATTTGATATTTGACCTAATAGCAGTTTTTCCATATTGATACGAGTGATGATTTGGTCTTTGATCACAACGGACATTTTGCCTAATTATTATGAGAGAGATGACTTGGTATATGACCACAACGGCATATTTTCCAACCTTTTTGTTTTCATGATTTTACGCTCCTCAGTTAGGTGGGGCATGCTCACTAGTTGTGGGAGTCTTGGTTTGTGCGAGACTAGGTTGTGCCCGACCATTGTGGGTGACGAGGATTGCACTTGATCCGTAATTGTTGTGCTCATCTCAAGGTTGGGGTTATGAGGTACCTTCGTGTTCAACGTGGGTTGAACATGTTTCAAAATAAAATACAACACTCATGATTTGTATACGATTTCTAAAGTAAAAAAGCTCGAGCATATTTTCGTATTATGATTTGGATGATTCTTGTGATAGATTTGAGATAAAGGGGCAAGGATTTACCTTGTTACCTCATTTTGTTAATTGACCATTGGTTACGTTATACACCGTTTTGAGATGATTACAAGTTTATTGAGATGATCTTAATTTTGAACTCCATTGAGATGATTATGAGTTTATTAAGATGATGTTGATCTTGGAACTCTATGAGTATTATAAGTCGTTTGTGATGATTTTGGTTTGAAAACTTTTGAGATGATATTGAGTTTTTGAGACATGATGATTTGAACTCTTTGAGTTTTATGATGATTTTGGAAGCATGTTGAATATTAAACCCTTTGAGCGTTTCTAAAGTAATCATGTGACATTATATATTCTTTTACTCATGTCTCGTTCATATATGTTATATTGCTTATGTATAGCCTGGCTATACATAGCCCGTGCTGGTTAGACGGACGGAATATATGTTTGTAAGTTACTTTGGTTTCTTTGTTGAAAGAAAGTTTTAATCCTTTGAATAAAATATCTTTAATTTGATCGTCTTTTGTAAAAGAAAGTTTCCTTTCAATAACATAACTTTGATTTGATCGTAGATATGTATGATAGAAAGTTACGTTTATTTCTTGAAACTTTATATGTTCGTTATCAAATCTTAAAACTTTGAATGATAGTAACGTTTATTTCTTGAACATTTATATGTTCGTTACGAAATCTATAAATTTTGAACGAAAGTAACTTTTATTTCTTGAAACTTGATATGTTCGTTATGAAATCGTAAAACTTTGAACAAAAGTAACGTTTATTTCTTGAAACTTTATATGGCTTTCAATAACGTAATTTTGATTTGATCGTATTTTTGTTTGAAAGGAATTAATAATCCTCTCAATAACGTTAAGTTGATATTTTTAACTCATTATGTTCGTTATAACTCGTTATGTTCATTCAAATATCTTTCTAAATTAAAATTTGACGAAAATGTTACTAAATTAAAATAAACTCATTAATTTAATAAAGGTGTATAATAGGTAGTACACATAGGTGGTTGATTTAAAAGATACAAATATATGTTGTTTAATCTCAAATTTTGATGTAATGAGATGTCCGTGACGGGCAGATCTAAAATACCCCATAAGATGCACGCTGATTTCCCTTCTTCGCCGCCACGAACAACAAAAAAATCCGATGCATCTCTTCGCTCAATCTCTCTCTCTCTCTCTCTCGACATTTCTCCTAATTTCAACTGCAATCTAAGGTAAACACTTCACTTTCTCGCTTTAGTTTTGTTTAAATTTGATTGTTTTAGTTACGTTTAGGTTTAGGGTTTAATTTGTGCGATTTAGGGTTTTGTAGATGTATTTAGGGTTTATATGTTACAAAAATGTCTTGATTTCAAATTTTCCGTTGACGGACAGAAATAAGTTGTCCGCTACGGACAACTTTTTTTTTGTTTCTTTTTTTTTTGTAACAGTGATTGTCTTTTTGTTTGCAGATGGACAGAAACAACAACAAAGACAGTAAAAAATTCACCAGATTGGGGTACTTCCGGAAGGTTTTCCACAGCGGCATGCGTTCTCTCAAGGGACAACGCGAGGTCCATTCGAGACATGAGGCCCGACAACCGGTTTCATATGCTGGAGGTGCTTCGGTGGAGGAGCAGTTCCCGACACAAGAGTCTGGAGTCACGCGGCATAGTATTTCTGGCATCCCGCGTGACATTGCTCCACCCAGCCCTCCTCACCAGGTTTCTGCTGGAGGTAGACAGAGCATCTCTTCTGCTGGACACCCACACTTCATCTCATCGGCTCATGGATAGCAAAACCCTTACGGAGGGGGTTATTCTCAGGTGGAGGACTTGTCTGCTCCTTCAAAGTAGTATGCTCCTTTCATTCAGGAGCATCAGTATGCTCCTTACCAGCAGGAGCAGCAGCTTGCTCCTTCCCAGCAGGAGCCGATAGCTTATCCTTCGGAGCAGATGGCTTATCCTTCGGAGCAGGAGCAGGAGCAGCAGCCTGCTCCTTCCCACCAGGAGCAGCAGCAGCAGCCTGCTCCTTCCCACCAGGAGCAGCAGCAGCAGCCTACTGCGAGGAGACGCCGAGCGAGGAGGCCACCTTTGCCAGCTCCGGTGGAGGATGCCATTGAGGAGGTACTTACTCGTGCTCCGGGAGATCGTCCCAGACCAGTAGCTATTACTCGGTAGACCTTTCAGCCCGATCTTCGAGGTCCTTGTGGAGGGGGACCTCGTATCCCAGAGATTCTTAGGAGCTTCCAAGCTCACACCGCTCTTACTTGTAAAAAAATTTAAACTGATGTGGAATACGTACCTATTCGTCGTGTTACTTTCGAAGTTCAGATATTGATCCGTCCACGCGGAAATAATTCGTCTCTTGTAAAGATCTAGCCATTGCGTCCTCACATATTGCAGAAGATGTCCTCTCCTTTTCCACTAGTTTTCAATTTGAGTTAACCGTCTCTCGTAAGACTCTTATATTTTGGATTTAAATAAACTCATGTAACTATTGACAAATATTCGAGCGAGTTCTTTATCCATGTGATTATTCCTAGACCTTCCTTCAATGTTTTTGTATATGTGATGGCGACATAACAAAAACTGGGTTTCTAGGAAAATACGATCAAGAGCATTCATAAGAGCCTTCTCTCGATCCGTCACAATTGTAGTTGGTGTCCTCTCAACGCGCCTACAAAGCTTTGTAAGTTGCTCAATTGCCCAAACATAATTCTCTTCCTTCTCTGTGGATAGAAATGCACCAGCAACGTTAAAGTTCATCCATTTCGATGTAAACCCAACAATTTCAAAAAATGGCATCTTGTATCTGTAAAAAAATATCATAAAAACGTTAAGTTTACATACATCAAAAAAGGGCAGCTTACGGAAAAGTTAACAATTGTGAAAGCTTACGTGTTGGTATTGTATGTTGAGTCCATTACCAATACGTAAAGGAATGCCTTAAAGAGGGCAACTGATTCCGGATGTGCAAAGAAAATGTCGCTCACTTCACCGTCTTTTTTTCTTCTATGCTCACAAAAATAACCCTCTTTACGACATTCGAAAAAGAATTGTTGAGCGATTGTTCTTTGATCCAAACCTTCTTTACATAATTTTTGCCTCTCGTTGTAGATTTGTCTCATCCTGGTGTTGTTACCCTTATCAATGCTCAAAGCACTGACAATTTGGGCAGGGGTGCAGTTATTGGTCCACATGTTCTTTACTAACTTCTTCTCCTCCTCATTCATCCTTCCCGCAAATGCATGACCCTTTAAATTTCTTACAAGCTTGTGGTTGTGAACACCACACTGCACGTGAACTTTCCATAAACCTTGGTAAGTCTCATAAACTCTAATCATGAATTCACACTCGCTCTTCTTCGTCGATGCATTCTTCTTCTGAGCTGGTTGCACCTTTTTTTGGTTGTATACTCCATATTTCTTGCACGAAAGCCATGTCTTTCCCGAACTTCCGAGGACCGACTTTTGTACGCGACTAACAGATAAAACCATTTTATTTTCCTCTCCGACTTTTCGAACCCATTCCATGACCTCCGGTCGACTGTTGAAGCTTATGTCGGTTGTGAACAGGCTAGAGTAATCCATATTCCTCGCTTCTGAGGCGGATGCATTTACGTTTTATGTTGATCCTTCATCTATGCTGAAATTATCAACGTCCGCATCTATCTCCTCTAAACCCTAAAAAAATAAAAAATCGGTTAATGTTCATTCTGTAATAGGGTTGTCTGTAGCGGACAAAATAAGAATGTGTGACGGACAAAATTACTTTGTCCGTGACGGATAGGTTGTTTTTTGAATTTCGTTACGAAACCAAAATAACGTTACATTCTTTCAAAACATGGCTAGGATCGATCAATGGTTAAAAATCTAAGTTCAATAACGATTGAAAACCTAAACTACGATTAAAGTTTTCAACTTTATTAATCAAAAAAAACCAAATTTACTTACCTCGATATTATCTTCGTCTTCGTTCTCAAAACTCAAGATATTTCTTCATCGTCAATATCATAATCTTCCTCGTATGACCTTATTAAGTAGTTTTTTCAAAAAGAATAGATTGTCTACTGGTTGAATTTGAGAAACAGATATGAAAATAAGGTTGAATGAGGATTGGAGGGGATTGACTACGGTTTTTATAGGATGAAAAAAATTGATTTAAGATTTATGGTTGTTAAATTATGGAAATAATGATATTATTTATCCGAAAATAACCTTTTTTTTATTTTATCTAAATTAAAAGATAAGTCGGTTGAAGCGTTTCCGGATTCTAGTGTTAAGGGTTGTCCGTAACGGACATAATATGTTTGTCCGTGACGGACAAATTGAAAAAATTTAGTAAAAAAAATGCGTTAAATAACAACCGCATTAATACTTACATAACTGAAATGATTCCGCTGTTCTTGACTGAACTTGCTAAGTCAAAGATACCACCACTCAAGACTCATGTGGAAAAATTACAAATGAAAAAACAACAGGTTTATTAAAAAAATTCAAGCACCAATTTTATTAATGTAGCATTTCTTAAATTAATCTACATCGTGACCGATAAATGATTTCAGGTACAACAAACATTTACCGAATTAATGTACGGTGTGTGTAACATACGCAAGCACGACGTGCCTAGTAAGACATAAATAGTGAAGTCATTTCATTTGGGGTTGTCCCATGTTGACATGTAAGATTCAATGGTTACTTGGTTTATATGCTTCACATTTCATCCACCAACCAAATTAAATTAAATTCCAATGAATGTATCGTTACAGCCACAGGGAAGTCACACAAAAAATGGAGAAACAAAATGCTTTTCAGGAGTATAAATATGGATACAAAGCACATACACTATACCTAAACCTTTTCTTGAAACAGGACAAGACAGTAGTATTCTTGTAGAGATGAGCCCTCTAGATTGAGAGGGCGTCGTTTGAACAAGCATCCGTCAGAGTTGCGCACTTGTCCGGTGAAGTAAAAGCAGCATGGCCGTGAGAATGTTTAAGCCTGCCCCAATAAGAAGAGAAGCAATGCAGACATAGCCATGGTAGAAATGAGTAGGGGTATCACAGCCCTTGGACTTGCATTAGGCAGCCATGGGTAAGCATCCGGAGGAGGCATTACACAGTTATCCCCATTGAAGTATATTCTTCGAGGGAAAGCCCATCCTTTGTCAAAGGTGAATGTTGATGCGTCCTTGCGGAACAACAACTCTGACTGCACATTTCCAAGTACTCCTGCTTGATTCAGGAAATCATTGTAGAATTTGACCCCCCATAACATGGCAGTGTCGTCTGCAAGCCGGAAAGTGTGTTAAGCAGATCATACAACCATTCAGGAAATCATTGTAGAATCAAACAGAAATGACTAATGAACTTACTCAATCCCTGATAAGGGGTCAATGACTTGTAGTTGAAGCTGAATGATGTGGTGAGGTTATCGAAGTTAGGATGTTGGACAACCATATTCCACTGTGAGTAGTTGAGTGCGTAATTGAAGTTAGTGATTGTAACTTTAACACGCCAATACTCTTTGTAGTTGAGTTTCACATGCCAATGGATTCGAATAGGGCACATATGGTTGGTGCATTGGAGTAAAGGTGCATCACTAGCTTTCCCGCTACTTTTAACAGTAGATGCTAAATATGTAGATTCCGAGCTGCAATAGACAAAATCATCTTATGTTCTGCTTTTAGCATTCAAGGCTCAAGTAAGAAATGCAGATCACTTACTTTACACATGATCCAGCCGTGCTATTTTGACATCCACATGCACAGGTTGGACATGGCACTATCGTGTCGTTGTAGAAGGAAGAGAGGGACACACAACATGTAGGAGTCTTTTGGGACAAGAATTGGGAATAGGTACAAGTAACATTCCATGTCACTACACACAAAGAGAACACTCTTGTCAACATATAATAACTCTTAACCATTTTCGCAGCATATAGACAGTATCTAAATAAATATCCTTCAGCTACTTCTCATCAACTAAATTCAACCTTCCGCTATACTATTCAAGGAGATGCATCTACTACTAACAATTACTCCTTCAAGAAGATCAACGAAATAGTGTGATTCAGATAGTATACTTAGTAGGTAAACAGACAGATAGTAATTTCTGTAACAGCTAAAGAGATAGGATTTGTCAACATTTGCAAAGCATGCATTGTTAACATAGTTGTACGTCTAAAATAATATGGCAGGCTACTTACTTAGAGCTTGAGTGACCCTGCGTTTATCAGCTGTTACAAATTTGGTGGGTTTGACATTCTTTGCAGGTCCACAAGTGTATCCAGGTCCAGGCGCTAGCAAGGTGAAGTTCTTGGGCAACCTCACAGTTTTGTTGGTCGTTCCGGCCTGACCTACACTGACCTGGAATGCGCTGACAGAAGTTGCAGGATCTTGAGCCCAAGAGTTTATAACCCCTCCTCTACAGCAATTAGCAATTTGCTGATTGTAAGGAGTCCCAGGAAGCAGATCAACCACAGTAGGTGTCTTCTTACAACAGTGAGGGACATTCCCTTTGAATTTTGAGCAATCTCCCTGTTCTGTCGTTTGGCTTCCAACCATGCTCCAGATCACTTCTTTCTTTGCCCAAGTCCATGATAGAGACCATCCAGGTGCTTGAATGTGTCTATATTGTTGGAAGTTGAACATTGTGACAACAGCCTAAGAAAGAGCAAGTAGAATTAAACAGGAGTTACAAGAATTTGAAGAGGATTACTTACACCTGTTTAAAGTACCAAATTGGATCCAAATATCCTAAAAACTAGGTGGCAAATTTCCTAATTCAGATCACATCCTATTATAGATGAATGAATTTAATGTGTTGATCTTAGATGGTCATAAATGCAAAATAAGTGCTCCCACACACAGCTAGGGTGGATCTTGATTCATTCCATACTTTTGGTAAGGGATGGAATCGAAGATTCTAAGAGTAAAGAAAAAGCAAAGCATGGTAGGGTGCAATTGGGAAGGTAAATCGAATAAAGTACCACATAGCCGTCTGGTGTCCACTGCATCACATCCCACTTAATGGTGATATTACCGTTGGGATCAAGTGCATCATAAGCTTCTGCAGACACGAAGCAAAGAGAGCTAGCAGCTGTTAGATCTCAGTTGATATTTCACAAATAAATTAGGATCGGCGAAGTCAACAGAAGTAAATCTCTTGAAAATGAAATGAATCTCAGTAGGATAATAGAAATTAATTGGAGCACAAACTAGATGACTGCTTTACTCGAACAGTAAGCCAGAATTAGACTACAAGTACACACCGACAAGATTTGGAAACTCAAAATCGAAACAAAACTGGATCTGATAAAATTTGGGGCTACAATGGCATCGGATTGACAAAAATAGTATAAATTGAGAGAATGAATGAAATCTAATTTGAAAAAGATAAACTCGCCTGTAGAGGTGAAGGAGGAGCAAGAGAGGAAGAAGAGAAGCAGAAGGGCGTAGGATAGGAGCTTGGAAAGGGAATCCATGGCTGTGATGGAGATCTGCAGAGAGAAGTCGAGTTTTAACAAAGTCTCACTGATCACTATCAATCTATCCTCACATGGGCAAGCTGTTTATTTGAAGAAAATATAGTCACTGTGCCTTCTCCAGTTTTCTAGATAGTTGATACTGTCGGTGTTGTTTTCTTGTAAAGGCAAAATAAATATGCTGTCGGTTAGGAATAATAAGTTCCCAGTGGGTGCCGACGGCTAAGCTTAAACGTTTCATAATATATTTTTAAAATGTTTTAATTCGTTAGGGTTATGATATGATCACATAACAACCACTCAATTCATTTTTTAAAACTTCTTGTCATTTGACAAAATCAATCATCTTTCAAAATATATTTTTGCAATAAAATATCAATTTTTTTTTATTTTTTTTTTGGTTAGGTTTCTCCATGATCGAGGTTTTTCAACACCCTCTCAATTTTCTTTATCGAAATTTGCTAGAAATGATTTATTATGTGATATTTTTGTGTAAGATTATGTTATTCATTCAAAGGTTTTTTTTTTTTTTTAAAGGGAACTCGTTTTTTTATATTACACAAGGAAGACAACAAACTAGTGAATATATTTTGTCTCCACCCCTTCCAAGCAAGTTGGATATGGCCGACAAGGCCCAACTTGAAAGATAAGAATCGGCGTTGAACTTCACCAAAGGACTTGGTGAGAATATCAACAAGTTGATTTTGAGTGCTAACATGAACAGTTTGATGAAGCCACGTGTAACCTTTTCCTGGTTATAGTGACAATTAATGTAAATGTGCTTAGTTTTTTCGTGAAAAAAAAGGGTTGGAAACAATGTGTTGAGTACCCTTATTATCACAATAGAGAAAGGGGAAAAGAAGGAGCAACTTGAAAGTATTCAAGTAAAGCATGAAGCCAAACAAGCTGACTAAAGGCTTAACATATGTTGCGATATTCAAACGCAATCGATGGCTTATAGATAGTTTTTTGTGTCTTTATCTTCCAAGAGATCAAGGAACGTACAATACCTAATGAGGGACCGAGCAATGAAGGCACATGATCCCCAATCAGCATTACTATAGCCATATAAATAAAAGTGAAGAGGAAACTGAATAAAACAAACCCTAGTTGGGAGTCCCCCGAAGATATCTAATAACATGATGAGTTGCTTGCATATGAGGTAGACGAGGTATATGAACAGAATGTGACGTGGGGATAAGTCGCTATGAATTCCAAATGTTTTGACACCAACAATGGAGACTCAATATTGATTCTCATTATAGGAATCAAACAAATACTAGGAGCGAGCGGCAACAAGGGAAAAGAATGGGGGAATTATCTGATGATGATGATGAAGGTCGAACCCTATGAAATAGCTTGGAGTATACTAGGAAAACTAAGACCCTAACACACAACGATGAATGATCATAGAACCCTTCCACTGCAATCTTACATAATAGAAAAATGGTGGTCCCTAAAGCTCAAGAAAGAGGCTTGTCAATGATTGATAGCAACAATTTGTCGATTTAATGTGACACAACACAAAATACTTCGGGCTATAAAGTCGAACGAGACTTCACTCGCTCACTCACCACAAAGGAAGAAAAAAACACACAAAGTGCACATATATTATATTGATCAAAGCTAATTCGTGAATCACGTTCAAGCAACCTATTATGAGGGATCATCCCAACCATTACCAAGATGACCAATTACAAGAGATCAAGCTAAGAGGATGATATAACAAGTAAGAGGGGATATGCACGAGCTAGGGGATTGCTTAATGACTAGAGGTATTTCTATGGTCGTGTATACCCAGTCAAAAGTAAATCCCGACTTAGCACTAAGAACAAGTATAGTGATTAAGTAAGGGTCGAACCCAAGAGAGTTGAGGTGTTTTAGATGCAATTATCGATTATAATGACAAGTGACACAAGGGGGGGGGGGGGGGGGGGGGG
>BSUD01000005.1:111735282-111816254 GCA_033239045.1 Fagopyrum esculentum
GGGGGGGGGGGGGGGGGGGGGGGGGTTGGTTGAATTGATTCACAAAAACTTATGAAAACGATTAATACGACAAATAAGACAATAATGGGTGAATCTACACTAGGTTGATTCTAAGCATGCAATTGCTACTTTGGTGTATTCCTTTTACAAGTTTTTAAGTAATCTCCCGTCTCGATCATACATATGTGTTGAGCCAACCGGCATTAACACAACTTAACCTATTAAAGTCCCGTAAACCTACAAGAACAAATAATAAGTTAGCATTCAAACAAAGACTAAGGGATATAGAGAGAAGATTAAAACCGTTAAACTTATCTTTATATTTGTTTTTCTTTTCTTTAAGTAATTACAACCCGTTATTACTTAAAGTTGCTACTAGATTAAAGACCCGAACCCGGAACCTATTAATCTTAGTTGTTTACATGCACTTTAGAACCTAAGGTGATCAATCTCAAGTAATAGTTAACATGTAATTAAACAATGGAGATCAAGGAAACACAAAGCATTACTGAATAAAACTTATATTAAAAGAACTTACAACCAAAGCAACAAAGCAACTTCAAACCAACCCAATGTAGCAAGGGAGTTAGCAACTCATTACAATGGAAAACTCAAGTCTAAAATGGATTTTGTGGGGAAAAACATGAATGATTCTAGCAATCAGCCATGGACTATTTATACTACAAAAGACACTTAATCAAGAGTAAATAGCCGGCCTAAAACAGCCACCTTTAATGCCATAAAGGTGGTGTAAACAGCCGGAGTAAAACTTCTGGCGTTAAACCGCAGGGGCGGCCCTCAGGACCCGCAGGGGCGGTTTAGGCAGAATCGGTTGATCTTCTTCATAACCGTTGGGGCGGCTACACAGCTCCGCTGGGGCGGATCTTTTATCCACTTCAACGTCTGACCTTTCGCCTTCTTGACGTTTCTGATGTCAAGGCGCAGGGGCACCTTTAAGGCCAACGCAGGGGCGGTGACACAGACTCTTCGCCTTCCAGCTCCCAAGGCGAGGCGCAGGCAAGGCGTAGTGGGAGGTGCAGGGAGCTGGCCTTCATCTTGTCCGGGCAAGTCACCGTAGGGGCGCCGATGGGTGGCACAGGGGCGGTGACCTGCATCTTGGCCGGCGCTGGTGAAGGTGCTGGGAGCGCTTCAGTGGGAAGTGTCACCCGCTGGGGCGGCTGAAAGGGCCCGCGAGGGCGGTGGAGCAACAGAAACTTTGCTTCTTGATCGATATTTACTCCTAAGTGCTTATAACTCCTTCCTTAGCTTCTTTTGATCTTCTTCTTCTGGACCAAAGAGTTAGTAGCATAAACCGACACTAATGCAATAAAAAGACTCTAAAAACTACCCTAAATGATAGTGATTCCATCACCTATCAAACTCCCCCATACTTAGACCTTTTATTCATCCCGAGTAAAACAAATGACAACAATTAGACTCAAGGTCTCAGGAAGCAAGGGAAATAAAGAGAAATAATGGAAAACAAGAGAAAAACCAAGAAAGAAAGAAGGAAAAAGAGAAGAAATGTGAGTTAAAGAAGATACTACCATCCTTATCGCTCCAAGAGTGGCCTACCCGGACAACCTCCTTATGACTCCCCTTCTTATGTCGCCAAAACGCCGGAAGGGAAACCTACACTCGGTGTCGCTCATCTTGCCAAGGCGTCCTTTCGGGTTTTCACCTTGCCACTCTTCTTCTTTTCTCTCTTAAGTTCACATCCCTCAAGTCCATTTTTGCACCAACCTAAGGTTGGTCGGACTACCTTCTTTTTACCTAAACCGCCCTTTCGGGTTTTCGGTTTATCCAAGGATTTTCATGCCTTTTTTTCACTTCTTTGGCTTTTTTTTTAAACTGATTTCAATAATGCAAAACAAAATGTCAAAAACAACTAAAAAACTGTACAAGCAATGATATATATCCCTCCCCCATACTTGAAGTGCACTTTGTCCTCAAAGTGAAAATGAGTCAAAGATAAATGTGGGAGAAGGGAAAGAAATGTACCCCTCACTGGGGTGGTCCAGATGGACCACCAGGACCCTCCTCCGGTGGGTAAGGGAAATGGCGGAAGAAGTGCTCCTGCCGCTGGTGAAGGGTGTCAATCCGGTCCTCCTGAGCCTCCATCCTCTCTCGAAATGAAGTCTCATAGCTAGCCTGTCAAGCTAGCTGTTGAGTCTCCAACTGCTGCCGATGAGCCGTCTGCCAAGCATCCTGATGGCGGTCAAAGTGGGTGGTCATGGAGGAGGCAAAGCTGGACTGCCACGCCTGCTGCTGCTCAAGCATGGACCGCTGATACTCTGTCTGCCATGCCTGGTGCTGTGTAGTCAAAGCAGTCATCTGAGCCTGCAGACTCTCCATGGTCTGACTATCGTGTCCCGCCATCGGCATCTCCTCATCAGTGTGGTGGGCCCTGCTAGAGCCGGCTGCGTACTTCCCAACAATATCAACCTGAGGTCGTCTTGGAGGGACAAGGTCAGCCGGTACATATAGGTCGGAGAGCTCTTCTCCCAAGGGGAGTCGGCGGGGCAAATATGTGAGATGACTCCCATCTTCAAGGGAGATCTAGAAACGATATCCCCCATCTATCTTGAGGAGCCTGCACCTCCTCAATAACCCTCATTGTATAAGGGTGCCTCCAAACCTTCTTCCAATGGAGGAAGATCCATCACCCGTGTAACTAGTAGTGAAATGATACCTCCTTCCACTATGTCACGAGGCTCATTCCTCCTAATCCGCTTTAGAGCGGTGAAGAAGAGATGTGCCCAATCCGGCACAAATTCGTTGGAGAGACACGTATATAGCAGTGGAAGGTCCTTAAGAACGACCTTATTCTCTTCCTTGTGTCCACAGAAGACACTCATGAGAACCTTGGAGATGAGCCTTAAACAGGGGTGAGTGAATTTGTTGGAGTACTCACCCCCTGCATGAAACTCTGACCTAGTAGCGGCCTGCCAAAACTCCAACAGATCCGGTGTCGGAATGGGTTCCATCAAGTCATCGGAAGCTGCAATGGTCACTCCTAATGCCTCTTATATTTGAGTGTAATCCAATGTGTACTTCCTCTTGTTGTACTTGAATGAAACTCCTATACACAATTAGTCTTCCGTCTCCATTTTGAATGTTGCTATGAACTGTCTGGTGAGGTCGGGGTGTGTTGGAGCGCTCTTTATCAGAAAATCACCTAACCCGGCATTGTTAAGGAATTCCCGCATACTTTCCAACATCCCTAGATTTTCCAAGGTGGAAGCATCAAGGAACCGGGTTGCATGCACCTTCCGGCTTTGAGCAATCATGTACTGGTCCTTCTCACCTTCCGCCAACTTGTATTTCCTTTGTGGTTCCATCTCTTGCAATTGATCAAGTAAAAAGTTAGAAAGTTCAGCAATTTGATCAAGAGGCGAACCTTCTGTCGTGATTTACGCAGGGGCGGCTGCAATAGGCGCAGGGGCGGCTCGACGCAGGGGCGGGAGCTTGCAGACGCAGGGGAGGTCGAAGAGCAGAAGGGCGATTTTGGCCGTTTGACGAAGGTGGTGGCGATTGTGCTTTTCCGACGTCTTCCTTGCTGTCGTAGACGTTGCCGGAGGTGGGACAGGGGAGTGGGGAGAAGGGGTGAGTGTATGTGGTAGAGATTGTTTGTGTTTGCAGGAAGGGGTGGCGTTGTTGGGTTGCCTGAGGTGGCGCAGCGGGCGCGTCGAGGTGGTGGTGATGAGGTGCTGGAGGGCGCAAGGGCGTAGGGGGGTGAGCGGCTAGGTTTTGCAGAGTGAATGGAGAGGGAGTGGGGAAGGTGGTAGATGTAGGTTATTTTTGGGAAGTGTATTTTTTTCTTTCCTTAACTGTACCGCAGGGGCGGTGTGTGTCGCCGCGGGGGCGGTGACAAGAGAGGGGGTACGCAGCCTCATCGCCGGGGGCAGAGTTGAGGGTGCGTGTCAAGGGTGGCTGCCGTAGGGGCGTAGGGTTGGCACCGCGGGGCGGTGACCTACGTGAGCAGACGCAGGCCCAGCGCTGGGGGTGGCGCTGGCCAGGGGTGTCGCCGCAGGGGCGGGACTTAGAGCCGCAGGGGTGGTTTTCTTGACAGGAGCTCCTCTTCTTATTCCTTCGGGTTGCCTCCCAAATTAGCGCCTTTGTTTTACGTCGTTGGCTCGACGTAAGGACTCTTCCTCTATATTTGGACCTCTTCCAGCATGCCTTTTGGGTTTATGACCGTTTGCGATGGTAATCCTCCGGAGGCCCTAGTTTCAATTCTTGTAATGGCTTCCGCCATTTGACCAACCTGCTTCTCAAGGTTCTTGATGCTTGATTATGTTGTTTGGACATGAGTAGCAAAGTGTTTAGTCAAAACATGTAGCATATCTTCCGTTGAGTGATACTTACCTTGGCGGGACTGCTTTTGTTGGTTTTGTTGATCCCTCCAACGAAAATTTGTTGGTCACGCCAATTTGGCATGAAATTTTGTGCATAGGGATCGTTCTTAGGTCTTTGTTGTTGTGGTTGTCCATAACCCATTGCGTTTACTTTAGCATCGTCATCTTGAACTTGTGGACACATGTCCGTTGAATGATATGGGTCAGCACAAACTCCACAAGCTTTTAGCTGTTGCGGTGTTCCCATAAGTGTTAGCCTCTTCACCATTTCCTTCAGTTCCGCTAGCTCGGTGGAAATCTCGTTCTTCCCGGAACTCACGGCATGAACTCCTTTCTTAGCCGAGGTCCTTCCAAAGTTCCGAGTCCCTTCCGCTAGTTCTTGTATCTTTTCCAAAGCAAGGTCAGGAGTAGAGTTAAGAATATTACCTCCGCAAGCCGCATCGACGATCCTCCTTTCATTGTCTAGCAAGCCATTGTACAAGTACAAGACTAGATCTTGAGTTGAATATCCATGGAAAGGACAGCTGGATCGGAGGCGTGCAAACCTTTCGAAGTACTCGTATAGAGTTTTGGTTGCCTCTTGTTCGATGTTGCTTATAGCTTTCTTCAAGCTATTGGCCTTTTTAGCTGGAAAGTATTTCTCCAAAAATGCTTTGTGAAGGTTTTCCCAAGTGTCAATGCTCCCGGATGGAAGGTGGTAATACCAATCATCCGCCGAATCCTTGAGTGTGAAGCCGAATGCCCTCATCTTGATTTGTTCTTCGGTAATGTTGGCCGGCTTCATGCTCATACAAACGGTGTGGAACTTCCCAAGGTGATTGATGGGGTCTTCACCACTTAGCCCATGGAAGGATGGAAGTAGGTGAATAAGGCTCGGTTTGAGCTCAAAGTTGACTCCTTCCCCTAGTGCCGGTATAGCGACCGCAAGAGGGTTTTGAGCCAAAGTGGGCTGTGTAAGTTGACGAAGAGTACGATCAGCCATCTCTCGTTGTAGTTGTTGTCTTCGTTGCCGGGTGTGCGTCCTCTCAATTTCTGGATCAAAAGAAGCAAAGCCGGAATTAGTAGCACGGGTTTGAACCATAAAATGGTTCAAACCAATAATCAATAATAACAATAAAACACAATAACTCCCCGGCAACGGCGCTAAAATTTGACTAGAGGAATTTCTATGGTCGTCTATACCCAATCAAAAGTAAATCCCGACTTAGCACTAAGAACAAGTATAGTGATTAAGTAAGTTAAGGGTCGAACCCAAGAGATTTGAGGTGTTTTAGATGCAATTATCGATTATAATGACAAGTGACACAAAGGGGGGGGGTTGGTTGAATTGATTCACAAAAACTTATGAAAACGATTAATACGACAAATAAGACAATAATGGGTGAATCTCCACTAGGTTGATTCTAAGCATGCAATTGCTACTTTGGTGTATTCCTTTTACAAGTTTTTAAGTAATATCCCGTCTCGATCATACATATGTGTTGAGCCAACCGGCATCAACACAACTTAACCTATTAAAGTCTCGTAAACGAACAAGAACAAATAATAAGTTAGCATTCAAACAAAGACTAAGGGATATAAAGAGAAGATTAAAACCGTTAAACTTATCTTTTTATTTGTGTTCCTTTTCTTTAAGTAATTACAACCCGTTATTACTTAAAGTTGCTACTTGATTAAAGACCCGAACCCGGAACCTATTAATCCTAGTTGTTTACATGCACTTTAGAACCTAAGGTGGTCAATCTCAAGTAATAGTTAACATGTAATTAAACAATGGAGATCAAGGAAACACAAAGCATTACTGAATAAAAACTTATATTAAAAGAACTTACAACCAAAGCAACAAAGCAGCTTCAAACCAACCCAATGTAGCAAGGGAGATAGCAACTCATTACAATGGAAAACTCAAGTCTAAAATGGATTTTGTGGGGAAAAGCATGAATGATTCTAGCAATCAGCCATGGACTATTTATACTACAAAAGACACTTAATTAGAAGTAAATAGCCGGCCTAAAACAGTCACATTTAATGCCATAAAGGTGGCGTAAACAGCCGGAGTAAAGCTTCTGGTGTTAAACCGCAGGGGCGGCCTTCAGGACCCGCAAGGGCGGTTTAGGCAAAATCGGTTGATCTTCTTCATAACCGCTGGGGTGGCTACACAACTCCGTTGGGGCGGATTTTTAATGCACTTCAACGTATGACCTTTCGCCTTCCTGACGTTTCTGATGTCAAGGCGCAGGGGCGCCTTTAAGGCCAACGCAGGGGTGGTGACACAAACTCTTCGCCTTCCAGCTCCCAAGGTAAGGCGCAGGCAGGGCACAGTGGGAGGCGCATGGGAGCTGGCCTTCGTCTTGTCCGGGCAAGTCACCGCAAGGGCGCCGATGGGTGGCACAAGGGCGGTGACCTGCATCTTGGCTGGCGCTGGTGAAGGTGCTGGGAGCGCTTCAGTGGGAAGTGTCACCCGTTGGGGCGGCTGCAAGGGCCCGCGGGGGCGGTGGAGCAACAGAAACTTTGCTTCTTGATCGATATTTACTCCTAAGTGCTTATAACTCCTTCCTTAGCTTCTTTTGATCTTCTTCTTCTGGACCAAAGAGTTAGTAGCATAAACCGACACTAATGCAATAAAAAGACTCTAAAAACTACCCTAAATGATAGTGATTTCATCACCTATCACTTAACCAAAGTGTGAGAAGTTGAAGAAAGCGTGAAGATAGTGATACACATTCAAATGGAAGGGCATACAAGAGCACACATCCAAGAGAATATGTCACACATGAATAATGGCTGAAAATGGATTAATTAGATCATATTTTTCGGTTCATAATTAACACCTTTAATTATGAGTTGTGTATTGAGTATTGAGCCTTTTATGTTAGTTTTCAACCCACGTTTTATTTGTATGTTTTTATGTTATTTTAAGTCCTCTATTATAGAAAATTTAAATGTATATTTTATTTTGATCTTATCTTTTCTTAAAATAGATCATTTTATTATCTTATCACAGATCTTTTACATAGATCTTATACCTTAGAGATAAATTTTCCGATTGTCAATTCTTCTATTTAAGAAAAGGATTTCGGACCCTTTACACTCTCCAATTTTCGGATAATATTAGTTTTTGTGTTTCACAAATTTGTTACTATCAACGTAGAGAGAGAGAGAGAGAGAGATAATGGCATCTCGTTCACCTTATAACTTGAATTGTTTTGTGTTATTTTGGTTGTTTCTAAAATGTGGTACTTCTCAAGTTGTTCACATGTCTCTTTCTTGTGTTCTTAGGGTGATGTTTCCTTAGGAAATAATGTAGTGGAAGAATTCTACGATCATTCTTGGTTATGTGTTAGGGCCGTAGTTTTTCTAGTGCACTCCACATTGTTTCGTAGTGGAAGAGCTCTACGAGAAATCCCTCACCCGCCACCAAGCCCCTATCATGAAACCCTAACCTGCCCTACCTCTTCACACTCGTAAACTCTAACCCGTTTCACACCTGAACCAAACCTCAAACCTGAACCTAATACCCGACCCTTACTTGAAACCAGTCTAGTCTGAACTGGTTTGATCCGAAGTAAACCCGCTAGTTTGCGCTAGACCCGCCGTCGGGTTAAAGGTTACACACCCGAATTCGGGTTTAGTTATTTGTGTGTTATGAAATGAGAACCTATATCAATCATTGGATCATATAATGGACACCCAAGATTTAACGGATTAATATGGTAATTGTGCATGGTATTGATTATAGCATTTACTAATTATATAACTATATTATAAATGGTGGTACATATATTTACTCATAAGTAAATAAACTAATTTAAAAGTGCAAGTAGTAGTACATAAACCCGAATTCGGGTTTATTGCATTTCGGGTTTGAAGATTGTGTGTTGATTCCGGACTGCATTGAAGCTGGTTTTTTACCCGCCCTTTATACCATATCTTGAATTTATTTAGTGCTACATTTGTCTTTTATAAGTTCTTGTTATTGATTGAGAAAATAGTCGAGTATAGTTTTGCTTTTGAAGTATATAAGCACCACATTGATTTGTGCTTTTGTTTGAGATATCACGTGAGATTGCAGGAGAACCTCCGACAATCGGCTAAAATAAGCTAGAGGGTAACACAAACAATGAGGGATAAAAGAGAGACATTGTGAGGGTGATTTTGATTTTACTAACTTAACGTGTTTGTGAAGAGGCTGACGTGTTAATCTCTAGTCCCACAAATACTTACAAGACCCGTTGTAGCACAAGGGGGTCATGATCAAACACAAGGAAGATGGTGTTTTACTTTGACAAATTAATTTAAGAAACCAACAAACAAAAATAAACTAGACTAAATATGTACATGTAGAAGGATCATGAAAGAAAACCAGAATCTTGAAGTAACGAACCTAGGTTGGCCGACTTGGGTCAAGTCAACCGGGGGAAAACGTAGTTAAACAACCAGAAGGCAACATCGACACAATCCGAGATTAAATTGGACAAAAATTCCAAAGTTTGATTGGACAGGTCGCTCGACCTTAGTCAAGGAAGTCTCATGATTGCTTCGTAAAACAATTTACAAATCAGAAGGGAAGAAAGGAGAAAGTTTGGAGAAATAATTAGAGAAAGAGGACCCCAAAAATTTGCATTTTATGAAATGAACTTCTAATTAGCTAACTACATAAAATAGGTCTGAAAAGTATAAACTAGGCTACTGTTTGATAGAATTGAAATAAGTGCGTCAGGCTTTTTTTTGAGATGATTTGATGTTCACTTTTTGGGGAAAAAAACGAATTCTTTGTTAATATTCCAAAAAAGTGCCGCTCTCTCTTTCCTCTGTTCCCTTTGAATCCTTCGCACTCTCCGAACAGTAACAAACCTCTCATTCCTTCGCACTCTTCCTCCCCTGAAACCGGCGCCCACTTCTCCTTCATTCACACTCTCCTTCTTTCGCACTCTTCTTCTTCCTCCGCTGAAGCCGGCGCACTGCTTCTTCCTCCCCTAAAGTTGTGCCCTATTCTTCAATCTTACCCAAAGTCGACGCCCACTTCTCCTTCCTTTGCCCTGTTCCTCCGCTGAAGCCGGCTCACTTCTTCTTCCTCCGCTGAAGCCGGCGTACTTCTTCTTCGTCCATTGAAGCCGACACACTTCTTAGTCCCCTCTGAAGTCGGCGCCCACTTCTCCTTCCTTTGCCCTCTTCTTCCTCCCCTGAAACCGCTTGTGAACTTTGCTTTAATGGCGGATCTCCCTTCCACTTCTGCTCAAATTCCGGCGCCCTCTTACAGTCTAGGGTTTACGCAGGCTGTTATTGAAGCAGACGAGCGTAGGATGACCGGCGAGACTTCGATGGCGGTGAAGCTAGGGTTTCCGTTGATAGCATGGCCCCCGAGTCCGGCGAGGCTACAGTTCGTGAGGAGCCTAGAGTGTTCGAGTCTGCCATTGATGAGGAATTAGTAAGTATGAGCACTTTGGGTATGTATTGATTTGAATTGTTGAGTAAAATGAGTATATGTATTGCTTTGGGTATGTATTGGTTTGAATTGGTAAGTCGTACTTTGGGTATGTATTGCTTTGAATTGAGGAATGTGTGAGCACTCTAGGTATGTATTGGTTTGAATTTTTGAGTAAATTGAATATATGTATTGCTTTGGGTATGTATTGCTTTGAATTGACTTTGGGTATGTATTGCTTTGAATTGGTAAGTCGTACTTTGGGTATGTATTGCTTTGAATTGAGGAATATGTGAGCACTCTAGGTATGTATTGGTTTGAATTTTTGAGTAAATTGAATATATGTATTGCTTTGGGTATGTATTGCTTTGAATTGACTTTGGGTATGTATTGCTTTGAATTGGTAAGTCGTACTTTGGGTATGTATTGCTTTAGGTATAAACTTACTCTGTGTATGTATTGCTTTCAACCTCTCTTTCAATTGAGTATATGTATTGGTTTGAATTGTTGAGTAAATTGAGTATATGTATTGCTTCGGGTATGTATTGTTTTGAATTGGTAAGTCGTACTTTGGGTATGAAGCTAGGGTTACTTAATGATTGGATTTTATGGGTATTGCTTTCAATTGACTATATGTATTGCTTTGAGTGTATTGCGGGCTTTACAAATCATTAGTAAGTGTTGATTGTTTAGTAAATTGGGTATGTATTTTTTCTCCCGTATTTCGGTATAGTTGCATATTGACTGACATTGGGTATGTCATTCAGGATCGGAATGTTGACATTGGTACCCAACCTTACTCTGAAGAACAATCCCAACAAGTTTCGGTAATTATTGTCGTTAGCATTCCACTTTTAGTAGTTGAGTATATGTTATTATAAAACATTTACTAATATTGGTGGAAAAAACAGTTTAATTATAGGTGGGAGGACAATCCTGCGTTTGAGTCCGCACGGATTAATAACAACTCCAAGATGACCTTGATACCCACAATAAAAGATGCGTTGTCAAAGGAGGACAAACGACGCTTCAATCAGTGTGTCTTCAAAGATATAATCAATATGGGTAAATGCTCAACCTATCAAACCAACTTATCCATTTCTTGCTCCTTCGGGAGGTGAAGACTTAAAGAATTAGAAGTATGTGGTTTGGGATTAAAACTGTATGATTAGATTTGGTCTCCAAGAGTTTAGTTATATAACTGGTTTGAAATGTGAAGATGGCATGGATGAAAAAGAAGAACAAGTTGAGATGGAGGAGGTTTTTGGTTTCCCTTCTTGTTCGATTGAGGAGTTTGAGGCTCGTTTTTTGGAAGAGCCGAAAGATTCAGAAAAGAAATACAAGATGGTGCTTGTGCTCTTTGTCGAGGCGGTCCTTCTTGGCAATGACAAGCGGCTGAAGGTATCAACTACAGTATTGAGTTTGGTGGCTAATGAACTAAAGTTCAACACACATGCATGGGGTCATTTGGCATTTGAGCATACCCGACACTCCTTAAGGAACTGTAAGCCGGCGAAGGAGAGGCGTACAGGAACATATCATATCAGTGGATGGCCGCTGGCGTTGCAGGTGATCATTTGTTTGAATATTATCTTTTATCATTTTAACCATTATATGAAAGTTACCCAACTTCAGTTTTATATATTACCCAACCTCATTAGTTTTACATATTACCCAACCTTGTCATTTAGTGGTATGTATTTGTTATAGGTAAGGTTGTGAAAGATATGCGAAATTGTTAACAATTGCATTGGGTAAGATTTGTGTGTTGTTGTTTGTGGTATGTTAACAATTGTGTTGGGTAAGGTTTGTGGTATGTATAACCTAACCTTGGCATGTAGTTGTAAGAAACTGTTAACAGTTATATATATTACCCAACTTCAGTAGTTTTACATATAACCCAACTTTGGCATATAGTTGGGTAATCTTATAGCTTACCCAATAATCATATATTATGTAATTTGTGTTTTTGTAGATTCACATATGCAACTCCATTCCTAAACTTGGGCAAGCGCCGATGAAGGTTGTTTCCGCAGATGCATCACCATTGTGCTTGAAGTTTTCATCGCTGACCTCAGCAAGGGCAAGCTTAAGCTATCAAAAGATTAAGAACATAGTGTTCACACTCAATGATGATGACATTGTCACACTTCCTGCATCTGAGGAAGAAGGATTATTTCAAGATGATAAGGATTGGTGGCCCCATGTGGAGCTTGATGATTTCTTTGTGGAAGTTTTGTTTTATACTGGATTTAAGAGTGTTAAAATTCTAAAGTTTTTAGCTGAGGTTGCTTCCCCCAAACTACAAGATGAGGGAGAGAAGGATAAGGGAGGGAAATTGAAAACGAAATCCAAAATTCAGGATGAAGGTACGAAAGGGAAGAAAAGGAAAGTTGTTACTGGTGAAGAAAAGTCTGACTCTGATGACTTCATGGAGTCCAGTCGCTCATTGTTTTTAAGGTCCCGTACCGTGAAATCATCTAAGAAGGTGCCACCAAAGAAGAAATGTAGAGTGGACAAGGATATTGGGTAAGGAAAACAAAATTATTTTTATTAAACAACATTTCTAATTGGTATGATATTTTGATATTATGTTTTGGTATTGGTATTGTATGTATTGGATATTGGTGGGGTATGGTGTGTTGTTTGTTTATGATTTGTTATTTAGTTATGTTATGCTTTGGATGATTGCAGAAGTAAGGAAAAAGGTAAAGGTCAGAGAAGACCTTTCGTTTCAAAGTTTTATAGTAGCAAGAGAAGGGGGAAAGAAGAAGTTGTTGTTAGAAAAACACCGTTGTCGGTTGCTATATTGTCAACGAAAATTATTGAGAAAGAAGTAAATGTAGGAGACGTTACCAATCAAACATCTGGTGTTAGAGAGATGTAAGTACTTTTATTGGGTATTGGGTATAAATTTTTTTGGGTTTGTTGTTGGTTAAGTTTTTGTTGGATGTGTTGTTTGTTTATGATTTGTTATTTGGTTATGTTATGATTTGGATGATTGCAGAAGCAAGGAAAAAGGTAAAGGTAAGAAGAGACCTTGCGTTTCAAAGTTTTATAGTAGCAAGAGAAGGGGGAGAGAAGAAGCTGTTGTTGGAAAAACACCGTTGCCGGTTGCTATATTGTCAACGAAAATTATTGAAAAAGAAGTAAATGTATGACGTTGCCAATCAAACATCTGGCGCTGGAGAGATGTAAGTACTTTTATTGGGTATTGGGTATGAAATATTTTTGGGTTTGTTGTTGGTTAAGTTTTTGTTGGATATTGTGTGACGATTGTTTCTTGGGTATGATGTGTTGTTTGGGTATGTCATGCTTTCCTTTTAGGGATGATGGGAAGAATGACAAGGTAACACCATCGGAGGGTGTTGATGATGTAAATGAAGAAAGAGAGGTTGGACAAGAAGTAAATGTAGGAGACGATGTCAATCAAATATCTATTGATGTAGACATATAAGTACTTTAATTAGGTATTGGTTATTATGCTTTCCTTTTATGGATTTTGGTAAGCATGGCAATGTAACACCGTTGGAGGGTGTTCAAGATGGCAACGAAACAATGTTTGAACAAGAAGATGTAGATGCAGGTGGCGATGCAAATCAACCACCTGTTGGTGTAGACATGTAAGTACTCTTATATTGGGTAACTTTAATTGGGTATTGGTTATGAAGTATTTTTGGATATGATGTGTTCTTTGAGTATGTTATGCTTTGTTTGATTGTCATTCTTTCCTTTTAGGGATTATGGTAAGAAGGACAATGTAACACCGTTGGAGGGTGTTCAGGATGACAATGAAAGAATGGTTGAACAAGAAGATGTAGATGCAGGAGACGATGCAAATCAACCGCCTGCTGGTATAGACTTGTAAGTACTCCTATATTGGGTAAAGTATACAATCATTTTTTGTTATGATTATTGTTAACATCGTTGGGTATGATGTACTTACCGAACTGTATCTATTTGTGTAACTTTTATGTATGTACTATATGTTGTTGCAATGATTTTGTTATTTAATGTAGACGATCGGAAGTTTACCCCAGTTGGGTAACTTTGTTACTGGATAAAGTTGTGGGGTTGGAAAAGACAAGTCGGTATTTAGCACTACAAGTTCACAATCAGGGTAAAGACTTGATGAACATGTCGAGGAAAGTGGGCGTAATGCACGATCGCATTGAAAGTCAACTTCATAGGACAAACTCAAGATTGAACAAGGTCATTGACTGCATGAAGAGCGATCCCATAATCCAAAAGGCGAAAGATGGAAGCCAAAAAGATGATATTTTTACGAAGTCGTGTCGGAGGATGTTCCATCAAAAGATTATGACCAGAAGATGGTGGGAGAGGCCGCTGAGGTATCCGCAACTTTATGATTGTTGGTTATGATTATTGTTAACGTTGTTGGGTATGATGTACTTACCCAACTGTATCTATTATGTGTAACTTTTTGCTTACTAGGAAGAAACGTCTGTACCACTGGAGAACAAGGATGTACTAGGGGAGGGAAATGCCGCAAATGCCGCTGAGGTAACATTATTATTTAAGGTGTTGCTTTATTTGGACATGTGTTGTATATTTAAGGTTTTGCTCAATTTGGACATGTGTGTCATATTGGGTATGATAATTTTGGTTATGACAGTGTTGGTTATGATCTTTTTTTATATAATGATATGTGACTACCCAATTGTATGCTTACCCAATTATACGTGTACCCAACTTTTTTTTTACTATTAGGAAGAAACGTCAGTACCATCGGAGACCATGAACTTGGGCAAAAGTACAACTAAAGTACTTGTTGAGGTATTTGTTTTATGATTGTTGGTTTATGATCTTATTTTATTTTAAGTTGGGTATGATAGTGATAGTGTTGGATAATATGGATATGCGCTTACCCAATTGTATGGATATGATAGTGTTGGATTATATGGATATGCGCTTACCCAATTGTATGGTTTATGATCTTTTTTATCTTAAGTTACGTGTAACTTTTTTTTACTATTAGGAAGAAACGTCAGTACCATAGGAGACCATGAACTTGGGTAAATGTACAACTAAAGTAGGTGCGGGAAAGGACGCTAAGGTAGTTCCAGGAAAGGACGCTGAGGTATCTGTTTTATGATTGTTGGTTTATGAGCTTTTTTTATTTTAAGTTGTGCTTGCCCAATAATACGGTTACCCAATTGTATGAATACGTAGTTACTTTTTGGGTATGATAGTGTTCAGTTATTTGGATATGTGTATATTAGTGTTGGAGTATATGGATACGTGCTTACCCAATTGTATGCTTACCCAAACATATGGATCATATGGATATGTGTGTAGTAGTGTTGGATTATATGGATTTGTGATTACTGAATTAATAATCATTTAAATAACAAGTGCTTAAATATGTGAACTAGTGCTCTAAGAATGATGGAGTCAGACGGCCAGTTGGGAAACGTCTACGCAAACCATCAAATTGGGTCAAATCCCCATATAGGCAAACACAGTCCATACCGAAGGTTCCCAAAAGCAGCAACTTGGTCAAGAAAGAGAGATTGGAGATGTACGCTTTGTACATGGCCTAGAAAAGTTCCTTTGTTATCATTGGACTGAACATAAATTGCACACGAGACCATTTCAAGGTGTTGCTGAACAAAATAGGATGGCTTACTGGAGATGTAAGTGTTTATTAACAGATTCTGCTTACCCATTATTTATATTGTTTGTCTAATTGTCATGCCTAATATCTTCTACCTTCTTTTTCAACTAGATAATGACCGAGTTAGTTATGCATCTTTGCAAAGGGGTTAGAGATGAGCCCAGAAAACTCCGCCAAGTCACTATTTGGCCATGTGAGATCGGGCGCCATTTCCGCATGAAGGAGTTTGACAAATTCCGGGCAGCAGAAGATGCTTACGTGTTCCACAAAGATCTCATTGACTATGCTTCTGGAGCTGAACCATGTATGTTTCCAAGCGATATGTCAGTTGTTGATGTTATTTACATGCCCTTCAGCATCAACAACAAGCATTGGGTAGTATTGAAGATTGACTTCACGACATGGACTGTCGTTGTTTGTGACTCCATACTTGCGTTCATGCCTGACCAAAAGTTATACCTCCACATTCAACCGTTTTTGCACATGTTACCCAAGTTGTTTCGTCTACACAAAGAAACTCTTTACAAGAAGTGGCAGAACCGACTAAACAGTCCTTTGGGACTTACTAGGATGACGGAGGAAAAAGTCTTGCAGAACCACGAGAGGTAACTCTAAATTATCATACCGAAACATAATTGTATAGTATAAAATTATATAGAATAAAAATTTAACAGTACATGTCTCTTTGTTTGCAGTGGTAGTTGTGGCGTGTTTGCTATCAAACACATTCAACATCTGGTTGCTGACCATGACTTAACCTCGGTATGTGAAGAGAATATTCCAGCTATGAGGGAGGAACTAGCTATGGTCCTATTCAAAAGGCAGTGGAGAAGACCTTTTAAGTTTTAGAATTTCATTGAGTGATGGTACTTTGTGGTAAAACTTTGGGCATGCATGCCCTAATAGTATTATGCATTTATGGTTATATCCTGAACTTGTTGATAAAACTTGTGTATGAATGGTAACACACTTTTGGTTAACAAAACTGGGCTGCTATATTTTTGGGTATGTTAATTGTTGGTGTTAATACTTAATGCGATTTGGTTATGTCTTGAACTTGGGGAAAAAACTATGGCTGGAATGTTATCACACTTTTGGTTAACAAATCTGGGCTGCTATTTTTTGGGTATGTTATTTGTTGGTGTTAAAACTTAATGCGATTTTTGTTTGATTACCCCAAAAACATATCAATCTATTACAAAACACTTACCCAATAATATCCAGCTATATCTACGAAAACTATATTGTGATCATCAAATGAAATCTTACCCAAAATATCAATCTATTACAAAACACTTACCCAATAATATCCAGCTATATCTACGAAAACTATATTGTGATCATCAAATGAAATATTACCCAAAATACTGCCGCACCAAATTCATTGAAACTTACTCCCGAATAGATGAAAGGAATAACATTGTCATACCAAAATACAAATCGCGTGACCTTCATTCAAACTTCGTTCCCAATAGATGTGCCACATGCACATTAATTGGGGACAAAGTATGAATGGTATCATTGTGTGATACCCAAAAAAATCATAAAAAGCATTGTAAACTAGGATACCCAAAAAGAACCATAACAACCATCCTTTTAACCCTTGCTAACAATGGGTTGGTTCCGACATATTTTCTTGTTATGTCCCAACATTCCACAACACGCACATTTTGTCATCTTCGCTTTCCCGGAGCCACGTATCCTAGCTTTTGGTAACCTTCCACATCTTTTCTTCTTACTTGGAGGATTGCATTGAATGTCCTCAATGCATAAAGGAATGTCATAATCAATTGATCCCAAAACTGGGTATGTAATTTCCTCATATGCCCTCCGCCAAGCATCAACATTGTAATATGCACTTACCAATGTCGCAGTATTAATTTCAAGTGTCTTTGTAACAGTTATGGCATGCACACAAGGTATCTCCTCGATTTCAAACTCCTTGCATGTACATGTTCGATCTACTACACTGACAAGTTCATCTTCAACTCCCCACTTCACTTGATACAACATTCTTTCACTATTTAGAATGTAACAAGCATACCTTGTCGCATCAACATACTTCTTTAGGATGTTCCTTCGATCTTCGGGGTGGCTAAATCTTTGCATAGTTGTTCTTTTTCCCTTAGCTGAGCGAACCACCTACTCATAACTTTTCGTATCTCATCGACTAACGCATGGACTGGATACTCCCTCGCGTCGAGCATGACCCTATTTATAGTTTCCGCATTGTTGCTCGTCATGATGTTATACCTCTTCACGGGTGAATAAGCACGTGACCATGTTTCAAACCCAACATCTGTAAGAAGGTGCCCAACCTTTGGTTTCTCCTACAAAGATAAACTCCACAATTAGTTTTTATTACCCAAACCTTAAAAAAGGATACCCAATATTATTACAGATGTTGGGTACCCAATATTATTATTAAAGAGGATACCCAATATTATTATTATCCAAAGTAGAAACCTTACCCCATCAATTATGCCAAAAAGCTTCAAACACTTATCTTTCTTGTAACACTTAGCAGCGTCTTCGAACATTTGTTGGATCCTTTTATCCGTTGATCTCTTCTTGATATTTTGCTTTAGATGGTACATGCAAACACCATGGTGAGAATTGGGGAAGTTCATCGCTATTGCTTTCTTGATGGATCTGTGTCTATCGGATACGAACAACTGATCTATTCTATCTGCAACACACCTTCTCAAATTTCTAAAGAAGAAATCCCACGCGTCATCATTTTCACTATCAACTATGGCATAGGTGAGGGGATAAATCTGTTGATTTGCATCTTGACCAGTTGCGACTAACAAAACACCACCGTCTTTTCCCTTTAGAAATGTACCATCAACCGAAATGACCTACACATGTTTCCATGTAAAGAACGTTACTGCGTCATACCCAATTCACGATTATGACATACCCAGTGCACGATTATGACATACCCAATGTTATGAAAATGTACCAATCATATTAACAACATACCCAATAAATGTAAAAACTAACCTTTCTCAAAGCCTCATAGCCTCTTATTGATTGCCCGAAAGCAAAGAAAACAAATTTGAACTTCGAATCCTGATCAATGTCCAAAGCAACGACGCTCCCCACACTTGCATCACGCAACTTCTGCATATAAGCCAGAACATCTTTATAGTTTTCCTCAAAACTTCCCCTCATCATTTCATTCACAGTTTCCCCCGATTTCCAACATACCCAATATGATGCCTCAATTTGGTGTTGGTTCTTCAACACCCCTTGAACTGCTAGAGGTTCTGGCAGCCTGTTCACATTGCCATACCTACACATCCAACTCAAAATTCTTTTATTTTTACAAACACAATATGTTATGACTTATGTGTATGTAGTTTGTAACCATTATACAATATTACTTACATATCTCCCAACAAATGGGCAATGACGGTGACAAAAGCTTTTCTACGATTACACCTCCTTGTTTCAAAAGAGCATGTGTGTATGTTGATGTACTTTGTCATGGTGAAATCTCTTGACTTACCCAACATAGAGAAACGAGCTCTCCATTTGCATTCTTTATCCTCACATCTAGCAAGCACAGCCGGCTTCTTGGACTTTTCTATCTTGTATTGAGAACAATTATAGATTGTATTCAGAGCTAATGCAACTTTCAACTCTTTTTTACTTTTGTAAGTGTGCCCAATTTTAAGTTCCCACCTCTGTTGAAGAGTCTCAACAAAATCAATCCTTGAACTTTGCTCCGGATCCTCTTCATTTGGGTAACCAATAGCACCATACCCAGGATTTAATATTATACTACCCCTTGCTGCTCCTTCATTCAATCTAGACATTGCTGCTTGCTCACCATAAACTATTATGCTCGAATTATCCATACCGTTTGTAGTTATCACTGTTTCTTCAATATGGCGTTTCTCTCTCATTGTAACACACATTGGGATGCTCCATGATATATTACCCAAGTTTTTTTTGTCTCTACAAACATTTCAAAATCTTCCCAAGTTTCAATGTCAAATGGGTGCAAAGATGGATTTATAGTGTTTCCATAGGTCAAGGTAATATCATGTTTATCCAAGCACAAATTAAATCTTGACCCTATTAACCTCCTCAAGTCATCCATTCTTGATCCTTTCTTCATAATTATGTGCTTGTTGTGGACATTACCAACATACCTCCAACACTCATCAACACAAACTCAATCTCCACCCGCATAAACAACAAATTGTAAAGTTTTCATCCCTATAAACAAAAAGGCAATGTTAGTACGCATAGAAACAAACACAACTCTTACCGTTGCTTACCCATAAATAGATTACCCAAGAAGTTTGATATTACCCAGAAAGTTTGACTGTTTTAGATTCAAAAAAACAAGAGATGAGAAGTTTCAGATTACCCCGAAATACATTACCCAGGAAGTTTGAGATTACCAAGAAATAGAAAAAACAATGCTTACCTACAACTACAACAGGGAAATAGAAACACAACTCTTACCGTTGCTTACCCAAAAATAGACTACCCAGGAAGTTTGACATTACTTAGAAATACATTACCCACAAATAGAACAGGGAAGTTTGAGTCTTTTAGATTTATAAAAACAAGAGATGAGAAGTTTCAGATTACCCAAAAATACATTACCCAGGAAGTTTGAGATTATCCATGGATAAAAACAAACACTACTTACCCACAAATAGAATAGGGAAATGTAAACAAACACTACTTACCCACAAATAGAACAGGAAGTTTCAGTGTTTTAGATTCACAAAAATAAGAGATGAGAAGTTTCAGATTACCCACAAATACATTACCCAGGAAGTTTGAGATTACCCAGAAATAGGACCAAACACTGCTTACCTAGAAATAGAACAGGGATATGTAAGTAGTTCAGATTCCGGTGAAGAAGAAGCTCAACAAGAGTGGACCTGCGTTTGAAGGGAAGAAGAAGGAACCTGCATATGGATACCCAAAAATACATTTATGTTTGAAGGGAGGGAAGAAGAAGGGACAAGGGAGGGAAGAAAATGGGCTGAATTGATTGGGTTGTTTATTAAATAATTCAACATGTCACTCATCAAATCAGATGGATACCTATGTCCCTTACTTTTCTGATTTTATCTACAATAGGAGCCCATTTTCTAAATGAATAATTGGGAGACCCTAAATCCAAACTCTACATTGTAAAAGACCTACATTGCAAATTCAGCCAAGTTTGGATATACAAAAATTGATGGAAAGAGATGAGTAAGACCATCAACAAGTATCAAACATATAAAGATATTCCAAAATCCAGATCATCACAACATGCATACAATAGATTAAGCATGTCCACGGGTCGGACCCGCCGGGTCGCCGGGTCCGACCCGCCGGGTTAAGGGTCTCGGAAGGGTGACCCGGACCCGGACCCGTATAAATGGCCGACCCGCCGGGTCACGGGTTAGACCCGGCGGGTCGGCCCTTTTGTTTTAAAAGCCATTTTTTTTTAAAAAAAAAGATGACCCGCCGGGTCGACCCTTTTAGGCATTGGGTTACATTTTATTTTTATTTTTTTTTAAAAAATTGAGGTTTGGCGGGTCGACCCGCCGGGTCAGACGGGTCAACCCGCCGGGTCACGGGTAAGGATCACCTCGACCCTTACCCGTACCCGTAACCCGGGTGACTCGTGACCCGTGGACATGCTTACAATAGATCTCAATTGACAATTTCACAATATTGAAAGTAACTCACGGTGAACACTGATGGAGCGCGAAGAGAAGACGTTTTCGCAGCTGTTGGTGGAGTTATTAGGGATTATGAGGGTAAGTGGTTGCAGAGATTTGGGTTAATATTGGAATGTGACCTTTCTCGTGGTTGAGCTATGAGGAATGTTATATGGTATAAGGTTAACGTGGGAGCGGGGGTTTCAAAGTGTGGTTCTCGAAACAGATTCACAACTTGCCCTTACTCTCTTTCACCATTCCATTTCACGAACTACCCGCTCTCCAGTCTATGCTACTTCAATGTCAAGACTTTTTCAAAAGAGTTTGGTCTATTCAAGCTCGACATGCGTATCGTGAGACTGTAGCGGACTTTCTAAAAGCGCGAAGACCACCTACCCTTCCTTCCGACCAAAAATTTTTTATTCTTTATATCGGACATAGAATACGTTCGGCAAAAGTTGAGATTATTTCGGGATTAAACCGACTAATAAGCCCGTGATCTTACCCGTAATTACTCATCACCCGTGGATAATATGCAGAACCCATAGTGAGGACTGAGGAGGCTAGTTTCAGTTGTTTACTTGGCATCAACTGTGAGCATGGCGACCTTAATGCGTTACGAGAAGAGAATCGAGCGCCAACACGAAAAATACTTGTCCTTGTTTCTCTCAAACCCGCACCTCAATCACCTCTCTCTTATGCTGCATTCTCTCTCTACCTCAGATTGGTTTGAGTGGACGTCCCCTTTTCGGTGAATTGAATCCGACATCACCCCTCCTCCTCTTCTCTTCTCACTTCCCCAATGTCCCTCCAATCCTCCAAATTTGTCTTGTTTTTTCTCCCCTTCTCTCAACTATCTCTCTTCTTTTCCAAATTTGGGGCGAGTTTGGGGGCTTTTGTTTCTGAGTTAATTTGCTTCGGGAGAGGATTGAGCATTGTTTTATTGGGTTACAGGGTTGTATTCTTACAAGGTTCAAGTGAATCGGGCGTTGTTCTGAATGCCATTTCCATTCGGGCTGTAGGATTTGATTACCTTTCAGGATTCTCTATCTCCTGATCACTTGCAGTTTGGATCTCTACCCGGATATTGTACATTGTTACTTGAAGAGGGTTATTGTTCGTTTCTTTTAATTTATTTATTGATTTTACCCCGCATTCATCAAAATCAGACGACATTTGAAGTTGTAGAAATGTGTTTATACAGGAGATGAGATTGTTTGGTTATGTAATTGAGAGGATGGTTTCAGGATATGTATAGGATTTGGAGGTGTCTTGGGGGAGGAGAATGGGGTTGAAGGTAATTGTCACTGAGAAATCAAAGGCTACTTCTCCAATTCCGTCGGCGTCTTCATCTTCTAGATCAAAGATGAAGTTGTGGATGTTGAGAGCGACGACTTCGGTATTGTTGTGGACCTGTATTGTGCAATTGACAAGCTTGGGAGAATTTTGGGGGCCTAGGGTTTTGAAGGGTTGGCCTTCATGTTTCTCACAGGAATCCTCGTTTGGTCTCAAGCTGCCATCCGATGCTTCCCTACCTGTCCGCGTGCTTTCTCAAAAGAGTGAGTCATCTCTAATTCTCTTGCCTTGTGTCTTCATTTCAATTTGCTTGTATGCATTGGGTCATACACATGCAGTTTTTGTGATACTAGAGTTATGATAGGGCTCATTTGGTTTTAACTCCAGAAATGAAAATGGAATGGAACCGAATCTAGTCCATATTATAGTTCATGAAATTTTTTGGAATCATTCATTGTGGTTTGAACTAATTGGAGTAGTATTTGATTGATTTTGATACCCCATAGGAAAACCAAATGAGGGAAGCTAATGCATTTTGCATGAAACCCCAAGAAATGATTTCAAAAAATTTCATGAATAAGGTATCACATATGGACAGATTCATTTCCATGCCGTTTCTATTTCCGGATGTACAACCAGATGGGGGCTTATGCTCAAAGAGTAGTGTTCCATAGCCATCTTGTTTGTGTTTTAACATTGCATAAATCTCTGCATGGTTTCACTCAGAAATCAGCAATTAACGTATTAAATATAAAAAAGAGGATAATTTTGTTTCTCTTTCAGGAGTTTATAAGAATAATGGCTACCTAATGGTCTCTTGCAATGGAGGACTCAATCAAATGAGATCTGGGGTACATTGTTTAGCAAACTTCAAATTTTCTACTTCCTATTTTATCCAATGTTCAAGCCTTTATGGTTTCTGTAATCATTTTGCAGATATGTGATATGGTAGCCATTGCAAGATACCTTAATGTCACCCTTATTGTCCCAGAGTTGGATAAGACGTCATTTTGGGCGGATCCTAGGCATGTTATTGTCGTGTGTTTTTTCTTGTGCTATGAATCTTTACCTTACTTTCTAGATGTGTTTAGTTTATATACTATGGAGTACTGGTTGCTATGACAGTGAATTTCAAGACATATTCGATGTTGACCATTTCATTACATCGTTGAGAGATGAAGTAATGGTTTTGAAAGAGTTGCCTCCTAGGCTCAAGAAAAGGTTGGAGCTCGGACCAATATACACCATGGCCCCTATTAGTTGGTCTCATATCTCTTACTACCATAATCAGGTACTTTCAAAGTCTGTGGCGAAGATTACTATGAATGTGCTTGTTTAGACTCTTTGATTACCCTATTTCCTATCCTATATATGATTTATCCTTTGTAGATTCTGCCACTGATAACAAAGTACAAGGTTCTACATTTGAACAGAACTGATGCTCGGCTTGCCAATAACAGACTGCCTATAGAAGTTCAGAAGCTTCGTTGTAAAGTGAACTTCAGTGCTTTGAGGTTTACCCCTATGATAGAGAATCTAGGTAGAAAAGTTGTCAACTTGTTGAGGCAAAATGGTCCTTTCTTGGTCCTACATTTACGATATGAAATGGATATGCTAGCTTTCTCTGGTTGTACACAGGGTTGCAGTAGTGAGGAAGTGGAAGAGTTAACTAGAATGAGGTTGTTCTTTTATTTTTTTTTGTTATGGTGTGAGTAATTATATTTCCTGCCCTTTGTTGATTTGATTATCACGCCGATACAGATATGCTTATCCGTGGTGGAAGGAAAAGATCATAGCTTCAGATTTGAAGAGAAGAGACGGACTTTGTCCTTTGACACCAGAAGAAACTGCACTTACCTTGAAGGCACTGGATATTGATTCAAACTACCAGATATATATTGCTGCTGGAGAGATATACGGTGGGGAGAGAAGAATGGCTAGTTTGGCATCTATTTATCCAAAACTGGTAAGTATATCTATATGAGTATTTTTTATAAAATACTATAAATTTTAAAGTCTTACTTTTACATTTTATTTTTACCAAATTATAAATTAGTGTCAAGGATTATGGCAGGTCCATTTGATAACATGAGGATTAGAGATGGTTTCATAAACGTTGTCCTTGACTACTAGTTAAGAATATAATCAACTGACTTCTTTATCTTGACATGGACACATTGAATTGTACGAAATCAGGTGAGAAAGGAAACACTTTTAGACCCCTCTGATTTGAGATTCTTTCAAAATCACTCATCTCAAATGGCTGCAATGGACTACCTTGTTTCACTAGAGAGTGATATCTTTGTTCCCACGTATGACGGAAATATGGCTAAAGTTGTCGAGGGCCATCGAAGGTATGGCTTCCTAGTGCTATGAGTACTTCTAGTAACGGTTTTCATCTGCTTCTCTCTTTTGTTTTGCGGGGCATTCGCAAAATGTTATTACATCAATTGAAGTTATTCTCTTTAGGGAGGCTCTACTGAATGTATTGAACAAGAAGTTTATCTTTCCTACTCTTTATGACAGTTGAAAAATAAAATGTCTATTTTTTATGACAGATGCATCTTTCAGATTATGTTCTAAATCTGATGGGTAATTTTATTGGATAGATATCTGGGGTTCAAGAAGACAATCTTGTTGGATAGACGGTTACTGATTGATGTAATAGACAAGTACACTTCGGGTTATTTGAGTTGGGACGAGTTCTCAGCTGCGGTGAAGGAAGCTCACGCAGGGCGCATGGGAAAACCGTCAAAGAGGTCAGTTGTGTCAGAAAGGCCTAAAGAAGAGGATTACTTCTACTCAAATCCACAGGAGTGTTTGGAACCGGATGAGCCGTTGAGCAGCAGTATATAATCCTTTAATACATCCGCGGGGGCTTTTGCTTTCTAGATCAATTTACATCCGACTCAGTGTCAACCCAAAGATGGCCCAACAGATGAATGCAGTAAAGTAATAGAGCAGCATAGGCGAAGGAACAACACGAGATCACGGCGAAGACACACACGCCCTTGGGATGGGCTTATAGGGAAATACATGGATGTAAGTTTGATAAGGATTATACCAGTTGTAGATGCAAATAATCTTAACAACTTCATGTATAGGGAGAGAGAGAGGCTTGCCCTCACAGTTATAATGGGGGAATTGTATTACATAAGCTGCAGTTGTACACAGGACGACCATAATAGATTTTGTTGTTTTTGAGGGTTATGTTTTCGTCTTTCATCAAAGTATGAAACTAATCTTGACATCATTGAAAATACCCAATTTTGCCTTTTTCGCGATTCATCAAAGTATGAGTTAGAATTGAGCTTTTCATTACAAGCTAGTTGTCAAACTAATCTAATAGCTCAAATTATAATTCAACACCAATAGAAAAGAATCTAACAAAGTTTTTATGGTTTCTAATCAATAAAATAATAAAACACTGTCGTCCATAATCATTCATTCAATAAATTTCACACCAAAGAAGAAACAAATTGATAGTGAATAAAAAATTGGGGTAGAAGGGATACATCGGCCTCCAATTGAATATGAGAAATATCAAAATCCAAGGTTACACCATTAATTCAATTCAATTAACTTTTAAATTAACTAATCTTTGACGTGAGAAATGAAAGGTTATAAGAGAAATTAAACCTAATCTATGGTCTAAGACCTCATAAAGATAACAAAGACCCTTAGTTAATGCATCAAAAATCTATTTATAGGGCTGACAAAATTTGGGAAGAACCCTATTGATCTCGCGCCCGCGGCAACAAAATGGAACGATCTGGTGAAAGTTACTAGAACGGTATGTGAGACAAATCCAAAGCCGTTCCAACCCTCTAGAGCGAACGAACGGTCTAGTGAACAATACTAGAACGGTGTGTGAGACTGTTCCCGAGCTCTTTGCCTTGACCATTCCAAGTCGCTAAACTTGCATTGTTGGGCTATTTCGAAGGTCTTTCGTTTGGATTATATTCTTACTGTAAACTATAAAATGGTAACCTTTCTAAATGCCTTTGAAATGATTATTTGTGAGTATTCATATTCAAAGGCCTCTTATATCTTCGTTTTACCTAGAATGTTCAAAAATGTCATATTAGCCTTTTTGTGCCCGTTCTAAGGTTTTTCTTTTGGATCATCCATCTATTATCTAAAATGTGCTATTTTAGCTCAAAAGTGATCTAATTAAAGTACTTCCAATGAATATGAAATGAGTGTATATATATGATGGCTCGGAAATAGAGCATACCAATGAATGTATTAAGGGGTATTGTAAGTGCACGACCATTGTCAATTTTATACATAAAATAAAAATATCAAGGTCGAATTTCACAGAGAACTGAGTATCATTTGAAAGCATTCATGCAAGGTAATGTAGAAAACAAAACAAGTAACATGGGTGATCATGAGATCAATAAAAAAATAGGGGATATGAACACCAAATGATAAAGATAAACGAGGAAGTAATCATAAAGGAAAACTAGATTAGGGGGCTAGCCCTCTCAAATTGGTGATTGCAAGCAAAGTAAGAGTGCATGGTTCAATCATTGGATGGGAAAAATAATTGATGCAAAACGTGTTTCATAATCAAGATAACACTTGAATTCACAAGTATTGTCACCATACAAATGATATCAAGTTTAAACACGAAGAATTCATACAAGTAACACAAATCATCACAAGAAACAACTCATTCTAGATGTTCTTCGTACAAGTAACACAAATCATCACAAGATACAACTCATTCTAGATGGAAACATATAGCTAAGTATACAAGGTATCAAGATAACTCCCTCTCTAGGTTTATCCGACATAGCGCACATTTGTAGGTTAACATGTCTTTGTCTCTTCTAAACTTCCGACCCACTCCGATGCGCTTCATCCATGCTTTTTGGCGAGATGCATTATGATTTCTATTCATCCTCTTTCTTTTTGCCGCTTCATTCACCTCCTTCTTTTCATCCGTTCTTTGTTGCTTAGATGTGAAGATATATATGATCACGATTAATGGGATCCTTCATCCCACGTCCACTTCCTTCCTTGCTTGTTTCGGGCCCACATAAATAAGTCCACGTTGTTGCTTCCTAAACGTCACCTTCTCAATCGTATTGGCTTTCCTTGTCTCTCATAACTAGGGCATTATATAAGCCGAGCACTGACGTACTCAAGCGTCTTGTTTATAAACGAGTCAAGTTGAGTACGTCTCGTTTATAAACGAGTCAAGTCCGAGTAAAGCCTAAATTTTATTCGAGCTATAAATATGTTCATATTTTACTCGTTTAGAAAATGAATGAGCTCAAACCAAGCTTTTCACGAGCCGATCACGAGTAGCTCGCTTAAGTAATGCTCGTATAGTGTTATTTTACCCAAACGAGCCGAACCAAACTTAAATTTTATACGAGCTTTAAAATGTGTTCATATTCGGCTCGTTTAGAAAATGAACGAGCTCAAGCCGAAATTTCCTTTATTGTTACCGTCTTTCTTATGACGACCATCCATTGTCCATTTTCACTCTCTTTCGTAAACCTTTTCGAAGCCTGAATTACTTCCGGAGTCACCGACAAATTTTGGTCTGACATATCGCATTCTATCATTACATTCATCTCCAACGTTGACATTAGTAACCTAGCTTACGTATCACATGATTAGTTTCTTTCAATCCAAACTAACAATTTGACGCATATTCACCACATCGTCCACAACTACAACAAATTGTTTGAACACCTTTCTACTCACATCCAATTCGATCCATCTCTAACAAAACGACATTTGTTTGAATGAAGTGTTTTCGGGTCCATAGTAATGGGTTCACCAATACCCGATTTCATTAACCATAACACCGTCTCGTCATAATATTGCAGGGGAAGGTCAGTGACCCTCGCCCGAATTGGAGCCGTCGTAATGGGCTTAACTGTGGTATTCACCTTCTCAATCCCCTTTTTTCTGTCCTCGCTATCACCCATCACAAACCTAGGCGGAGTATTCGGGATCCTCTCGCTACTTCTACTGTTCTCGTCATCATCATCCTCGGTAATCTGCTTCTCCTCCATAACCAGGCCTATTCTTTTCGCGTTTTTTTTATCCATATATGTTATTGAGCTACGCAACAAGTCCTATAAAGCTAATCTTGACGAAAGGTTTGTGCAACTTGTTTCCAAGTGCTAAACCTCTGAACATGATAAAGGAATAACACATGACACCTGAAACGTTATGTATGAAAGGGTTATTACAGACTAACACTTGTTGACATGAAGCACTGAATCAATTCGATCCTGGTAGGAATTTGGCCCTTGTTTGGACAGTAGAAGAACTGGACTTGCTACCCAAGCGGCCTGATCCAGCGGAGATAACTGTAGAGGGAGAAAGGAGCTGAGTGAAGGAGAAATTGTATGAATCTGTCCCTAGCCTACTCTGCAACCACCCTTTCCCTCCGGAGAAGCCATCCGTCATAATCCATGAGTTTTTGAAACCAAGCCTTGTTAATGTCTTTGCTACTGTCTTGGCTGAATCCGAGTATCTGTAAGTTGCAACAACAAAAGAGATAAGACAGAAGAAGAAATGTAGAAACAATAGAGAAAATCTTGAAAGGTAAGTGCTTTACGAGTCCATGATAACAATATTTGAAGATCTGTTAAGTTTCTTTAGATAAGATATCTTGAGTGCAGCAATCTCAGCTTCCACTTTCCTAGAATTCCTAAGGAGACCTCTTAGCTTGCTGGGTAACTCTTCTAGGCTGCAAAAGTTGATACACATATTAGTGCTGCCTAGTTTAAAGTGTGATTGTGATTGTAATTGTAATTGATGAGCATTTTTGGATATCTAATCCGATCGGAGGGTTCAGATATTCGATCCAACAATCTTATAAAAGTCCGCTCCGAATTTGATATGAGATCACCGAGATATCTGACCGTTTTCGTTTTCTGATCCGATGATCCGAAAAATATGCACGGATCAGATCGAAATCGGATCACCAATTCTCGAATATTTTCGGAATTAGATTTTTCTAGATCTGTAATTGATGATGGGTACTAGCTAGCTAGACTGACGGGATTGCGATGAAGCGGTCTTTAGCAGTGGGGGGAAGGCGAGGAACTCCAGCTTTGCTCTTATCCTTATCTGATCTGATATCAATGAGGTAGTGGTTCGGTGTGGACATGAGCAGGTCTAGCGTTTGAGGAGGAGTCAAAGAACCTTTATAGCCACGAAGGTTGAAGGAAACCGCAGACCAGATGGGAGGAAGAAACAGATAAGCAACGAAAAACGCAGCACCAGTTTGAACAACAAGTAAAGGATCAGAGCTCGATAGCGTCTCAACTGTTGATGAAGCAATGGGCTTTGCCTCTTCAATGACCTTGCTGGTTTGTAATGCTGCATCAGTTACTGTCTTGGCAGCAGTGAAAACAGAGTCAGTGTCAATTCCAGCACTCTGTATAGCCTCCTGCGCTTTCTTAGACGCCTCTGATGCTAAAGGAGAAGCGACCTTCAAAGCTTCCTCTCCGGCCTGTTTCAGCACTGGAATTGCTGCATCGACACCGGGCTTCACCGTTTCCCACACCGACTCCAACGTCTTTTTTCCGATTTCCACAAAGCCTGTAACTCCGTCAAGTGTTTGCTCCACCTGCAAAAATCCGATGAACCTAATGTATGATAATTTTCAGATGATGCTGAAATATAAGCAGCGGCGACAGTAATTAGTGATTACTTGGGTTATGGAAGAGACGATCTGGTCCTTGGAGAGGCCGACGACAGCTCTGGCGTCACCGGAGTTGGTAAGGATGGAGACGAGAGAGAGAGTTGCCGAAGTGGGTAACGCTAACCTAACTTTGGAAGCCCTAATTCCCTTCCAATGCGTATTGAGTGTTTTTGCGGGAGAAGGGCCGGGAGAGGAGCATGGCGGAGGAGGGACCGATGCCCTAGCAGTTGCCGTTGCTCTCAGCGCCATCTCTTTGGTTTAACACAATTGAATGCTCAGAGCCCCATAAAAAGAGAAAATGCATCACTGGCTGATTTGTCTGCCACGTGGCATCCATTAGTTCTCCATCCCCTTGGATAAGAGATGTGTGACTGTCTCTCGCCGTTACTTGCTTTCTCCACTGTTTAGCTCAAGGCGTTTGGTACGGTTTGGTCCGTTTGAAAACTACGAGTTTATTGAAGGTGAAAGTGAAGTTGAAGCTTACTGGAGATGAAGATTAAGCTCATTGAATAGCTGAAATAATCAGCTGATTGAACTAATTAATTCTTTTTATAAGTTTGTTAAGCTTATTAAAGCTGATATAAACGTAAAATTACGAAAAGGGACATCTTCATATTATATTTCATTTTTAACTTTTTTTTATTTATTAATATTACTAGAGATTATAGGTATACAATATTATAACAGCAAGATGATAATAATAATAATAATAATAATAATAATAATAATAATAATAATAATAATAATAATAATAATAATAATAATAATAATAATAATAATAATTGTTTTAGTTTTGGTGCAACATTCTATGAACAATTAATGTAACATTTTAATTATAAGATAATCATATTTTATAATTTACCAATTGTAATTACTCTTATACAAATATTAAAAACAAAACCAACCTTATATTTAGCCCAAAACTACAATTATAAAATGATGAACCAAATCTCACAAATATGAAAAAAGCCGAATAATATTGGGGCCATCTAATGCATATTCACTTGACAAACAAAGATCACACTTCACCTAAAAAAAGATCACGTTGATATTTTATAACTAAGGGTCCGTTTGGGAACCACGAGCTGATCGTGGCTGAAGTTGAAGCTGAAGCTTAATGAAACTGAAGCTGAAGGTGAAATAAGTAGCTGGTCTTTTGTAATAAGTTTGTTTAGCGTTTGGAAAGGCCGAGCTGATCGAAGCTGATAGAAGCATAACATTACGAAAAAGGGCTTCATTTATCTTATTTTTTTATTTATTTTTTTTGTCAATATTAAATTGAGATTATAGTTAAACATTATTCTAACTTATTCTTTAATAATAATAACTATAATATGATTAATTAAAATATGAAAGTGTTATTTTAAATTTATAAGTCGCTTTTATTAACCTTAATTTATTAGTTTATTTACAAAGATACATTAAAAATCATGTGTTCCAAATTTTTTTTTGAAAACAACTATATAATGTTATCAATTTTCATTAGTAATTTTATTCAATTTGTTAGTTTTAATTATTATTTTAGTAATATCATATTTTGTAGTTATCTTTAGAAAATATAATAGAAATGAAAAAAAATTGATATTGGTCATAAAATCACTAATGAATAATATAAATATTTTTTTTTCATTCACAAGTAAAAACTAAATTATGTAGATCCAAAAATAACTTTATTAAAAGGAAAAAAAAACACAACAATGCATCAACAAATGAGTTATTGCTATTGTCAAGTGCACTCCAATTGTTTTGCTAGCCTTGAATCATACGAGTTCAGCTTAAGAACAATTTATACGCTTTGTTGTTTCAAGCATCCTCTAGCAATAAATCAGTAAAGAAATTTCTCTTGGGTGTCTTCCATGTGCTTCGAACTTGGAATGTTTCTTATCTAAGTGGATAACTGGACAATCTTGTTCGGTAAAAATACCCGTGATGCGCAAAGTCATGAATAACGGATAATCCTAATCAAAACAAAGCAATAACATATATTAACCAATATGACATTGACCAAGAATAAACCAAAAGAAGCAGTAATATATAACAAAAGTTAATTTATTAACATTAACAAAACTATAAATTATTGATAATCTCCTTTGGATATGAGTACTAACTTTGTTCAGCAAAGTCACTCCATTCAACTTAGTTCAGTAACAGTTAGTTTCTTAACATTAACAAAGTTATGAAACAGTAACATATAACAAAAGTTAATTTATTAGCATTAGCAAAGTCACTCCATCCGACTTGTTATTGCAATCATTATAATCTCATTAAATTAGTTATTTTCCTTCACACACTATTTATATATAACAGTTGAGGGCTAAGACATACCCTAGTGATTCTTGATCAACAAAGTCACTCCATTCGACTTGTGTGTCTTGATACTCTTGCACACAAACTCAACGTTCCTTTCAAGTCCATCAACAACTTCAAGAATTTCATGAGGATAATCTGCAAGATTAGACAGAGGCTAAGACGTACCCTAGTGATTCTTAAATATGTAGCTCTAAAGTTTATTTCTCAACATCTCAGTTGTATAAATGATGTAAATCATAACATTCTCACATGGTTGTAATGTGATATTTGATAGAAGAAGAGTTGAAGGGTTTAACATAAAGAAGTGAAAACACAATAAACATTTCTTCAAAAAAGAAATTATCCTTCAAGGAACAACAACAAAAATTAAGCTTCAAGAAAAATTCTATCAACAGAGGCTTACAGGTTATACAACCACAACTTACTCACAAGGTTGATTGTGATGCGGGGCTGATTAATTGTGCTGGTCACTGAGGCTAACAGTTTATACAACCACAACTTACTCACAAAGTTACAGGTTATACACTTACTAACAAAAAAAAGTGAACAATAAGGATTCCCATAGTGTATTACCTTTTGGAAGCAATGATGGATGCTTCAAGCTTCAACAGAAACTAGTGTAATTTATCAACAATTCTATACATTTCAAAGGTCAATGACATTTTCAATCGAGCAAATATATATTTGTATTCTATGCAATGAGAATACAGAGCATTCACTGTAATCTTAACAGTTCAGAGAAAGCAATATTACCACCAACCTTGTTCTAGACATCAAAGAACTCGTGAGCCCAACTTAGCTTGACATATGTAGAACAAGTATTAGCAGAGATTAAAACAAGAAATGGGGATTAAGTTATTTCAAGTTACAAATACAACTACAATAAATTCATGTTTATCACCCTCAACTTAGCTTGACATTTTATCAAACATATGGTGTGCCCTTTATTCTGTTTGCCGCTATTTTTACAATTCTACAAATGATTATCAAATTACATATACAAATTGTCAAATTCATACAGGAATGAACAAATAAATGGAGGGAACTGTTGATATGTATAGGCAACAAAGATGAACCCTAAAAGCTCTCAACATTCATTCAAGCTGTCAAATGTAGAATCAAAGAAGAAATTGAAATTAGGAAGAATCGAAGATGAAAGCGTATGTCAATCAAGAATAGAGAATGGAGAGGAAGAATACTTCGATGTGTCCAGAGAATCGAAGAAGAGAAAGTCCTGAATCGAGGAAGAAGAAGTTAGGAAGAAGAAGATGAGCAAACCTCTTCTTCCTTCGGCAACACGAACATAATGGTAATTCTGGAGTTATGATTCGAATTGAAGAAGAAGAAGTTAGGGAGAAGAAGAAGAGCAAACCTGTATTCATTCGAAGAAGATGAAAAAATGCAGACCTTTCATTTTTTGGGGGTATTTTAAGAATTATAAAACCCAAATTTTTCATCAGCTCCCATAAGCTTGTCATGGGGAGCTGATGGAAATGATCATTTTTCCAGCTTGCATCAGCTTTCAGAAGCTCTTTCATCTTCCTTCAGCTGTCCTTCCCGAACGGACATGAAAATGTACAGTGAAAACTGAAACAAGCTTAAGCTTCCATAAGCTTGTATAAGATGTGTCCCAAACGGTACCTAAAAATAATGATATTTCCTATTAAAATTGGATTCTGGCTTGATTTGGGATCGGTATCGCGGTTATCGCCGTATCGGCAATGGCGGCTTCCAAGCTCCAAAAACTCATCTTCCTCCAGTCCATTGAATAATTCATCTTCCTCCCGTGTCCATTCAACAATGATGACTTCATTTTCATCGATGCTTAATCAAAGAAAGACGGCGCAAAGGAGGCTTTGTTTGGCCGAATTGGCTCGGGTGGTGGTGGTGGATCTGGATGTAATCGGGCTCATCAAGGCAAGGGATATGTTTCGAGGTTACGAGGGATCTTATTCGAGGTAACGAGTGATTTGTTTCGAGGTAGCGAGTGATCATGTAATCGGATCTGGGGTGCTAAAAGAAGGCGAATCGGACACGAGGTTTGAGAGATCTGTTTCGTGGTTTATGGGATCTGTTTCAAGGTTAGAGGGATCCCGTAAATATTTGCAAGTTTGTTTATAGTTTAGTTTATATTTGATTTTTTCTCTTGTTAAGCCAACTATGTCATTGCTGTGCTGAAATGTAAATATGTTTTTGAGTAAACAAAATCGATGAAGGGCATCGTGTTCTTGAGCAAGACAAAATCAACGAGGGTATCGGTGGAATAAAATTTTCGTTCATCTCCATCAGCTCCCATAAGCTACTCCTGAGGAGCTGATGAAAATGTCAATTTTTCATCTAGTAAACGCTACCTTCATCTACCATCATCTTGTCTCCCAAACACCTCTTTTTTTTTATAGGCAAAATTGGCAAACTAGCCTTTTAAGCAAATCAATTGAGAAAGAAGACTCATACTATTTGGGATTGGTATTTTGACCCCTATAAAATAGAATAGAGGAAATAGAGTACAAAAGAGGGCAAAATTTGACAACCCATCGGATGTGACATGTTGTACAATCTCACATGTCACATCAATCAGAAAAAGAAATTTCCAACATTCTTACTTTATCACCAATTACCCAAAAATCCGCTTACCCAAATAATGTCACAATCATACCCAAAAATAAATTTGTCAAAGTACATAAACATACTCGAAAACAACATACCCAAAAAATCAAATATCAAAATAAAATCATATCCATAAATTGGATAATATTTTATATTTATACCTAATTTAAATATCACTTAATACAAAAACCATACCCAATTTAAATTTGTCATACCCAAAATTTTCAAAACTCGATATTATACACAAACATCAATATCAAATGAAATTTGATCATTACCCAAAAATTCGCTTGAATTTGATCATTATAACACAGTTTGGGTAACCATAAAACATACCCACGATATCACTTTAAAAATATACTTAATAATAAGAAATATACTACAAAGCCAATACACATATAAAAGCATACCCAAAAACCCGTTTACCCAAATAATGTCATAATCATACCCAAAAATAAATTTGTCAAGAAATATATTGCCTCTATTTTTACAATCATACCCAAAACCATACCCAAGAAATATACTACAAAACCAATCCATGTAAAAAAGATACTTAAATCAAAAGTAAACATCTAATCACCATCATTTTAATTAGAGAAATTATTACCCCTATTTTTTAGTTTCCATACCTATTTTTTCTTCCTTTTGTATAGAGACCTAGTTTGCAAAAGAGAATTTCAATGGGTCCTATTTCCCTAATTAATTCTAAAAAAAACAATCTCCTATTGTCATATTTCTACGAGATAATTTTTAGGATTTTTTATATCGAATATAATACCCAAAGGCAAATACAATACAATTCTTAAAATCATCTAATATGAAATCACTAATCTCATCTAAAAAATCTAAATAAATCTCCTACAATCTAATACTAGTGTATTACCCGTACCTTATGCCGATTGAGTTTTAATATATTGTAAATATTTTTTTTCTTCTAAAATAGGGTACTTTCAACTTTGAAAAATTGTTAACTAAAAATTTTGAAACTAAATAATTACATTTTTTTTAAAGGCGTTAACAACCTTTAATATATCAAAATTTTGTTAAACATGAATAAAATAATTTTGAAAGGCGTTGACACGTGACAAAAAAGGCTTCTGCTTTAATAGATATATTATAAGAGAAGATAAGAAATTTTGGATTATCTTTAAATTTATCTAATAAACTTATTATATAAATTAATATTAAAACTAATTAATATTTTCAAACTAAATCCTAGAAGTATATATACGTACTTGAAATTATTATGAAAATTTAAACTTGATTACAAAGATTAAAAAAATGCAGAAAATTATTTTAGATAAATTTTAAATAATTATTTGAAAAGATTATGAATACATACTTATCTAAATTAAAACTTTTGATATACTCTTTCAATAAATAGATTTTTTATATGGTTTTTGCAATTAAAAAGAATATCTAAATTAAATTTTTATTTGTATACATTTTTTTAATTTTTAATTTATATTAACATTTTGAAATCATTTTTTAAAATAATTTTTTTGGACTTCGAGAAACGTGTTGACACATGGCAAAATAAGCTTCTGCATTAATAGATATAAGATCAATCAATAAATCTCCTACAATCTAATATCAACATGCTCTTAGGCTATGAACCACGACCGTTTTTTAGCATAAGAATGCATTATAATTAATTTAATTTATATATCTTGTACGTGTTGATATGATATAAACAATTTATTTTATTTTTAAAAGGTTTTAGAATAAAAATTTGTGTATTTTAATTTTATAAATACTCGGACATATACATAATTTAGACGTAATATTTAATTTTAATAAAAACGGTAGTTACAACGTAATTAAAATCTAATTTAATGAGATTGTTTTTTTTAAAAGAATGGCATCACAATGAAAGTAAAATATAACTTAAGGGATTGATTCAAATAAGAAGTGTTTTTGTGGTAAGGCCTTACGTATTAATGTAGGTCGTTGATTCACTTGATCTAATGACTTACAATCATGCACATTATTTAATGAACAGTTAAATGACTAGTTAGATCTTTTACCACTATTATTCTATTAAAAGTTATGATGCACGAACACTTCTAGAAGGCGGCGTGTCCCGTGTCCTGCCGTGTCGGAAACGGGGACACAACCGGACACGGCTCGGACACGGTCAAATATGACCGGACACGGTCAAGACACGTTTCCAAGGTAGGACACGTTTAGGACACGGTGAAGACGCGGATTGTGTCCGGTCAAGACATGATCAACGAAATAAAACTTATATACCGTTATATTTTTTCTTTCTTTCCCATTTTTTCTGACTAAACCTAGCTTCACATGACCACCTGTGAGATTGTGGTTGTCGGAAGTAGGACACCGATCTTCTTCTCCGGCTCTAATGTTGAAATGTTGTTCCGCCGACCGACTCTTCTCTCCAGTTTTCTTATGATTTTATAAATTAATTTTGAATCTTTGATTATTAATTTATTTTGTAATTTTTATTTGTTGAATGTTGACTATGTTATTTTAATTCTTTCACTTTTTATAATTCACAAATATTTATAATTATTTTCCTTTGTTGATCATGTTGTTCAGTTATTGTTGATTTGCAAATCAATGGTCCATTCTTCAATTTTGATACTAAGTATGATTATTTCAGAGTATAAAACTAAATATGTTTATTTCTATGTTTTGTAAGACTGAAAATGTTTGTTTATAAGCTTTTGTTTCGATTATTTTATCATCATGTTAATATTTTTATCAACTCATATATCATTGATTTTTTTTCATATATATGTATCTCATTATGATATAGTAATTCTATATTTCAATATCTTTAAAATAATATATTAATTATTTTACTCGCCGTGTCCCCGTTTCCTATACTTTTGAGGATTGTCGCTTCCCCGTTTCTCGCCGTGTCCGTTTCCCGCATCCGTGTCCGTGTCCGTGCATCATAGATTAAAAGTACCCAAAATATAAACTCATTTAGTAAATGCACCCCTATTTAATCCAATTCTTTCATTTATGGAGAATTATATATAGGGTAAAATTAGAGGGGTGTACAAAACAAAAACCTACAAAAAAAAATAGTCTATTTAACCTAATTCTTTCTTTAATAAATAAAAAGAGGTGCGGTGAAAATTTTGCAATTTTTAGAAGGTATTGGGGCAATTTCATTCTTTTGAAAAATCTATTTTAAAAGATGGGGACGCGGTAGCATTTTTATAATTTTCATGAGAAAACTATAACATTTGTTATCTCAGTTCATAATTTTTGTTCAATTCATTCATAGTTATACACTATAAGTTCTAATATTTTCAATAGTTAGTTCACACATTATTTTGTTAATTCATTAGTTATGTTTTTATACACTTTTTTGTTTTAACTAATAAAATACAATGTATGAACTAATAGTACACAATATTCAAAATAATGATACCCAAATTTCAAACTAATATTATAAAAGTTAATAATTTTAGTTCAATTCGTTCAAAAGTATACATTTTAGTTTTGATATTTTCTATAATTACTTCACGTATTATTTTGCTAATTTTGTAGTTATGTTTGTATGCACTTTGTTACTTGTACATGTTTGAACTTATAAAACACAATGTTTGAACTAAGTTTTAATAAATAAGAACTACTAAAACAAACAATTTGAACTAATTGAACAAAAATATGAATCATTAGAACAAACAGTTTGAACTAAGAGAAGAAATGAGGGAGGGGTATTGGAATAAGAAAAATCAAAATTCTATATTATTAATTTTGAAAATGTTTGAATGTAAATGTATAAAAAAATTTGAAAAAAAAGTGTTAAAAAAGTAAGAACTACTAGAATAAATATTTTGACTAATTGATCAAAAATATGAACCATTAGAACAAACAATTTGAACTAAGAGAATAAAGAGAAAAAACTGGGCCAAAAAGTTCAAAATTTTTATACTATTATTTAAAACAATGTTTGAACGAAACTGTATAAGATTTTGAATGTAAAAAGTGTTAAAAAAAAAAAGAACAAACAGTTTGAATTAATTGAATAAAAATATGAACCATTAGAACAAAAAAATTTGAACGAATTGAATTAAACTTGTGAACTTAGATAATAACTATAAAAATTTTCTCACAAAAATAACAAAATTGCCACTGATTTCCCCTCTTTTAAAAAACATATTTTCAAACGGACAAAAATGTCACATGAACTTCTTATGATTTCAAAAATGTCACCGCGCTCCCTAGAATTCATTAAGTGACGTGGAAAAGTATGGACAGTTGGATCAAACAAATCAACGGTGCATATCACTCGGCACTACCGTACCCATACTTTCACTCCGTACCTAAACCATATCCATAATTTAGGCGTTCAAGTCCAAAACAAACATCTTTTTAGTCATCATATTCATGTATTTCATACCTCATTTGGTTTGGTTTGTGTTCATATAGAGCATAAATCCTTCCTATTGCATATTGTGGTGTCTATTTTGGTTTATTTTTTATTTCAAGCGTTCAAAGCCAAAAATGTGCAAGAACGATGAAAGAACGTATGAATTCGGATTTCAATCCTCCTTGAGGTCAAGGACATCATGGAAGACACTTATATTGACCAAGGATCGAATATCCATGGTAGATTTATGTTGAAGAAAGAAGAATTGAAGAACCTTGTGAAGATCATTGACGTTGGAGACCATTTTATAAAGACCTCTAAGATATTCTCGTTTTCGACCATCTTTCCTTTGAATTTGGGAAACTGTGTCAACTGCAAAGTTGTAGATCTTCGAAAAATCTTCGAAAGATCTTCGAAAATAGTACTCATGGGTCTCGTGGTTCCAACCAGAGCAACAAGAAATTCAGTTTTACTAAACTGTCAAAAAACTATCACAAGACAAATGCGGCCTATGTACAAATGCATATGCGACTACAAACCGTATATTATTTACAGACAGATTGTATTTCTACCCCAAAGACCGTATTTCTCTCATGAGAGGCCAAAATTATATTTTCTTCTATTTTATCTTATGCTTACGAGTTGGGTTTCATATGTCCGCCATAGGGTTTACTTTAAACATTGTATATAGACCTTTTTATGTCAGATTAAAGGTATTCCGTTGTAGAGCGGTCGATCAGGGTTTCTAGAGTTCTAAATCCGCGTCGCGGTGTAATAGAGTTAGATTTCCCTTTCTTTTGTTTTGTAAGTACTTTTCAGCTTTGATATTTATGAAAGTCTCTTCTTAGATCATGTCTGGCTGATTCTTCTTGATCTAATAATTAGATGATCCCTATAATAGTTTGATTTATTGTTGCATATATGTTTGTGAATTGAGAATGTGATATTGCTTCTTTTCAAAGTGCTTCACTCCCACCTTTTATTTACCTTCAAATGAAGTGTTTATAACTATTTTAAATAAAACAACTGAAGAACCACAAGTGGAGGGCGTATTATTGGATTTATTGAAAAGAACTTGGTTTTGAGAGTATTGTTCGCTCCAAAACGTGTGTTAATATGGGAGAAAATAGTCTTAAACTTATACCAAGAATCAAGCAAAATAAGCAAACCCGCAGTGTACGGATCAATCACAATATAAGCAAGTATTCTAGGGTCGAACACAAGGACTATGGCGAAATCAAGCAACGGTATAAAACTTCAGGTTGTAATGCAGATCTCAAGCAACAAAGAACAAAGATGTATGATAATTAGATAGAAAAATGCTGATTCTAGAGATCAAAGTATCCGGTTGTGGTTTCGACTCAAGATTTCTAAAGATAAGCGTGGACAAAGTTGAGGTTGCTAAGGGAAGGTTCTAATATGGGATAGATCACGGGGGAGGTCTCACTATCCACTATCCCAAACCAAAGACCCTACTATCGGGTAAGTCTCAAGGAACTAAAGAAAGGAACTATACTCTCAAACCAACAACTCAACCTAAGGGAATATAACTAACCTTTACCGGGTAAGTCTCAAGTTAACTTACAAAGGTAAGGTGAAGACACAAGCAAACCCTAACAAAGGATATACCTTTGTTACCTAACACTCATCATCATAGGTAAACAAGCAAAGGAATCACCAGGTAAGTCTCTTCCTAAGCTTGAATATAAACCAGGAAAGGTGCAACAAGGATAAGATTTGACAAGCTATAACCTATGAATCAAAATTGACAACTCAAGGGTCAATCTCGGTCTGTTCTTGCCCGATCTCGGTCATGATCCTTGAAGAACAGCCCGAGACCCTAATCGGTTTATGTTAAACTCAACTTTCAGGGTCCACTCGAGATAAAGATCTATTCTTTCATCGTCTATACCACAACCTTTAACTAATCACCCTAGAATTGCAAGGGTTTTAGCCAACAATCATCATGTTCAAAGCAATCAATATATATTCAATCAAGTTGTCAAGAAAAGAGAATAAAACACTCAATAAAAGGTTCTCAATTATCAAAGGTGCAAAACAATCCAGCCAAGTATCAATAACGTGTTCCAAAAGGTGATAACAACTAATATCTCTCCAAGAAAACCTTGCAAAAGTGTCTTCTAATTTCTTCCTTAACCTTCAATCTTGATCTCCAAGCAATCCTTCCAAGATCTCCTTCCGTAAAAGAGAATCGAACTCGCAGCAGTCGTCAAACTTCTATCGTAAAAACCTTTCTCTGTAATCAATATTCACCTTCCATTCTTATAGAAGAACTTAGGGAAAAATATTTATTCTTCTTGGGTGGTGGGCCGACACGATCTCGAGCAAGCCCAGTAATGCATCTCGGTCAAGATGGTTACGTTCTCATCCGAGATCATGACTCAATTACGTACTTTTCTTCGATTCTTCTCCTGATTTCTTCTTGCATCCATTTCCTAAGGATTTTGCCCTTCTTCTTGTAGTCCCGAGTGTTCCATAATGCAGCTTACTAGACTCCTTATGCTTTAGTGTCCCTTTTCGATCCAAAATGGACCCTAATTCCTACAATAATAATCAAACTAGGTGTAGACCTCGATTCTTGCAAAGTAGACAAATAATGGCATAATTAATATGAATATATACCCATGCATGCAGAATAATGAAGAGAAACCGTTAAAACAATTGCTAATACATAGACTATAATTCATGTTATCGAGTACCAGTGTATCATTGTCTCGAGGATTTCTAACTATCGTAGCAAGTACCGGTCTTTGTACCCTTTTCTAACCGAAGAGCCAAAAGTGAATGTTGACCTTGGTCTTTTCCGGATTTCTAAGTGTTTAATGGGTTTTCCGATACTTGCCGAACGACTGGATTGAGAGCTACGCGAGTTGGAAAACACGATCTTTATTTGTCAATGCTAAAAACTGTTTTAGATGGTTACTTGTAATGTTCATATATCAATGTTCAAGAGTTTCATATATGTAATGTTACTTTGATTCATTATAGTGTAGATTCTTGTTTTCTTTTATCACCTCTCTCATCTTTCTTTACCACGACAATCATTTCTTTTCTTGTAATCTCATATCTTCACAAATACAAATTTTTCCTATGCCCTTTCTCTTTCTCTTCTCCCTTACTTAGCGTAATTCCTATCATTTATATTCAAATAGATACAGCCCTTGTGAATTCAATACCCAAATATACTACATCTGTTATCGTTATCGATCCTTGCAGGTGAGGTTGGTGTTCACATTTGTTAAAACTTCCACACGATGAAGTACGAGTATGCCCAAGTCTAATGGGGGCTTGTTTAGATTTACAGGATACTTCATTTGGATCATAGGGAGAGAAACCCTCAATGCCATTCTTGTTGACCATCATGGGAGTTGTAGACAACACAAGAAGGCACAATTCTTCACTTCATGTCATGGATGAGGATGGATATTTCTCTTAAGCTCAAAGTGGCCTCAAACACCTACAAAATCAAAGAAAAGAGAGTAGACATCTATATAGAAATAATGTGTTAAAAAAATTATGTAAGAGTGTCTAAACCATACAAAACTAGACTAAAGATGTTCCTAAAGACTAGCTAGCATGAAAACATGCTATTAGAAAGCTTATCTTTTGCAATACTTTTTATGTCCACCTTTTCTCTATATTTAAGTTAGTTATTACCTCCTATTAACCTATGAATAGAGTTCATCTTTCATTGTTTTAGATAAGCTTATAATCGAATAATGTTGTGCACGTGTTCCATTTGCCCCACTTATTAATAGAGGCATCAACTTTGTTCAAGGAATTTGTGTGTTTCATTTTCACCCCAATCGTGTGTTCATCCTCTCATCCATCTCTATTCAGTCCTTAGTTTAATCAATCTAGATTGAACTCGGTACTGAATCCTTCTCCTTTTCCTATTCATTTTCTACTAACGTATTTCATTGTAGTTGTAGGTTCCAATTCTTCCTCCTTTTAAGATGTAGACAAAAAAACCTAGTATCTCAAGGTTGGAAATTCAAGTTGGTTTGGTCTAACAAGAGTGAATAGAGTTTGTAATCCTATTTCTTTTTCCATTAGTCTATTTGGTTTCCTTACTATTCAATTTTCAAGGTACACAAGAGGGTCACCTACACCATCTTGTTAGAATATCTTCCTTTCCTCCATATTCCGATTCCAACTCTTAGTTCCTGACTATTGACATGGGATAGATGGTTACTTGAGTCGAGGAACCTAGAATACCTTAGCTTTGTGCGGCGTTAGGACATAATTACTTAGAGAAGTTGAGTATTGACGAGGCTTAGGTATTCCTTGGTTGTGACAATGTAGATCACATTCAAAAGATCATGCAAACACAAATAGAAGGTTTTGCCCATTCGTTCACATCATAAGAAGTACAACTAGGAATGTCTTCATATTTGGCGGTCTTGCCATCTCCCGACCTTCTGAATTTTAGAAAACCGTGGTTTAAGTTAAGTATATTACATTCACCAAGGATAACACAATGATGATATGATTGTAGAATTTCTTCGGTGGATGTCAAATAAGTAAAGAGGCTCACCCTCTTTATAACAATAGTTAAAGTGTTATTTACTTGGATAAAAATCAACATTTCATTGGAAGATTGAACACATCAAACTAAAGTATAATTAAATATGCCATCTTTTGGAATAAAAGATTTTACACCCGAAGAAGATAACAATAAGTATAAGTCCTAACCTGTAGATATGTTAACTAAGATGATGACCTTAGACCAGTTGAAGCTTTGCATAGCTTCAATTGACCTTGTGTAACTACATTAGTATCCAAGTGGGAGATTGTTGGGTTATGAAGCATAAAGTGCTTTGTAAGTTTATGCTTATTGATATTTGGGTTGTTTTAAACCGCAGAATTTAGGGCCCGTTTGGTTCCAGCTCCGGAAACGGAAACGTAATGGAAACAAAATTAGTTCATATGTATATCCTTATTCATAAAATTTTGTGGAATCATTTCTTGTGAATTGATGCAAAATGCACTCCACATTTTGTTATCCTATAGGATATCAAAAGTAATCACACTCTACTTCAATTCCTTCATACCATAAGGAATGATTCCACAAACCTTCATGAACAATGGTATACATATGGACTAGATTCGTTTCCATTCCGTTTCCGATTCCGGAGTTAAAACCAAACGGACCCTAATTTTCTAATTTTTAGTGCAAAGCCCTCGTTTAGTATTGTCTCGAGAAATAGTCACAAATTGTGGGAAACTAGACGACCAATTCTCGTGTTTTTATTTTATGATCTCAATTGCATTCTACTACTAACGAACTCAAGATCGAAAATGTTATGACTCCTACAAAACTTGTATCAATTCTTGATTAGGATAAGAAAACATTATTGTAGCAAAGAAAAAACGGATTACAGATCTATTGACAAATACCTTCCTTTCGATGTTTTGATGCAAAACACATGTCACATAAAGTTTCAGTGCCATGTTACGATATGATTGAGGATTGACTATTATACACAGCACAGGCATTATGGTTTAAGCATTCAATCATGGCGGGTTTTACTCTTCAAGGATGACAAATAAGTCTTTTTAATTATTTTCTTAATGAATTTTAAATAGAGGCTCTCAACTCGTGAACTATATACATATAATATCTTTACAACAATGAAGGCTACATTTTCACATTAATTAGCTCATGAGCTGCATCCCTTATTCTCTAGAAACAAACTATGCAATTTCACAAGATTCGCAAACAAACAAATACTAAAATAAATACTCTCTCACACTTCTCAGCATTCCATATATAAGATGTTATTCAATTATTGGACGGCAACCGTTTTCTATCTTATATTATATAATATATTTACTCTATAATTAATTGTAAGTTGTTACTAATGACCCCAATTTCGGGAATAGTTATAGAAAATAACGCAACAAAACAACAATTTGCAAACTAATTAAGAGCCCAGATTGAGTGCAGTTAGGGACAATATATAAGTAAATCGTTGCCAAAGTTGGGAGTTCAATCATTAAAAACTAAAACTAATCGATAATGAGCTGGTAACGATGAAGTGACATTGTTAGAGTAAGAGCATAATTTATTGACGCTAGTATATTTGATTTATACGTTAGGTTTAATCTTTATTTGTTAATTTATTTTTTTTATTTTATCTTCTCTGCATGATATCAGAACAATTTCATTAACATGTGCTTCCGCACAAAGCAAAAGTCCAACTATACCTTCATCAGCGGTGATGACGGCGCAATATCAGAAACGATTTAGGCCATCGGTATCAGACAATATTTTGTTCGTCGGTATAAGAGAAAACTTTGGACTTTAGTATCATTAACAACTTCATGATATCATAGCACTAGAGCACTTTCCTTAACCTACGCTTCTACACAAAACAAAACCCTAGTTGCACCGTTATCACATGTCACAAGCATTGTGCCAAACCCAAACTCATTGCATTCAAATTCTGAGCAGCTAAACCAAAAATCAGATACATCTAATATTTCTCCTTGACAATGAGTTAACTATATTGGATAGAATGAAACTAATTATCAAAAATCATATGACTGGAAGTGTAGATTTAGTCAATTAACAAGTTTTGCAAAAGTAATAAAATCAACTTACCGGATAAGGAGATAATAATCATTAGATATAGAGTTATAAAGATGTGGCAATTACTTACGATAGACATATACAGATCAATAATTTCACCATAGCTCTCAAAATGACTACATATTTTTGAAAACTGAGATATAAAAGGTTTAAACTATAATTCTGAGAAACATGATTGAAGGAGAAGATAACACGCTGACTAACACGCGTCACAAACCTCGATATCATTAAGATGAAGACGAAGGCAACATCTTGCAGATGATGATGAAGCAGGGCGCGTTGCAAATTAAGAGGAGGAAGGCGACTCAACCATCGACAGCAGCAAGTTAGATTACAATTTGAATACCGACAGGGAAGGTGAGTTGGGCCAAAACTGAGTAAAAAAATCCCATAATCCTGACAATATTACGGCATCGGTATCATAGAAGACTTTGATCGCGATATTAGAGAATATTTTGCCCTCTATTGTTCATCCTAAATACAAAACCTACATTAGGATGCTAATCAACCTGTCATCAACGGTGATGACGGCGCAATATCGGAAACGATTTAGGCTGCCGGTATCAGAAAATACTTTGTCCGTCAGTATAAGAGAAAACTTTAGACGTTAGTATCATTAACAACTTCATGGTATCATACCGCTAGGGAAGGTGAGTTGGGCCAAAACTGAGTAAAAAAAGCCCATAATCCTGACAATATTACGGCGTCGGTATCATAGAAGGAAGGCGGCTCAACCATCGACAGCAGCAGGTTAGTATAGAATTTGAATACCGGCACGGAAGGTGAGTTAGGCCAAAACTGAGTAAAAAAACCCATAATCCTGGATATATTACGGCGACGGTATCATAGAAGACTTTGACCGCGATATCAGAGAATACTTTGCCTCTATTATTCATCCTAAATACAAAACTTATCTTAGGATACTAATCAACTTGTTATCAGCGGTGATGACGGCGCAATATTGGAAACGATTTAGGCTGCCGGTATCAGAAATACTTTATACGTCAGTATAAGAGAAAACTTTGGACGTCAGTATCATTAACAACGTCATGGTATCATAGCACTAGAGCACTTTCCTTAACCTATACTTCTTCAGAAAACAAAACCCTAGTTGCACTGTTATCACATGTCACAAGCGTTGTGGCAAACCCAAACTTATTGGATTCAAATCTTGAGCAGCTAACCAGAAATCAAATACAACTAATGTTTCTTCTTGAAAACTAATTATCAAAAATCATATGACTGAAATTGTAAAATTAGTCAATTAACAGGTTTTGCAAAAGTAATAAAATCAACTTACCGGATGAAGAGATAATAATCAATAGATATAGAATTATAAAGATGTGGCAATTACTTACCATAGACATATACAGATCAATAATGTCACCATAACTCTCAAAATGAATGCATATTTTTGAAAACTGAGATATAAAAAAGTTTAAACTATAATTCTAAGAAACATGTTTGAATGAGAAGATAACACGCTAATTAACACGCGTCACAAACCTCAATATCTTCAAGTTGAGGACGAAGCCGGCATCTTGTAGATGATGATGAAGCAGGGCGCGTTGTAGATCAGGAGGAAGGCGGCTCAACCATCGACAGCAGTAGGTTATGTTAGAATTTGAATACCGGCAGGAAAGGTGAGTTAGGCCAAAACTGAGTAAAAAAGCCCATAATCCTGGCAATATTATGGAGGCGGTATCATAGAAGACTTTGACCGCGATATCAGAGAATACTTTGCCTTCTATTGTTCATACTAAATCCAAAACCTACCTTAGGACGCTAATTAACCTGATTCCAAAGGTCCAAAACTTACTAATAGCACGTATTATAGTCTATATTTCGGGGTTAGTTTGAACGTTTTATCTTCATAAATTTGCATGCATGGCTGTATATTCTTGATGATTATGTCGTTTTGTTTACCTTTGCAAGAATCGAGGTCTACACCTAGTTTTGTTGTAATAGTAGGGAAAATGACATGTTTTAGAGCAAAATGAAGTCAAAGGATCTAAGGAGTCATTTGGGCATATTATGAAGCATTGAGGAGCTACAAGGAAAGCATAGGAACCATGGAAGTTGGACAGAAGTTTAATATTGGATCAGTTTTGTGAGATTTGTACGTAGATGAAGTTCACCTCGGTTGACTCCAAGATCACCTCGACCTAGATGCTTCGCTTGGCCTGGATCGAGATGCACGGCCCATGGACCATAAGATCTTTTATTTTTGGAAAGTGATTCTCCTATAAATTGGAAGATATTTTTTTGATGGAAGTATGGCTGGTTAATTGATTAGTTTGGAAGATTGAAGATATTCCAAGGAAGGAAGAAAGTTGAAGGAAGATAGCTTTGAAGTGAAAGTTTAAGGCTTTTAAAGGAAGTTGTAAGGTTTTCTTGGGATCCTTGATTGTTGTCTTTTGGTTTGTTATTGAGGAACACAATTTTTTGATTATTTGGTTTGTTTTGATTGTTTGATTGAGTGATTATTGAGACCTTTGTGTTAAGATTTCTTGTTTGATTATTGATTCCTTCTTCATATACTTGATTGTTATTATCATGATGATTATTGGCTAAATTCTTGTGCGATTGTAGGGTGATTGGCTGAAGGGTGTGGGAAAGACGATGAAAAAATGAGCCTTTACCTTAGTGGACCCTGAAAGCTCGAGCGAAACCTTATCCGAACCTCACCTCGGTCGGTTCATAAAACATCTCGACCGAGATCGGATATGAACTGAGTGAGGCGTAACCTTATCTGATCCATACATGAGTTTAGGTTTTAGTTTGCCAAATCCTATCCTTGTTTCATCTTTCCTGGTCCATACGCAAGTCTAGGATGAGACTTACCCAGTGATTCCTTTGCTTGTATACATATGATGATGAGTGTTAGGTAATAAAGGTTTATCCTTTATTAGGGTTTGAGTGTGCATTCATCCTACCTTTGTGAGTTAGCTTGAGACTTATTCGGTAAAGGTTAGTTCTATCCCCTTAGGTGGTGTGTTGGTTTGAGATTATAGTTCCTTTCCTTAGTACCTTGAGACTTACCCGGTGAGAGGATCTTTGGTTTAGGATAGTTAGTAGTGAGACTTACCCGGTGATCTATTCTCATCTTAGAAATACCTTTTCTTGCAAACCTCAACTTTGTCCACGTTATCCTTTGAGATCTTGAGTCGAAACCACAACTGGATGCTTTGACCTCTAGAATCTGCATTCCTTTATCTGATTATTACATCATCTTGTTTTGTTGCTTTGCTATTGATTGAAAACCTGTTATACCGTGCTTTGTTTCACCATAGTCCCTGTGTTCGACCCTAGAGTATTTGCTGTTATTACAATTGATCGGTACACTGTGGGTTCGCATATTGTTTCAGGCTTATATTTTAGGTTATAAATTTAAAGCTATTTCGTTCACGATTACAACCACGTTTGAGAGTGAACACTTACCCTAGACGCAGGTTAGCGTCCTAGGACCCGAAACACACCCTAGAATCAACTTGCGTTCTAGGGCCCAAAACATACCCTAGAAAAAATCAAATTGCGTACCAGGACTCAAAACTTACCTAGGACGCTAATCAATCTGCGTCATAGGGCTCAAAACTTACCCTAGGACGCTTATAAATCTGCGTCCTGGGGCCCAGAACTATTGTGCGCAAAACTTACTCTAGGACGCTAATCAACCTGCGTCCTAGGGCCCAAAACTTACACTAGGACGTTAATCAACCTGCGTCTTAGGGTCCAACCTATCGGCGTCATATCGACGCTAACAAAACAAAGGCCGGTGAAGGAAGGGAGGTAAATCAGTTTCTTCTCCAAGTTTCTATTGTTCAAGATTGGAGTTGTTGAATCACACCTCCAGCCTGAGGGGTGTTAGAGTATGCCTCCAGCTTGAGGGGGAGTGTTAGAGTATGAACATAGTATATTGGGTCATATGTTGAGCTTATACTTTATTTGTTAGTTTATTTTTTTTATCTTATCTTTTGTTAGTTTATCTTTTTATCTCTTTATATTTTTTTATATAAACAATATTTGATCGATGAAATAAATAGCTTTCGATATATAAATCTCTTCGGACATTATAACCTTTAAGTCTTGTCTAGAAGATTCAAGATTAAATTGCACAGTCGTCAATAAGTGATGATGCATGATAGTCGGTATTGATTATTATAAGATAGTGGATACTATTTTTACAATTTCTGAAAGTTGAGGCTATTTTTTACATGAAAAAGCAATTCGAGGAACTAGGTTGAATACCTAGGAGTCCGAGAGGTTATCTTCACGACAACGAGCGTGATATAAACGCCAGGCCTTCTCCTCGACACCGGCCGCTAAAGGGTATCAAAACTTCTATCACTTGAGGAATATCAACATTGACATCAGGATGTAACCGTCTTAGAGCAGGAAGGACATCGGCCACAATGTTGATTTTCCTGAAAATATTCTTGATCCGGACTTCCTTGAAAGACTTTAAATGAAACAAAATGTCACGTATAAGAATTTATTCTTGCCATGGTGGTTTCCCGATACCATTAATATAGTTGATCGCATTGAGATTATCTCCCTCAATCTCGATTTTACTCACACCAAGTTCTTTTAACTTTAGATGATCCTCTAAAAGAATGTGGAATTCTGTTTCAAATGCTGATAATCTTGGAAACCTTCCATAATCTATGAACACAATGTTAACATTGTGACCTCGTAGGATGAAATTAATCAAAGACGGATGAACGAGTATACGTTCTAAACCCATTGAAATTGATTTTCACAAAATCGTATAATAAATTAGTAGATCGTTTGAATTTGTTTGATAAATTTGAAAAGGAAGAGTACTTGGACAATGCATATCCAAAGGTAAACATGCAAGTGTGAAAGCGTGGTCTTACCTACACTAGTGTTGATTGTAAACATGCGCCCCACCACCCACCAAGCCAAATCAACCCCAAATTCTATAAATAAAAAGAAATCAAATTCCTACTCTATATAAACCTAAGCCCTGCAACGATAGCATACATGTAGCAAGCAAAAAATTGAAGATGAAGAAAACACAAAAAATGAGCGTCATGGCCACCCTCCTACTCCTATTCTCGGTGGCGGCGAAGGCGGACTACTGGCGGCCGGCCACCCCATACAAGTACGTCCCAACACCAAAGGTTCCAACGCACGTGCCTCATTTGAGCGTGAACTCACTCGCCTACCAGTTCCTGGCCCCACAGAACGCGATCCGCAAGGCCCTAGGGCTCCCGGGTCTGGAGTGGGACGCGTCGCTGGCGGGTTACACGGCCTCGTACGCGGAGCAGAGGCGACAGGACTGTGCTTTGGTCCACTCCGATGGGCCCTACGGGGAGAACATCTTCTGGGGGAGTGGCTCCGACTGGACTCCTGCAGAGGCAGTCAAGTCGTGGACCGATGAAGGCCGATACTATGACGTTTACACTAACTCGTGCGCATACGGGGAGTGCGGACATTACACGCAGATCGTGTGGCATACCACTACTCGTCTTGGGTGTGCTCGTGTTGTGTGTGATAATGATGCCGGTGTTTTCATCATATGTAGCTATGATCCTCCCGGTAACTACATCGGCTCCCGCCCATACTGATCCACTCATCTTCCTATTTACGTCTTACAAATATATTTCGTGCAACATACGCACGTGTATTCGTCAATCTATGATATGTAACTTCCAAATATATTGTTATGCTGAATATCTATTTATGTCTCCTACTTTACTTATTTTTGTCAAGTCGCCTTCAAGTACATTTATTAATCGACTTCATTCTTCAACCCTTTTGAATTTCAGAATCTAAACTACCATTATTTTTTAAATATTTTTTTAATGTTTTGGCTTTTCACTTTTTATTAAAAAAAAATTAAAATACAATTTTTTTTTTCATTTTTTGATGATTTTTTTTCCATTAATTGTACAACCGGTGAAAGTAGGTTGGTGTTAAATAGTCGGTAACATTGCAGTTAATGATAATAAAGTTGATGACGCTAGATTGATATAATACAACCACAACGATATATGTGGTGACAACATAGTTGATGATAATACAATTGATAATAATATAATAAATGAGTGGTATAGACAATACAATTGAGTTTATAAAAAATAATAAATTGTATAATTTTACTTTAAATAAAGGGTTAAAAATAAAAATAAAAAAAAAATTCAAAATGGTTACCCTGTTAAAAAGTTTCGATTTCGATTTTTATTTTAACTTTTTTATTTCATAGATTTGTTTTTATTAATGCAATACCTATATAACCATAATAAAAAAAACTTTCACCATGATGTTTTTGTTTATCTAATCTTGTGAATGTATTCAATAGCTTCCAATATTTTCAAAAACCACATATCACAGATTAAAAATAAATTGAAAATATGGTCATGTTATAACATGAGAGAGATATACAATGTATGAGACGTGTTATCATCAAACATATATCATGAAGACAAAAAAAACCCTAATCTTAGCCGCTTTTTTTATATGCATTATTTACATTCATGAATTTAATAACAACCTGAGCTATTATTATTATTATTATTATTATTATTATTATTATTATTATTATTATTATTATTATTATTATTATTATTATTATTATTATTATTATTATTGTTGTTGTTGTTGTTGTTTTGTTGCATTTTTTTTTTGCTTTTGCCTTTTGATTAATTAATTTTAATTTTTTAATTTATATTTTTGAAGGTTTTTTATTTTAAAAAAACTTTATGCACATAGATGTAAAGTATTTGCACATAATCATTCACAATAATGCACATATTGATACATAGTATTGCACATATTGATAAAATATAATGATACAAAATGATATTAGTAAAATTTATGGCTGATATTGGTACAAAGTATATCATATATTGGTAAAAAATAATGAACGTATTAGTACAAAATAATACACATATAAAATTAAAATATAAAAAATAATTTGGGAAAAAATGTATGCACATACTGGTAAAATATTGCATGCGTGAAGTTAAAATTTGAATTTTTTTTAATAAAATATAAAATATAAAATATAAAATAAAATATTGCACATGACACAAATTAATCTATATCTTATCTTATATCTATTAAAGCAGAAGCCTCTATTGCCACGTGTCAACGCCAGATTTCTCGAAGACTACAAATTATTTTAAAAAGTGATTTCTAATGTTAATATAAATTGAAAATTAATTTCTAAATTTTTTTAAAAATATTAAAAAATTTACGAATTTTTTTTACCAATAAGCATATCTTAACAAATCAATTAAAAAAATATAATTAATTCAAAGAGATAAATACGTAAAAGAGAATTGAAAATCATAAGATTATAATTTCATTTTTCGAATTTTTATTTTACAAAAATAAAAATATAAATTTCTAACTATTAAATATTTATTAAAACTGAACCCGCACTTTTGTGCGGGTAATACACTAATATCTATTAAAGCAGGCACCTCTATTGCCACGTGTCAAGCCACCGTTCTCCAGCCCCCAAAATAATTTTAAAAAGTGGTTTTATTTCTCATTATTATGTAAAAAAAATTGTGTAAATTTGTTATTTAATCCGTTATATATTTTTAGAATAATCAAAATAGTTTTAGATAAGATCAAAATTAATATAAAAATATTTTTACCTATAAAATCGGTAATCAAAAGCTAATTCAACATAATAGTAGATAGCATATCCACAACCAAAATAATTGAATATGTATATTGACGTGTTTTTGTGATTTTAGCCAATCACATCCATCTTGACACCTCAAATTACAATTATAAATGGGGTAAACATAAAGAAATCTTAATATTCTACATCCTATATAAACAATATCTTGATGTTATTGTTTCATCCGAGCGGCTTCATCCCCAATCAGAACTCATGGAGGATGATATGTTACCTGGTCCTTTCACCGGATGTTATTGTTTCATCATAGTATCTATTGGTCTTTTCACCCGGGCATTCCCGTTGCCACAATGATGTCAATTTGAAGAATGTTAATGAGGATGATACTTACTCTCATCTGTGTTCGTGTGGGCATTAGATCGGTGTTCATCCGATTGTTGCAGTCAGTACATCTCAATACGGCTATATAGTAAGAAGATATGTCCTTCCTTCTCAATATTGTTTCCAATATTTTTGCTATACAGATTAAAGAAGTGTTCATCCTTTGTGCTCCTCATCCTTTGTGCTCCTCCTCAAATAATCTGTAAATGGTTATCTGTGTCATCTTCAAGCTATTAAAAAAAATCCCACTTATTCACAGTATCATTCATTTGAATCTCTCAATGCATAACTAATTTGAAAGATATACAACCATCTGATAACTTTCATTCATTTCAAAGAAGATATATCAATCATTTTAATCATGATATAAGTTATAGTTATAGCATAGGTCATACATGAACAATAAATCCAAATCAGAACAACAAGAAAGTGTCAAAAGACATCATCACAACTGTCTGTATTGGTGTAAACTGAAATCAGAAAAGTTGACAATTCAAGGATAAATTTCCAAAATTGGATCACATGTACCTTAATTTACCGTGCTTTAACTAGATAAGATATCTTATATTTTTATTACTTTATTTGGACATTCAAAAGAGATAACTCTAATCCATCATAACTGATCTCTTGACCATTATAAATTTACTAAATCATACACAAATAGACAGGAACTTAAATATTGTCTATAAATATAAATTGAAGTTTAACACAAATAAACAGTTGATTCCTTAAACTGCTAATATGTAACCTTAGCTGAATTGTTTATCTACAAATTCTATAAACAAATCTTATATCTGAATGAACTTCTACAACATACAATCATTTACTGACAAATTGAAAACCTAATTATATGTCAGCTACTATGAATGTAACCATATTCAACACAATGTCCATAAACCAACACGATACATACACAATCGAGAACAATCTATATCGACCCATTTCCAATTTGAACTAATTCATTGAAAATGAAAAACCTAAATCAGATTGAATGGAAACTGGAGATTAGATACCTCATTTTTAGGATGAATCTAGAACGTTCATTTATATCCATATTCCATTCAATCACTATTCCGAAAACATTTTGAATTCGATTGATGGCTGCAAATTGAAGTCTCATTAGATTCGAGATGTATAGACGAGCAGTGGGTAAATAAGAATCGGAAAATATTGTATTAGAATTACCTGAATAGAGATTGAGATGTGCGTATCAATCTTGATAAGTTAGTGGTGGCTTTTGTTCATTGATTTGAATTTTGAAGTTTGGGGATAACGAAAGCTGTTCTTCAGCTAGGAGTAAAAGGGTGGATTCATCTTTTGGATCTGAAAAAACGAACCTGTGTTTCATTGTACTGACCTAATTCTTTAAATTATTTTTATATTTTAAATATATTTTTATTGGTGTAATAAATTTGAAGGCTTCTCACGGATTTGGGCTATAAATGGTTGGGTTTCAGGTTATTTTTTCCTATCATTTGTGTCAACTTGAGTATTCTATTGTAGGATAATATTTTATTTTTTTGATCATCTATATTGTAATTTATTATTTGATTGTATACAATATATTTATTAATAGTAATGTAATATATCAATTGAATATATTGTATTTTCTGTTCAATTATTTATGATATTAAAATAGTATAAGTTGTTGATATATTTCAAATCCGGATAAGATTAAAATATTTTTTTTAAAAATAAAAATATTATAAATATAGTTATTATATTTATCATAAAATAAATTATATTATATAACAAAAATATTTAAAAAGCACCCGTGCAGTGCACGGGTAATACACTAGTTACTTACTAAAACTAAGGACGCTAATGACACGTGTCAAGCAATGACTAATGCCACATCAGCTTTTTTTTAAAAATATTTACTAAACTGCCATTTTTATTTAATTTTGTGTTATTCATCTTATTAATTAAAACAAAAAGATTTTGTAAACTAACTAACTACTAAATTGATATATTTTAAAATTATTTCAATATTTTTTTCGTAAATTCTAAGTAAATTTTCAAAAAAAAAAATATTTGTTAACCAACTAATTGCTAAAATAATAAATTTTTAAATAAATATTAATAAAATTTATCCCTTTTATAAATTTATAGTTTCAAAATTGAGCTTTATTTATGCCAAAAACTTCTTATTAATAAATTGTTTTTTAACGATTCAATCAGATAAGTTCAATAAATATTTTTTCTTTCGTGGTTCAATCGGATAAGTTCAAGAAATCGTTTTCTTATTTTATTCTAACTGGTGTATTCGGTAACTTTCGTAAGATTTATTGTGATTGCTATCATCATATCTTATCTTATATCTATTAAAGCAGAGGACTTTTTGCCACGTATCAGCGCCATAATTCTAGAAGCCCAAATAAATATTTTAAAAAGTTATTAATTACATTTAATAATTAAATTTATTACTAAGTCATAATAAATAGATTTAAAAATTGTTAAAATATTCAACAATATCTTTTTAGTAATATAAATTAAAATTTTTAAAATTGAATATTTTTTTCAGCCCAAATCTTTTTTAATCCACTAAAATCTCTTCAATAATATAAATTAAAAAAAAATAAAAACTGAAAAAATTTTAAAATATTTTTTTGTTAAAATAGTCTACCAAATTATTTAAATAAATTTTGTTAAAATATGAGATTTTTAATTTTGTACTTTATTTTTTTTAATGAAAGTATCTACAAATTTGTTCTAATAATCAGATTTTTAATTTAAGTGTTTAAATTAGTAAATTTTTAATAATTTTATCTTATCTATCTATCTATCTATCTATCTATCTATCTTTCTTATATTATGAGAGCAGCATCTAAATTCACGTGTCTCACCATGAGAACTCTAATACCACGTGTCATTTTAGCAATTAATAACATCTCAAAATTTTTTTTAATTAAGTTTCTTAAATCTCAAAACTTATCTTATCTTAAATCTTAAATCTTTAAATTTAGTAATTTTAATAAGATTGTTAAAATTAAAAAATAATTACTAAAAATTTGACTCATATTTCTCCTCAACCCACAAACTTTTTTTAAATCTTTTCATTATGTAATTTAAATGTATATTTTTAAATTTTTGATATAAATTGATAATTTAAAAAAAACGTAGTTTTTGCCAATTTTATTCAAAGAGTGTATTATAAGTTTTTTACGTTGATTTTATCACATTATGTGTATTAAAATTTTTTGTTAAATTTATAGTGCATAAATTATATTAAACTCTAATAAAATAATTTTATACTTATATATCTATAATATGTATTAAATCATATCCCGTGCAGGGCACGGGTAATATACTAGTGACAAATAAAATCTTGGGAATAAGAATATTAAGAAAACAATTTGTAAAAAAATTGTAAAAAATTATTCTGAAATAAAAATCAAAATAATGTAAAAAAAACATGTTCTATGTTGTTTTCATTAATGACAACATGGTAAATAATAAGTTTTCATTAATGACAATATAATCAATAATAAAAGTAAGAATGAGTGGTGTATGTTGTTGTTGTTTTTCATAATAATAGTTTTCATTTGATCACGGTAGCATATAAGAGAGCAAATATGAATTGTTAGACTTGTCGATTATTCTCTTGCACAAGCGCTATAATGCTTAATAATAAACCACTTGAGGGTGATGTGAATTAGGGGTAGAATCCTTAACTCTACGTGTGTTTTCTCAATCTTTCAAATGAGATCGTCAATAACACCCTCAAAGGGAAGCCTAAGTCTTGTTGGTATTCGGCTTGTTATAACTTGGCATGAGGCAAGGGTGATCTAGGTTCTTAACTCACGTACCCATCTTTCCCTTCTCAATACTCGGGAAGTAGGAGTTGGAATATAGAAAATGTGGAAGAGAAACATAGAGCCAATAATAATGGAGAAGACGGTTGGGACCTAAAATTGCAAGGAATGATGAGGGTTGAAACCTAAGCATCGGATCTAGCAAATAATTATAAAACTCAATTTTAGTATAAAAATTAAGATCGAACACATGAAAAAATGTGATGATTTGGATGATTAATTGTAAGGCCCGTAAACAAACACACAAAATAAAAACAAAAGGTGAGGGATCAAGCCGATAAAGAAGTTGGATCGGCTCGATCGAAGAGCAAAAATGATGAATCGTGGGAAAATAGAACAAAATACAAATAACAAAGAAAAAGTAGGAGTTTGTCTTATACAAGGTATCGATCGGTCTGACAAGGGGTATCAGTCGGGCCGATATGCAATCCAATTACAAAATCCTAATCACCACAACAATTCATATTCTTTTTTGGCACAAAGATAAGAAGAAAGGTTACAGTTAGATACTATAAACTGTCCGTCCTAAAGCATCCTTCGGATGAGGTCTTCAACATCGTGTGGAATGGCAACGTCGTCTGCGTCTGGGTTGTGTCCATGCACCGCGAGTCGATCTGCCCCTGTGTTGATTTCTCTAAAAACGTGATGCATGCTATGATGTATAAATCCCGAGATCATGGTGAAAATATTTGAGATGATCATATTCTTCTCCCATGGAGGTTTCTAGATTTGGTTAATCAAGTTAGTGAGCATCAAATTATCTCCGTCAATCTCAATGGATGTGACACCAATGCTAGCGGACTTTTGTAGACCCTCCTGAAGAGCGAAGGCTTCCGTCTCTAAGATAGATTCATCATCGCATCTTCCTTTGCTTGTAAAAGAGGCGATGCCACATTGTTTCTTATAGTGTATCCAAATACGTACTGGTTAGACGAGTTTCTCAAGGCATCAATGTTTAGTTTGACATACCCATCCCGAGGTCTTTGCCATCTACTATTTTTGGTTTTCTTTTCTGTTTGATGTTGTTGGTGGTCTGTTTTATATTAGCCTTGTCCCAATCGTTTAATTGGTTTAAAGTAGTCTCTTTCAGATTTTTTGGAGCCTACTTCTTATTGAAAATGATGTCATTTCTAGCCAACAATATATTTCACCATATTCACACTAGTTGTCTTAGATCTAATGGTGAGATTTTTTCTTTTATTTCAACAATAATGTCATTTATTGTAAGATTTTTTGAATCATAGTTTTGCAGAATTGTTTTGATTTGAACATTATCAATATTGTAACACCCCAAGTTCTAGGAACTCAAAGCGCTACGGACTAGGACCGCACAATGGGTCCTGACCCTCAGAGTAGCAACAACAAACGGATCTTACAACAAGGCACAGACGAATGAAAGCCAAAACTCAATATAAAACCAAAGGTTCAAACAAAGAAAAACGTAAAAGACTCGCAGCCGAGTTCAAAACAAAAGGAAACAACAAAAGAAACATAAACCCAATCCCGTCCTATAATGTATGGGAACCCCGGCTGATCACAGCATCCGGATCACTCAGCAGCATCCTAAACCTGCGGAACATCTACAACGACGGTATAAACCGTTAGCTAACATTCTAGATACTAGCAAGAGCGTAAAGGCACAAACACATATAAGGTAAAGAAAACACATAGCATGCTTGCACACAACCGGTTATTATCTTCATTAAGATTATCCATTACTAATTCAAATTCTTTTGTCACACGACAATCTCCCGAAACTCGCCTCCGCTTCCGTCTACCAATAGGAATAGATCAATACTATCCGTTACCTACGGGTCTGGGTTGCAAGAGCGCATTCTAGTCTCCCGTATAACTAGACAAGTGGTCACCGCCCGGTTATAATACACTTGGGCCAGTTAAGGGTAATAAAGGGGTGAATCCTATTCCGGTTATCCGTTATAAACAATAATAAACAACACAAACAAGCCAATACAATCTAACTAATACGCGAAATGAAGCTAAGTAAGTCCAAGGGACTTACCTCACTCGAAGGTAACTGAAAGATCAACGAACAACTCAAAGAACACTCAGTTTCCCTCAGGAAAGGAGCAAGGAAAGCCCGTTCACACAAGCATCACGAATCAGGAATGAAATGGTTGCTAGAAGTCTATAACTTCTAGTCTCAATGATCTCTAAGAGATCTCCACAAGCTAAGGGCTCAACCTTAGTCTAATAACATACTCAGGAAACAAGGAACATCCATAAGGGTCAAGGAAAGGAACGAGGAAAGCAAAGAAGGAAGCAGCTCACAAGAACGGGAGTTACCACAAAGGAAACCGCAGGGGTGGCTGGACGAGGCGCAGGGGCGGATGGCCGCGGGGGCGGGGATGTGCAGGTGTGGGGGCGGCTACATGATAGAAAGCGTTGCCGGCTTTCTCTTCGACAAAACTCACAGCAAGGGACACCAAAGCTCGAACCTTTGATTCCAACACGTCAAGACTCAACTCTAGAGAGCCTAAGAACAACAAAACATCAACAACGAGAAGCCAACGAGAATCAAGGTTCAAAATTGATTCTTGGAGAAGAAGAAAAGGAGATAAGAAGAAGAAAACGAAAAGAAAGAAGGAAACATGTTGCAGTACGTGAACGTAAGGAAGAACAGAGAATGATGAACTTACACGTTCAACAAGATCACAAGGAAGCAAGAGAACGGCTGCAACTCTTAGGATTGAAGACGAATGCAAGAAACGGGAAAAAGGAAGAAAATACGGGAATATATAGAGACGCGCTGGAAAGATAGAAGGAAGGACGGTTAGGGTTAGAAAGAAGATAAGGAAAGCGGCCCATAAGATAGAATATCGGATATTCTATCTATGGAAGGAAGATAAAACGAACGAAAGAAGGAATGGGCGCGATCTGTCGTTAGCCGTAGGGGCGGCTGACCCTGCTGCGGGTGCGGCCTACCGCAGGGGCGGCACCCTTCATCGCGGGGCGGTGAAGGCAAAAGACTGGGGTCTTACATCAGATCCCCCTGAAAAGAAGTTTCGTCCCAAAACTTACAAAAGCTCAACGATCACAACAACACACAAGAACAGAACTGAACTCATATATTCTCACACGGGGCACGTAACTGAAAACGTCACAAAAAGCGTACGCAACGCAACAAAGGAAAAACTGAAACAAACGACTATGCTAAAGGTGCATCCAGCTCAGCGTAAAACTCCGGATAGTTTCTCTGGATACTATTCTCGGTCACCCAAGTCGCCTCATCAGCTCCTCACATCGACCATTGAATCTTCATCATTGGTATGTCCTTTGAACGCAAGTGTCTTGTACTACGCTCCAAGACAGCCATCGGGTGCTCTACGAACGTGTGGTCTGGCTCGATCACTAGATCTTCGTGACTGACGATGCGTCTCGGGTTTGGTATGTACTCCCGTAGCTGAGACACATGGAAGACTGGGTGAAAACCCTCGAGTCTCGGTCACAAAGCCAGTCCGTATGCTGCCTCTCCAACTCACTCAAGAATCTCGAATGGTCCAACATATCTGGGGCTCAACTTCCCTTTGACACCGAAACATCTGACGCCTCGTAGCGGGGATACTCTCAACCAAACTTGAGCTCCAACTCTGAACTCCAGAGGTTTGCACCTCTAATCTGCATAAGACTTCTGTCGACTCTGCGCTGCTAACATCCGCTCTCGGATCACTGCTACTCGAGCCATGTCATCTTGAATCTGCTCAGGTGCTACTCCGTTAGCACTACTCGACTCGTCCCAACACAACGGTGTACGACATCTCTGTCCGTATAAAGCCTCATAAGGAGCCATCATGATCGATGCGTGCCAATTGTTGTTATACGAAAACTCCACTAAGGGAAGGTGATCAGGCCACACCTGTTGCCAGTCTAACATGCAAGCTCGCAATATGCCCTCCAGGATTTGGATGGTCCGCTCAGACTGACCATCGGTCTGCGGATGATAAGTAGTCGTGAACTGCAGACTCGTACCTAGGGCGGCATGCACTTGTTGCCAGAACTTCGAAGTGAACCGTCCGTCTCTCTCAGAGACTATAGTCCTAGGTACTCCATGAAGTCTCACTATCTTTCTCCCGAACTCCTCTGCCAATCGACTCCCCAGCCACGTCTCCTTGATCGGAATGAAACGTGCGGTCTTTATCAGTCGATCTACTATGACCCAGATAACATCAAAGCCTCGACTCGGTCTCAGACCGGTAACAAAATCCATAGAGATGTCTTCCCACTTCCACTGAGGAACGAGAAGTGGGTGTAGCTCGCCTCCTGGTCGATGATGCTTGATCTTGACCTGCTGATAGGTCGCACACTGAGCTATATATCTCGGCACGTCTGGCTTCAGACCTTCCCACCAAAAAGAGCGTCTGATATCTTGATACATCTTACTCGTACCGGGATGTACTGAATAAGGTGAAGAGTGAGCCTCCTGAAGGATCCTCTTTCTCAACTCTCGATCCAAAGGCACACAAGCATGCTCTTGGCGTCTCAAAACTCCATCAGCACCAACTGCAAATTGTGGCGCCTCTCCTCGAGACATCCGGTCTCGGATCTGTGTCAAGCTGGGCAACTCTCTTGTTTCTGTCGGATTTTGGCCAATAGATCAGGTACTATCTCCAAGGTGGATAACTGGCTGTCGGAATCCGGGAAGTGGATATCCATATCTAGCCTTGCAAGATCTCGCTGTAATTGTTGCTGAGCTGTTAGCCTAACGATCACCATCACCCGGGAAGTCTTCCTACTAAGGGCATCAACTACCACATTAGCCTTCCTCGGGTGGTATAAGATCTCAAGATCAAAGTCCTTGATCAACTCCAACCACCTGCTCTGGCGGTTATTAATCAACTCCCGCTGAGTGAATTTGTACTTCAGACTCTTATGGTCTGTGAATATCTGACACGTAGTTAAGTACAAATAATGTCTCTAAATCTTCAAAGCGTGAACCACCGCAACCAACTCAAGGTCATGGGTAAGGTAGTTCTCCTCGCACGTCTTCAGCTGTCTAGACGCGTAAGCAATCACCTTACCCCTCTGCATCAAAACACATCCCAAGCCCAGCTTGGATGCGTCACTGTAAACCACAAAATCCTCAATGCCCTCGTGTTGAGCTAGGATAGGAGCAGAGTTCAACCTCTTCTTCAGCTCCTCAAAGCTTTGCAGGCACGACTCGGACCATACGAACCTCGTAGACTTCCGCAACAAGGAAGTGAGCGGTCGGGCGATAACTGAAAAGCCATCAACAAAACGCCGGTAGTAGCCTGTCAATCCTAAGAAGCTGCGTACTTCCTTGACGTTCTTAGGATGTGGCCAAGAAGCTACTGACTCAATCTTCACCGGATCTACCTTGATCTCTTCAGCTGAAACGATGTGACCAAGGAATGCTACCTCGGACATCCAAAACTCGCACTTAGAGAGCTTAGCGTAGAGCTCTCTATCCTGTAAGACCTATAGAACAATCCTCAAATGTTCTGCATGCTCCTCTCTACTGTGAGAGTAAACCAGAATGTCGTCTATGAAGACAACTACAAACTGGTCTAGAAAGTCGATGAAGATGTTGTTCATCAACTCCATGAAGACTACGGGCGCATTCCTGAGCCCGAATGGCATCACTACAAACTCGCAGTGTCCATATCTGGTCTGAAATACCATCTTGGCTACGTCCTGCTCTCTCACCCTCAGCTGGTGATATCCAGATCTCAGATCGATCCTCGAAAACACTGAAGCTCCATGCAGTTGATCCAAGAGATCATCGATACGGGGCAATGGGTACTTGTTCTCGATCCTCACCTTGTTCAGCTCTCGGAGTCGATACATAACCTCATTGACCCGTCCTTCTTCTTGACGAAGAGAACTGGTACGCCCCAAGGAGATACACTAGGGCGGATGAAGCCCTTCTCTACTAACTCCTCGAGTTGCTTCTTCAACTCAAGCATCTCGATAGGCGCCATACAATAAGGAGCCTTAGAGATCGGTCTCGTACCGGGCTCTAGCTCATTGCCAAAGTCTACACTCCTTTGTGGAGGTAAACCTGATGGCTCTCCAAAGACGTCAGCAAACTCGCAAGCTACTAGAATCTCCTCCAAAGCTGGACTCGTACTATCCTTCATGGCATAGCACCAAAAATCCTCGCAACCTTGACTGATAAGTCTCGCAGCTCGCACTGCACTGATGACTATAGCAGTCTTCTTGAGATCCCATCCTCGGAAGATCTCAACATGGCCTGCATCTGTAGTCATTGTTAGTGTTCTCTTGCCGATGCCCAAAACTGCTCGATGTCGATCCATCCAATCCATACCCAGAATAACTTCTTCATGTACTAAGTACATGACGAAGAAGTCAGATGGCCAATCACGACCTCCCAATCTGGTAGGGAAATCGCGAACCTCTCGTGTACCTCGAATCTTACTCTCATCGGATAATCCTATAAAGAAGGGTATACCTTCTATAGTAACTAAGGTCAATCTATCTACACATGCATCAGATATAAAAGAATGCGTAGCACCGGTATCGAAAAGAACTCTGACAGGAAAACCATTAATATGAATGGTACCTGTGGCTGTTGGTGTTGTCGGCTCTACAGCACTCCTCAACTCATACACTCTGACTGATGCGTCTCTGGTGTCTGCAGATCCACCAACACGTCCTTTACCTCTCCCCTGTCCCGGAGTGGACCCCTGAGGAGCGATAGAACCAAAAACCCTCTGCTACTGCTGTTGATACTGAGATCTCTGTCCTCCTTCCGCAACACTGGAAGGTGAAGAACCCTGCTGTGATAGTGCCTTGCTCTGACGGAAAAACGCAACTCTGTGTCCAAGCTTGCCACAAGAAAAGCAAGTCACTCCTGGCTTCGTACAATGAGATCGGATGTGTCCTGCACCTCCGTAGTTATGATACTGCCGTCCTCTGTCAAAACTCTGCTGGAAACTAGAATGTCCCGGCATCAGACTACACCCAAAACCAACTACTTCCGCTCCAGCACTAGCTGATCAAATCTTCTGTCTCTTCTCAGGGCCTCCTTTCTAAGAAGCTCTCCTATGACCCGGTCGGTCTCTCTCATAAGTAGAAGCTCTATCCTGATAGTCCATCAAAGAATCACAACAGAAACTAGCAAGATAAGAGCGTGAAGACTCTCTCAACCTCCGAGAGAAAAGGTAAACATGCTGATCCTCAGATGGTGCAGACGGACCCAATAAAGACAACTCCTCTTGAAACTTGTTGATGATCTCAACAATAGACAAATCCTCGAATCCAGCCTCAAGGAAATCCTGAAGACGGTCTCTCCTCATAGCTGCAGGGCAGTAGTGATCTCTGATCACCGTCTTCATCTGCTCATAACTAGTGACCTTACTGCGAACGGTCCTCCACCAAGAATGAGCCTGATCCTTCAGTAGCTTCTGTGCTATGTTGACTCGACGTCCCCTAGGCAACTGATAGCCTCCATAGCAGTATCCAGCTGTCCTAGCCACTACTCCACCTCCAATCCAGTCTTTCCCATAAAAGTAGGAACCTTCAGTTGATCGAAAGCCTTCAACCAACTGTCGGGCTTCGGCTCCTTCGTCTCATCCGGCGCTTTGACAACCTCATCAACTCCAATAGGGGGGCAACAACCTGTGAAACTCTCTGTGAAACCTCAGCTGATCTCACGGGAACTGGTGGTGCTGGTCCTCCAGTCCTGATAGCCTCCTCAACTCTCTGTGTAAGAGCCTAGTTATTGAGTTGCTGAGAGAGTGAGCTAAGGACCAGGAATTAGCCTGGACCGCCCCTACGTGACCCTGAGGGTGCCCCTGCGGTTTTCCTGGGCCGTCCCTGCGGCTCACAAAGTTCGCCCCTGCGGCTCTGTGTGCTACAGCCGTCTTCTTTGACCCTTTGATCCGTGCTTTACTCTTTCACCCCTTTATAACCTTCATCTCTTTCCTTTGATGAGGGTTTACCTTTCTCAACTCCATCTCTCTCTCCTTACGTACATCTTCTCCTCTTTTCTCTTTGGACCATCCTTCCTTGATTCTTCATTGAGTTGGTTGAGTTTATGAGAGATCCTTGATGGCTTTGCTTGCTGTTGTTGAGAGTTGTTGTTGTTGAGCCTTATGAGCTAGCTTGTGGTGATGTTGGTGTTGTGTTGATCTCCTGGAGAGCTTGGTTGGTAAGCTTCCATGGCTTCTCTTCTTTCTTTCTTCTTCTCCTCTTCTTTTCTTCTCTTTCCTTAGCATAGCTTAGTTTCTTAGGCTTGGATCATGTTTGGCTTGTGTTGATATATATATATATATATATATATATATATATATACATATATATATATATATGTTCTATATGTATGTTGCTGTTGGAGTGAAGAAGGAGAAAAGAATCGAAGGAAGAAGTGAAGAAAGGGCTAAGGTGGTGTCTTATGCTGTCCAGCCGCCCCTACGCCCACGTGCATCAGCAAGGTTCTTCTCTTGGTTCTACAGGTGTGTGTGTGCTTCTAGGTTTTCCTTAGGATGCCTTTGTTCCCTCTTTCCTAGTGTGAGTGTATAGGATCATGCTAGATGTGTGAGGACAAGTTTTGAAGAGGTTATGATCGGTTTATTCCTTGTATGGCCTTTGAGGTTCGTTAGGTTGTGAGAGTAGGTTGAGGATGATCCTATGGATCCCTTTGGGTCTAGGTGTGACCCTTGTGTTGTTAGGAGATTGATATATCTCTTTATGCCCTGTTTATAGGTTGTGTTGTCCCTCCAGTGTAGAGGTGATCATGGTTGAGTTTGATCGAGGTTGAGGTAAGTCCGTAGGACTTACTTAGCTTCCATCCTTATATTGGGTGTTTGCATGAGTTGTGTGTGATTTATATGTTTGCTATGATAGCATGAGATGTCATTTATAATGACCTATGTTTTATTGATTGCCTCGTATGTGTGGCTGTGATAACCTTTCCCTTTCATCCCGCCGTGGGGTTCTTTAATGTCAGGCCAGACTGACTTTACAAGAAGGGAACAATCCACTCCCATAGGGTACACGGATTGTGTCACCGATACTTGTGCAGCTGACTAGCAGGCTCAGAGGTGAGGATCTATCGGTCCTCGTGTCACATAGTTTCATATATATTTATATATACGATTTGAGTGAATGACCATTATTATTGAGATGATAAACTGGGTAAATGTGTGAAAGCATGCTGATGTGTTTATTTTTTCTTGATTGTGATTGTGCTTATGCATTACTCTATATATGTGTATGGATAGCTAATGGTTTATTACCATGTTGTAGATGTCCCACAGAATAGGCATGCTGCTGGGGACGTAGCAGAGTGGCAGACCGAGGACGTCTCGTACATAGGTTGTTGTGGGCTTTTGGGTTTGTTACCTTTCCCTCCTGCGTGAGGATGATCTTTTGTTACCTCCTGTATGAGGGCGTTGTTGTTGGTACTCGGCTATGTTGTTTTACCTTTTGCTTGTACAGTTATATAGTTTTATGCATTTGTTTTTATATCTATCAGTGTCATGTTGTAAGGGCCAGTGAACTTGTTGTCAGGCTAAGGTCAAAATCCATTGTGAGATCCTAGCCCAATGCACTCCGAGTCCCGCGGATTTGGGGTGTTACACTCTGCACATATTCGCGATATGCAGAAGCTCCAATAGACACTCATGCGGACTCCGTCGATTGCGCTCTCTATGCTCCAGACCTAGCAGCGGTCCCGTTCCTAGCCTCAGGAACAACACTCTCAACAACTTCCTCAGCAAACGCCTCATCGATAGGCGGATCAGCAACTGGGCTTGGCCCCGACCTCTAGCTAGTGGAGGTCTCCCTGCACGTCCTCGTCCACGAACGACAGGTGGAAGTGGTGGTCGACCCCTTCCTTGCCCTATAGCAGCGGTAGCTCTAGTGCCTGACATCTGCTATAAGGATAGATATATAAGACTATATATATATATATATATATATATATATATATATATATATATATATATATATATATATATATATATATATATATATATATATATATATATAGTGGTAGGTGTAGGCATATAGTGGTAGGTATAGTCTTATAAAACGTTGCTAATCCATGGAAAGATCGGACATGGCCGATTGTGGTAGGTGTAGGCCATTCGTGGATGACGTTAATCTTCTCTTCATCCACCTCTAGACCTCTTGTGCTCACTACAAATCCTAGGAAAACAACTTGATTAGTACTAAACTCACATTTCTTAAAATTAGCATATAGATATTCCGTTCTAAGAGTTCCTAGTACTTCCCTCAAGTGTTCTTTACGCTCCTCCAGTGATTTGTTGTAGATGAGAATGTCATCAAAGTAGGCAACCACAAACTCCCGAATGAAATGGCGTAAGACATGGTTAATTAATCTCATGAAGGTATTTGGAGTATTTAGTCAAACCAAAAGGCATAACCAACCACTCATAAAGACCAAACTTTGTCTTGAACGCCGTCTTCCATTCATCATCTTCCCGTATCCGGATTTTATGATAGCCACTCTTAAGATCAATTTTGGAGAACAAGGTAGCTCCATTAAGCTCATCTAGCATGTCATCTAATTTGGGGATTTGATGACGATACTTGATGGTAATGTTATTGATTGGTCTACAATCAACACACATCCTTCAAGTTTTATATTTCTTAGGTACCAAGAGAACCGGAACCGCACATGGACTAAAGCTTTCTCTAACATAGCCTTTATTTAAAAGCTTTTGCACTTGATCCCAAATTTCCAGACTTTCCTGAGGACTTATCCTATTAGCGGGACGATTAGGAAGTGTAGATCCTGGAATGAAATCAATTTGGTGCTCAATTCTTCGAAAAGGTGGAAGACCTGCAGGAATCTCATCCGGAAATACATCACAAAACTCATCCAAATTCCTTGAAATGTTTTTTGAGGTAGGGTAGCCTTGACTTTATCACCTAAAGTCATAAGGCTTTTACATAGGCTCAACAAAAAAGTATTCAAAGAAAAAATCAATAATAAACTTCTGTTTGGATGCTAAAAGAACTCGGCTAGTTTCAGTAGAAGGAATCTCGGTACAAATCTCGGACGAGATTTTGCTATTGGGGCAAGATTATATTAAACTGGATAGTCTCAAACTGGATTGAGAACTTCCTGTACTGGGGCAAGATTCTTCAAATGTCGGGCGATATTTTTTATTTTTACCAGATATTTTTTCTTTGGGGCGAGTTTCTCGCTCCTTCTCCTTGTGTTGCTCCTTTTTGTCATAATGTTCTGCAATCTGCAAGGAGTCATATGTTTAAGAGTGATTTTTTGTCCATTAAACTCAAATAAATGTTTATTAGTAAAACCATCATGCTTGACTCTTCGTTCAAATTGCCTTGGACGCCCTAATAAGATTTGACACGCTTGCATGGACACAACATCACATACAATAGTATCCTCATACTTTCCTAAGGTGAAAGCAGTTCTAGCTTGCCTATTAACTTTCAATTTACCGCAATCATTCATCCAATGCAACTTATAAGGCCTAGGATGATATAAAGTAGTGGTTGGAAACTTAGTGTTTAATTCATCACTTGAAATGTTGCAAAAACTACCAATATCAATAATATTGCACACTTTTTCTTGAACAAGGCATCTAGTATGAAAAAGGTTTTACCTTTGATTATCTTCACATGGGGATATCTTAGCATGCAAAGTTATCCTAGCAATTAAAGATTCTTCCGGCTCATATTCACAGCCTTCATCACTATCACTAGCACTATCATTTTCATATGCATTAAGATGTGTATGATCATTTTCATGATCTTCCTCACTTTCATATTGTCCTTGTTGATTTACTAATAACACCCTTTTATTAGGACAATATCTCATATAGTGACCTCTACCTTGACATTTAAAGCATACAATATCTCTAAAATGTAAAGTGAAGTTAGAAGTGCTCCTTTTATTATTCTCTGAAGGCTCATTCAAAGGGCGAGACTGCGTAGAAGATTTTTAGGCTTTTGGATCGGGAACTCGACCTTTTCTCTCGTCTTTCTGGGAATCTCGAACATAAACTCGGCTGAGATTATCTCGGTTTGGCCGAGATTTCCTCTTTGGTTTCCACGAACTCGTTCCTTGGTTTTGTCCTTTGATTTTCTTCTCTACCTTTATAGCCAAATGCATTAAGTCAGTCACTATAGCATATGGATATAAATCAATTTCATTAGCTAATGAAAGTTGCAAAATTCTTGAAAATCGAGCCATAATAGACTCCTCATCCTCTTGAACATTAGCCTTCACCATCGCCATTTACATGGTGGTGTATATGTCCTCTACAGTCATGGAACCTTTCTTGAGGTTCTCCAATCGTTGCCTCACTTCCATAGCATAGTGTTGAGGCAAAAACTTAACTTTCATTAAGGCCTTCATTTGCTCCCAAGTGTTGATGTCCGGATCTAGCGTTCTTCTCATTTCTTTGACAAGATGATCCCACCAAATTAAGGCATATACTTGGAACTCCAACGCAGAAAGTTGGATCTTCCATTGTTCACTAAAGTTATGATGAACAATTTGCTCCATTTTAGTCTCCCATTCCATGTAAACATCTAGATCGCATTTGCTTTCGAAACTTATAATTTTGACCTTAACCTTTAAAATTTTATCATTATCTAGGGGAGGTCTATAATGCTCATAGTCACGACCTCTCCTAGGATTGTGATGACATCTCGGGTAGTCTCTCAACATTCCCTCTTGATCCTCTTCTCCTAAGTCCTGAAAATCACCACCAAAGTGCGGAATGTTAGATGCATTAATGGGAGGATTAGGATGAGTCATACCTGGCCCTTGGGGGCATTTCGAGGCGGAACGGGGGCTGGTGCCATAGGTGGATGGTGCGAACTTCCACGCACTTCATTTATTGATCTCGGGTCAAATCTTGGGCGAGATTCTAGCCGAGATTCCAACTTCTCCATCCGTTCAACTAATGTGGAGATCGTACCGTAACCATGAGTTGTTTTAGCATATTTATGGCTTCTGGTCTTGAAGAGTCACTCTTCTATGATCCTTTTGGGATATTCCGTCCTAACATTTACTCAAACACGCAAAGTAACAACAAAATTGTGGTGTTAGTGAAAACGAAAGCGCTTTAATTGTTTTCTCTCACACTCACACTCTATTGTGATATTGCAAGCTAATTTGATGTAATTGCCTTGGATGAATTAATACTCCTTTAAATTCAATGACTTAGTCTCATCTAGAACTCCTTGGATGGCTTAAGTAGTCAACTTGGTTCGGCAAAGATTCTTGTGTTGGGAGATAGTTAAAAAAACTCCTACTAGAAGTCTCTTCACACAATTGACACAAAGTAGAAGGAATATTACAAGTAGACACAACTAGTATGATAAAAAGTATAGATACTAACTAACACACCCAAAGAAGTTGATTCAATGTGTTTAGAGTAGAAAGAGTCTAGAAAAGGCACATAACAGATTAAGAAGAGAAAATTACGTACCTTGAAACTATACAGTTTAAGAGAGAGATATCCGGGTTTGGTTTTGATCTCGACTGGGGAAAATCTCGGTTAAAATTATGAAATATTGGTCGAGATTATCTCAGATTGGGCGATATCGATATTATGTGGTCATCTAAGGCTAAGAATTGCGTCAAGGAAGGTACAAAACTTCTTCTCTGGATATACTCTTGCACATGATGCACTTGTATTATTTAGATTATCCCTAAAAACATCTAAAAAAATGTGAAGTCGTAGAGTACCTCGACCATATCTCTGCCGAAAATTTTCTCTTTTTTGCCGAGATTGTCGATTCGACGATAAACAAAGACAATCTATGTTATGATATGGGATATACTTCTCCCTTGTTGCCTTGTTGATCCCTTCACAGTTAGATCACAACATGTCCTTAACTCAAAGGCTTCCTTCAACCTTGCAGGGCAAGTTGATAATCGATTTGGAAATTTAGGGTTATGTTTTTGAGGCCTTTTTGTGTAGTTATAGGAATAACCACAGGGGAAAAGGATCTTAGGATTTGTTGCAGGTGAGAAGGGGCAAATATGTTGTTGTTGGAAAAGATATTCGGTTAGGATTGAATGAATATGATAAGATCTCACCTACTAGATAAGATCTCAATAATATCTTGTAAATCTCCTTCCTCGTTTTATAAGCAGGTGCATATTTATTAGATTTGACTCAAATTCAATAAATATATGATCTTCAAAGGGATAGAGAAAAATCACCAAACTTGGGGAAAAAGTAACGTAAATATCTTGACTTTATGCTCAAAGTCTCAACCGAAATTTCGGTAAGGTCAGGCGAGGTTTCATTTGAGGTTAATGGTTGGCTTTGTGTTTGGCTATGACGTTTCTCTTTTTTTCCAACAGACACATGTCAACGCATGTTAAATTCAAATAATCTCGCAAAGATAATTGCTACAACAAAATACTCAATTTTTATAAGACTTAATTAAAAATGACTCAAACGTGAGACAGATTTCAACTGGCTGAGCTATGATACCACTTTGATGCGGGGTTGATGTCGTAGTTTCCGATCTAGATTGAAAGTCCATGAATAGTCTCAGAGAACAAATTTCGAGCTATAAACCTCCGGCGAGATTTATGTTACAGGGCCGAGAATTTAGAAAACCCGAACAAAAGAACGTGAGTTTGATGGATTGACAATGGATAGATAAGAAGACGATTTTATGGAATTAAATTGATGAAAAAATAGGAAGATATGAACCAAGGTATTCTCGCAAAGAACCTTGACCAATTGGATCAAAACCTCTTAACGAAGAGCTTACCTTAACCCTCCCATCTTTAACCTTACTCAAGCCTTCTAAATAATACAAGCACAAGGAGGGTCTAGGGTGTGCTTGGAAAGTTCACAGAAACACTAGTGTTAGGTAGTACTAGTGTAAATAGGGAGTGTATTTGAGTAACACTAGTGTTCAGTGTGTTGAAACCCTTAAACGGTGTTTGGCCCTAAGACAAGTGTTTCTAGCCAGATTGAGGGGGGTGTTTGTCGACTTCACTCGCAAAAACACAATCGACAGTTTCCTAGCCAGATTGAGGGGGTCCTTGGCGATTTTTGGGCGATTTTTGGGCGATTCGGCGAGTGCTCCGGCGTGGTTCTTCAGGGCGTCGTTCTAGCCAGTTTCCTAGCCAGATTGTAGCCGTCTTCTTCAGGGCGTCGTTCCCCTTCATCAACATCAAAAGGTTAGGCCGACTTGCCCCTTCGTAAAAATTTAGGGTTTGATGAAATCGATTTTTTTTTTTGGGTTTCTGGTTCTTCGATTCTCTTAAGCCTTCTTAACAAAAAGTAAGTACCCCTTGTAATTTGCTGGTGCAATTTTAACTCATTAATCAACATCATATCTCTGTTGTTCATCTGTTGTGCTAATGTATGTAGAACAACCATGAATCCTGAAAACTTGGTTTTTTGGTTTGGGTAGTATCCTGTAATTTGTTGGTGCAATTGTAACTCATTAATCTCTTTATTTATCGATTGATGCAATTTGTTGCCTATAATTGCTGGTGCAATTATAACCTTATTCCTTATTTATGGGTGATTATGCCCCTATTGCCACTACTGTAGATAGGTATACAGTGAGAATACGACGACTTAGACCAATGGTTAAAAATAATGGCTCTGATGGGCGGTTTTGATCGAATAGGCAAATAATGAGATCACAGTTTTGAGGAAAGCTCAACAAACTCTTGAAATTGCAGAAGCTAATTTGAGGAGAGCAGAAGGAAAGAGACAAATAGTTTCTTGTTGTTTGATTGATGCATACCTTATTCCTTGTAATTTGCTGGTGCAATTGTAACTCATTAATCGACATATAAGTTTTATTTTGGTTCTATTGTTAGATCTAAAGGGCATTTGTTGCTTCCTATGTGGGTTTCTGTTTTGGTTTGCTGATATTCCTTCCATAGCCAGATTGCAGGGAGCATAAGCCTTGAAATATATATTTTTGAGGGGTTTGTTGAATTACTTTCTATTGTTTGTCTGTTTTGTTTCTTCAATTTTTTATGGTGGGTGGGGGAAGTATGATGGGTTTGTTTTGCAGGTAGCGAGAAAACATTGATCGATACTGCATATTTTAGTTTTCTCTTAGGTTTATGATTCAATCAGTGGCTTTAAAACAGAATGATCGATACTGCATATTTGAGTTTGGAATTGTTGTTGCAGGCAATAGATAGGCTTCCCATGGAAATGTAGTTATATTGAAAGTCACAGCTTGTTATCTAGATTCTTTCATCTCTAATGTATCTGTTTGAATCAAGTGCCATGTTCTTTTTCTGTGTTTGGCAAATTGCTATCATTTCAGTGAATCATGACTAATGTTTCACAATGTATGGTTGTGTGTTAGGTAGCAATGGATGACTACTCCGGTTTTGAGAGCGATATATGCATGTCAGATGATGATCCCATCGAAGATGAGATGTTAATGTACGCATTTGATGATAGTGGATGTTCATCAAGTTTGAGGGATTTCGTGCAAGGACTACGTGAAGAGAGGAGAAGATTGAATTATGAAGTTAAAGTACTACGCTTGTGGGAAACTGATGGTGCTATCATGATTGACGCATTAAAAGAAGAACTTAAAACAGAGAAACAGCTAAACAAGAAACTCATGAAGGAAATGTGTTTAAGATCATTTAATTGGGGTTTACTTTGTGGGGTTGCAATCGCTTGTTATGTAATGTACTACTAGGGGTTTGTTTTGTGGGGTTGCAATTGCTTGTTATGTAATGTACTAGTAGGGAGGTTTAAATTACAAGTTGTGTAATGTACGAAGGGTTATCTTACCCATGAACCAACAATGTAGTACTTTGAATGGTATTATTTTTTGTCTTTGCTAACACATATGCAATTTCAGCAAGACAACCCGTAACTTTTGACTAAAAGTTGGACAAATTATAAAATTAAACACACTTTTCCACCATAAAAGAGTGTTTTAAATCCTAAGTGATGAGAATTGTTCATAAAAGAGTTCACAATAGATAAAAGTTGGACAATGTCGGTAATATATCAAACATATTACATATTCCTTCTTGCATTCCAAATTGCTGTTGCAATACGATCACGAATATGACTCATTCCTCTTCCATTCTCATTGGTCTCCTCCACCTCTTCTACCTCATCTTGATTTGTCGTTGGCAACTCATCGTCATCTTCTGACAAGTCATTGTACCCTGAGTAAAGACGAATAAAGTTGTGTAACGCAAAGCAAGCAAGATGGATGTCAACTTGGGTGTAGTCCGGGTAACAAGGCATAATAGATAATAACTTCCATCTCTTCTTTAGGATTCCAAAACAACGTTCAATGCAGCTTCTCAGAGAAGAATGTGCCTTGTTAAATGCTTCCTTTTTGTTGCTAGGAGGCTCATTGTCAAACTGATTTAAATGATACCGAGTCTTTGAATAAGGAACTAGGAACCCCGGTCTATCTGCATAACCCTTGTCACAAAGATAGTACTTATCTGGAGGTGGATGTGGGAAGTTGAGATTGGGGTTGCAGATTGCATTTTCGAGAACCTTGGCGTCATGAGCGGATCCTTCCCAACCGGACAAGACAAAAGTGAACAACATATTAAAGTCACATACGGCGAGAACGTTGAAAGTCACAGTATGTTTCCTTCCGACAAACGGAACTTGAGAAACTTCTTCAATGCATGCACTTATGTGAGTACCATCCAGACAACCAATGCAATCCTGAATTGAAAATCAAGTGAAGACAAATTACAAATAAATGAAATGAACCAAAAATATGTCCTTCACATGTTTGTGTTTACCTTAAAGTAATCCTTGTATCTCGGGTCAGCTGCGATGTGTGATGGTGTTCTAGGAAAATTTGGGTTCCGGGGTCGGATGACATCACCTGCTAGTCCACACCCTTCATGTCCACGTCCGGTAATAGAGTTCAATACGCTATGAAACGATCGGTGTACAATGTCGGTTGACCTTTGAAAGTGTTCAGCAACAACACGAACCGAGCAACCTTGTGCAAGGGTGTATAAAAACAAACCAACTTTTTCAATTAGTGAAACTTCTGTAGAAGAAGTGAGGCCATAGTTCTGCTCCAACTCGTTACATAAACGTCGGTAAACTTCAGCATCCATTCTGAACATGTTCACTGTCTGAATGTGATGCCCGTTCAATATCTCCTCCATCCAAAGTCTCCCCCGGTCATACTCCGTGTAACAAGGCTCCTTGTATATATGCTTGTAGTAGTGATCAGCTGCAATTGCATATTGTCTTTGCAATTCTTGATGAGACTCAATGATGTTGAACCGTCGAATTTGTCTATGCTCATTGTCGTCACTATCACGGCTATCATTACTAGAACTTGACATTCAGTACCTGAAATAAATTGTGCAAATAAGTGCTACTAAAGGTAGGAGTTTCTAGAAATTTAAAGTAGTGCATGGGAATCAAGTTCAATGAATATAAGATAAGTAATAATGAAAGGATTGTCGTGAAATTTAAAATCGACATATAATCCAACAAAACATACACAATCCAACATGTCAAGTAATAATGAAAGGATTGTCTTAAGATAGTAGTTTCATAAAATAAAACTAACAGTCGGACAACTACATCAATGACCGCTCATACTCCCATGTCAACCAACGCACCCTCTCTTCATCACTGTCCAGGTTCAGTAGTATATTCATATCAGAAGCAATTTTAGTCCTCCCAACAATGTAACACCACAGTGGACTTCCACTCTCAACCATGTCATTCTGGACCAGCCTTTTTACAACCTCCAACCCTCTCTGAGTCACTCTCTCCCGATCTCTTGCCTTAGAATTTACCTCCTCCTGGAGTACTGCTAGCAATTTGTCACTGTTCTCATGTGAACGTTCCAAGAAAGCTTCCAACTTCGAAGACCCAACTGATTGTCTTCTTTTCCTCTTCATCGGACCCTTATCTTTATTACCCGTAGTTGCCGGTGTTGGTGTTGGTTCTGTAAATTGAACCGGCTCATCATCGTTTGCTTGAACTCCGGAGTAGCTAGAACCACCACCTTCATTGACGGTGCCGACAAAATTACGAAAAAAATCACCACCCTCACCGTCATCTTCACCTAAACCTAATTTCGCATCATCTGCAAGCGAGATAGGATCTGGTATTGCCTCACGAACCATTCCAGCTGACATGGCTAGACGACCGTAGCTACATTTCCATCAAACAACGATGTCAACAACTCCTCATACTCCACTTCCATACCCTTGTTCTTATACTTCTTACAGTTTACATCTTCCTACAATACAAAGCACAAACAAGTCAAAATTTTTTTTATTAAACATCACATATTAATATTTATAAAAGCTATAACAACGTATGAATAAAAAGTGAGCTAAGAAATTACCTTTATCTTCCTATTCCACCATTCATTGGAAGCCGTAATCATTCGAGTCTTCTCATCCCATCCTAGACCGGTCTCAGAATTCCTAAGACTTTTCCAAGCCTTGTATTCCTTTTTCATTGTCTCAAATTTATTTCTACAAAATTCATTAACTCTAGACTTCCCAGTCTTACTAATAAATGTAGCAGTTATCTCCTTCCAGTTGTAAGCTTGCTTGCTCCCGTTTTTCTTTTGATATTCCATTAAAATTGAAACTAGAATTGTTACTAGTTCAAATGTCCAAGGAAAATTTGGAGCCCTAGACCGACATTGTGACACATTATTATCATCCATCTACACGCTAAAACAATATAAGTAAATGCTTAGTACAAACACAAGTATAGTACACAATAGAAAATTATATATATCTATGCAAACACACTGTATTCATACCACACCAACACAACTCAATTACACAACAGCAATGAACAAGTAATAATGAACTGGCTGATAAGAAATGCAATCACAAATATTGCTTGAACACAATGCAGACATAATAAAATAAATGCAGTCACAGATAATGCTTGAACACAATGCTTGAATACTTCAACACAATGCAGACACAATAAAATTCATGCCTTATTCGTACATGAGATTCGAAATTCATGTCCTTATCCAAGACTTTTCAGTTACAAGTTCCTTGTTAATCTTAGATCTCTCTTATAACTCACTCACAGGTGGTTTAGAGAACCTTCAAAGGCAAAGCATTAAACAAATCAACACAAAATCCAGCATGTTTGAAGGTCCTGTGCCATGTGCAATTCCTTCTTCTTTGTGTCATCTAAAGTGATCTTCGATTACTTGACTTGTCTCATAACAATTTGTCAGGCTACATACCTGAATGCTTCACCTACTTTATTTCTCAGAATTTAGAAATACTAGATCTCAAACAAAACAAACTTCAAGACATAATCCCCTCCATCATCTTTGAAAATTGTTCCTGGGCAATGGTTATTAGTTTGAGTGGAAATCTACTGCAAGGGCCAATACCACATTCCTTAGGTAACTGCAAACTATTAAAATCCTTTACTTCCCCAATAATCATAAGGCTGGTTGCGCATAATAATATTCAAGCAAGAGTTCAGAACAAGACACAATGAAGTAGACCAATATTCCAACAACTATATTCGTACAAAATATGCAATAGAGTTCATCCTCTCTTGATAGGATTACCAATTCAAAATATGAAGCCAACAAGACACAATGCTGGGAATATGCAATAGAGTTCATCCTCTCTTGACAGATCAAAGCAATAACAATCAAAAGCTGAGAGTAAAAGGAAAATACGGGTACATACTCACCGGTAACCAGAAGCAATCCAGAAGGGAGCTGCTTGATAATCGAGATGGAATCAAGAAAAAATAAGATCTGCAAAACAAATCAGATCTGTAAGCAGGTGAGAATCGAGATGGAACGAAGCCAATCGAAGAAAAAATCAAATCTATTCGAATTACAGGTAACTTACTGAGTGAAGACGATGATTGCGGTCGTGGTTCGTCGAATTGCCGGTCGTGGTTCGTCGCCGCCGGTCGTGGATCCTCAGTGAAGACGATGATTGCGGGCTTCTCTCACAGATTCGAAGATTAGGGTGTGGGTGTTGATGAGAGAGAGTGTCGAATATATACCCGGTTTTTATGTGTAAATAACGTTTAAACATAAGAACATTCTGGGTATTTTGTACGAATATACACTAGTGTAAGAGCAAAACCCTTGCTCCGATGAGGGTTTCAGATACACTCCGAGAAACACTAATCACTAGTGTTTCTCAGGAGGCCAAACACATATTAAATGTAGTAACACTCACATACACTCCAAAACACTAGTGTATAAGCCTTGCCAAACATACCCCTAGAATTGATCGGGAGCACCAATCTTTAAGAAGGTTAACACACACAAGCACAACCTAGCAAGGACTCACAACGATTGAATCAAAAACTCTCTTTTTGATTGAATGAAATGAATAAAACACAAACTTCGTAAGCGAAGCAACGAGTATCTCACAATACTGGGAGATACTCAGTGCTTTAAAGGTATTAAAATAATAAAAGATAACAACAACTAATAAGATCGCAACCGGATCTTATAAATCTTGACAGACACAAATCCAAGAAAAAGCACATATAAAGGCCAACAAATAAGAAACTACACTGCTGAGATCCGTGGAGGTAGTGTTGGTCGCCCATACATCTATCCCAGACCGAAAAATTTTAAAACAAAACCCCCTTTTGAAAACGTTAGACCCCTTGCGGGTTCTATTTATTTATCCATCCGACCTTTAGAAGATTTCGAGTGTCATTGCTAATTGCCAACCTAGAGCTCCGATACCATATTGTAACACCCCAAGTTCTAGGAACTAGAAGCGCTACGGGCTAGGACCGCACAATAAGCATGTCCACGGGTCATGACCCGGCGGGAACCCGGCGGGTCGGTGACCCAGCGGGTCCGGGTTCCCCCGGGTCGCGGGTACGGGTAAGGGTCGTCAGATCCTTACCCGTGACCCGCCGGGTCGACCCGTAACGGCTACAAATTCAAAAAAAAAAAAAAATTCTATAAATACCCCAAACTCAATTCATATCATCTCACACCAATTCTCATCATTCAATCATCTATTCACTCTCTCAATCTCTCCATAATTTCCAACTCTTACATTCAATTACTCTCCTAATCTCATATTCTCATTCTCTTATTTTTCATTTTACCACTCTTAGTACTACATTCTATTATTAAAAAAAATGTCTAGCCGAGGAAGACGTTCCGTTAGCGGTGCCGGTCCTTCATCCGGCGAAGGTTTTATTCGAGGACGGCATTCCGTTAGCGGTCCTCCAACCGGTTCGGATTTAAGGCGAGACTTATTAAGTTGTGATCACGAGATCTTCGAGGATGAGGAGGATATCACGGAATCGCCTACTTTCCCCAACACCCAAGGATCCGAGACCCAATTCACGGAGGAGCCGGAGCCGGAGGAGCCGCCGTTGAACAACACTCAACTAACGGCGGCGGTCTTCCGGTTTTGGTTTACAAAAGGTGCTCCCAATGCCAACGGAGTGTTCTATGCCAAATGCAATTTTTGTGCGGCACAATACAAGCACAAAAAGGGAGAAGGCTACGGGAACTACAAGAGGCATATCCGGAACAAGCATCCCGAGAAAATGGGATTAGCACGAGGGCAAACACAACTTACCGGGTACGCATCTACTTCTAACCAACCTCCTTCTCTATTTACATATGATCATTCTTCTTCTATGGATGCATTTTCGGAAATGTTGGCCGTAGATTCTTTAGCATTTAGTTTTGCACAAAATGTTGGTTTTAATGATTGGATGCAAAATCATGCTCAACCCGCATATAAACCGATTCTCGCCAAACCGCTAAAAGAAAAATGATGCATAAATATAAAATTCGTAAAGAAGAATTGATTAAATATTTTATGGACAACGGTGATATTCAAGTTTCTATTTGTAGTGATATTTGGACCGACGGTTTTCAAAAATATTCATATATGGGTATTACTTGTCATTTTGTTGATAAATTTTGGATTTTAAACAAAAGAGTTTTAGCATTACGAGTTTTCAACGAACAACACACCGCCCAAAACATTGCCCGTTTGATTGCAAATGTTTTGGAAGAATATAGATTAGTTTCACGAGTTTTTTCAATCGGTTTTGACAACGCCTCTGCTAACACGGCTTCCATTAGAGATTTAACCAACTATTGTAAGCCGACGATTGGAGGTAAATTTTTTCACATTAGGTGTGCCGCTCATATTTTAAACTTGTGTGTTCAAGACGGTTTAGCATACGTTGGACATTTAGTACAACCTATTCGAAATATTCTTA
>BSUD01000005.1:111816264-112010365 GCA_033239045.1 Fagopyrum esculentum
TACAAGAGGCATATCCGGAACAAGCATCCCGAGAAAATGGGATTAGCACGAGGGCAAACACAACTTACCGGGTACGCATCTACTTCTAACCAACCTCCTTCTCTATTTACATATGATCATTCTTCTTCTATGGATGCATTTTCGGAAATGTTGGCCGTAGATTCTTTAGCATTTAGTTTTGCACAAAATGTTGGTTTTAATGATTGGATGCAAAATCATGCTCAACCCGCATATAAACCGATTTCTCGCCAAACCGCTAAAAGAAAATTGATGCATAAATATAAAATTCGTAAAGAAGAATTGATTAAATATTTTATGGACAACGGTGATATTCATGTTTCTATTTGTAGTTATATTTGGACCGACGGTTTTCAAAAGAATTCATATATGGGTATTACTTGTCATTTTGTTGATAAATTTTGGATTTTAAACAAAAGAGTTTTAGCATTACGAGTTTTCAACGAACAACACACCGCCCAAAACATTGCCCGTTTGATTGCAAATGTTTTGGAAGAATATAGATTAGTTTCACGAGTTTTTTCAATCGGTTTTGACAACGCCTCCGCTAACACGGCTTCCATTAGAGATTTAACCAACTATTGTAAGCCGACGATTGGAGGTAAATTTTTTCACATTAGGTGTGCCGCTCATATTTTAAACTTGTGTGTTCAAGACGGTTTAGCATACGTTGGACATTTAGTACAACCTATTCGAAATATTCTTATTGAACTTTGGTCTAAAAAAAGTGTACGTACTAAATGGTATGCATATTGTAAACAAAATAACGTTTATCCTAAAAAATTTCCAAAAGATGTTTGTGCAAGATGGAACTCTACTTACAAAATGATTTACGAATCATATGAATATCGAGAACTTTTAAGTGGTTTTGCCGCACAACATATTGACGGTAATTTTGTTTTCGGTGAATCTTGGATTTTAGCAAAAGATGTAATGAGGTTTTTAAATATTTTTATGATGCTACTAACACTTTTAGTTATGTTTATACACCAACTTCAAACATATTTGTTATGTAGCAATTAATATTGCATTTGCAATTCAACAAGGTCTTTTAATTAAAAATATTTCACAAGCTATACGTACAATGCGAACTAAATGGTTAGATTATTATACAACCATTCCCGATGTTTTTCTTGTTGCATTTGTGTTAGACCCTAGACGTAAAATGGATGGTTTAAAACAATTTTTGGAAAAATATTATGAATTTTTAAGTTTAGAACAACATCCCGATTGTCATGTTTCTACCATAATTGCTAATGTTAAAAAATTATTTGATAAATTATTGGTTCAATATCGTGTTTCCGATCGAGGTCAATCTTCTCAACCCCCTCCTCGTCCTTCATCATCAAGTTCATCTAAATTTAAATCAATTGCTAGAGATTTGTTTGGCCCGAAAAGGGCAAAAACCACGTCGAGTTCCAACTCGGAACTCGACGAATATCTAACCATTTCTTTTGAGTTTGCCAATGACGAAGAAGAGGAGGATTTCAACATATTAGAATGGTGGAGCCGACCGGAGAGAATGAGGTTCCCTACCCTCTCAAGGATCGCGGCACAAATTCTCGCCGTTCCCGCCTCAACGGTAGCGGTTGAGCAAACCTTTAGCCGGAGTGGAAAGGTGCTCGATCCGACGAGATCAAACATGTTGCCCGAGACGTTGGAGGCACAAGTCCTCCTAGCCGATTGGAGGAAAGCGGAAATGCGAACACAAAAGAACAATCTCTCGGCGGAGGAAGGCGACGAAGATGACGACGAGCGACAACAAACACCATCGGATGTATCGGCGGGAGAGTCCGACTAAGGTAAGGGCCAATCGGGGATATAAACAAAGGTAAGAGAACTACGTGGGTTTTGATTCCTCCTCCCCGAGAGGATACGTAGGCAACCGGGATTCCGGTTTGATAGCATGAATTATAGTCTATATTTTGGGGTTTGTTTGGACGTTTTATCTTTCATAATCTGCATGTTTGTATGTACATTATGTGATTTTACTACCATTTCATCTACCTTTGCGAGAATCGAGGTCTACACCTAGTTTCGTTGTAATTGCAGGTAATATGGTACGTATTGCATCAAAAAGGAGCAAAAGGAGTCAAGAGTCATTTGGAGCTACATTCAGGAAGCACAACCATGGATTAAAGATTTACTTTGGACCAGTTTTGAGAGATTCTACATTCAGTTATGAGTCACCTCGGTTGACCAGAGATTCATCTCGACCGAGGCGATCCAGAGACGCCGACTCGACCGAGGCGAACACCTAGGACGCGGCGAGAATATTTTATTCTTGGCTGAGATCTTTTAAAATTGGAAAGTGATCTTATATTTTTTGGGCTGAGCTTCTAGAAGGAAGGAGATATGCAGAATCATATATTTTACCTATATTTATGGGATAATATCTTCTTAAGATTTATTATCTTTGGAGGTTTATTTTCCTATAAAAAGGGTTGATTTTCCACAATTTGAGGAGGCTGCATACATCGATTAACATCCTACATACGCAGCAGCGCAGTATACTCCAAGTTGGGAGTTGTTGAAGAACCTTTTTGAAGGTTGAAGGAAGATTGAAGACTATAGCTTTTTATAGCTTTTGAAGGGTTTTGTAAGATTGTCTTCAATTCCCTCATTGATTGTCTTGTCTTGTTGGATTGCTATCCAAGGAACGCTTTTGTTTGTGATATTTGATTCAGTTATTGAAGTGTTTTCATTAAATTCTTCTTTGTTCAAATATTCACCTTCTTCCCATATATTTAATACTTTCATTATGATGATGAGTGGCTAATTTCCTTGTGTGATTCTAGGGTGATTGGCTGAAGGTTGTGGGAAAAACAATGATAGAATAATCTTAGATTCCAGTAGGATCCTGAAAGTTCGAGTCTTTAGCCTTAACCCTAAGCATCTCGTTCGGTTGATGAACATCTCGGCCGGGGTGGGATTCTTCTGACCGAGGTGACTTATCCGACCTAAAACAGAAAGTTAAGTGTTAGAGTTTGCTAAATCCTATTCTTATTACACCTTCCTGGTTCAATGCAAGCTTAGGATGAGACTTACCCGGTAATTCCTTAGTTTGTGTACCAACGATCATAAGTGTAGGTAATAAAGGTTTATCCTTTATTGGGGTTTGAGTGTGCTTCCATCCCATCTTTGTGAGTTAGCCTGAGACTTACCCGGTAAAGGTTGATTCTATTCCCTTAGATGGTGTGTTAGTTTGAGTTTATAGTTCTTTATCTTGATTCCTTGAGACTTACCCGGTAATAGGAGTTACGGTTTAGGATTAGCGAATAGTGAGACTTGCCCGGTGATCTATTCCACTTTAGCAACACCTTCCCCACGCAAAAATCTCAGCTTTGTCCGCTTATCTATAGATCTTGAGTTGGAACCACAACTAGATGCTTTAATCCCTAGAATTGCATGTTTGCTTTATTGACTTCTTATTCATCTTTGATTGTATTAATTGCTCTTGTGGTTAGCATTGACATTAGCATACCGTGTTGACTTTGTTTCACCAAGTCCCTGTGATCGACCCCTGGAATTTTCTTGCTTTTACTACGATTGACCCGTACACTGCGGGTTCGCATCCTTGTTTTAAGCTTAAGTCTAGGGTTATAAATTTAAAGCTTGCACACACCGTTTGGAGCGAACAAATGCATTTTCGGAAATGTTGGCCGTAGATTCTTTAGCATTTAGTTTTGCACAAAATGTTGGTTTTAATGATTGGATGCAAAATCATGCTCAACCCGCATATAAACCGATTCTCGCCAAACCGCTAAAAGAAAAATGATGCATAAATATAAAATTCGTAAAGAAGAATTGATTAAATATTTTATGGACAACGGTGATATTCAAGTTTCTATTTGTAGTGATATTTGGACCGACGGTTTTCAAAAATATTCATATATGGGTATTACTTGTCATTTTGTTGATAAATTTTGGATTTTAAACAAAAGAGTTTTAGCATTACGAGTTTTCAACGAACAACACACCGCCCAAAACATTGCCCGTTTGATTGCAAATGTTTTGGAAGAATATAGATTAGTTTCACGAGTTTTTTCAATCGGTTTTGACAACGCCTCTGCTAACACGGCTTCCATTAGAGATTTAACCAACTATTGTAAGCCGACGATTGGAGGTAAATTTTTTCACATTAGGTGTGCCGCTCATATTTTAAACTTGTGTGTTCAAGACGGTTTAGCATACGTTGGACATTTAGTACAACCTATTCGAAATATTCTTATTGAACTTTGGTCTAAAAAAAGTGTACGTACTAAATGGTATGCATATTGTAAACAAAATAACGTTTATCCTAAAAAATTTCCAAAAGATGTTTGTGCAAGATGGAACTCTACTTACAAAATGATTTACGAATCATATGAATATCGAGAACTTTTAAGTGGTTTTGCCGCACAACATATTGACGGTAATTTTGTTTTCGGTGAATCTTGGATTTTAGCAAAAGATGTAATGAGGTTTTTAAATATTTTTATGATGCTACTAACACTTTTAGTTATGTTTATACACCAACTTCAAACATATTTGTTATGTAGCAATTAATATTGCATTTGCAATTCAACAAGGTCTTTTAATTAAAAATATTTCACAAGCTATACGTACAATGCGAACTAAATGGTTAGATTATTATACAACAAGGTCTTTTAAGTTTAAGTCCAATTTTTTTAAGTTTAAGTCCTCTTTTTATTAGTTTATTTTCTTGTTTTTTAAGTTTAAGTCCTATTTTTTATTAGTTTATTTTCTTCTCCTTTTTTAAGTTTAAGTCCAATTTTTATCTTCTATTTATTTTCTTATTTTTTAAAGTTTATTTCCATTTTTTTTAATCGTGAGGTGGCCGACCCGTCGACCCGCCGGGTCTGACCCGTGACCTGGCGGGTCTGACCCGTCACCCGGCGGTTCGGCCAGATACACGGGTCCGGGTCACCCTCCCCGGACCCATAACCCGGCGGGTCGGACCCGTCGACCCGGCGGGTCCGACCCGTGGACATGCTTACCGCACAATGTGTCCTGACCCTCAGAGTAACAACAACAAACAAATCTTACAACAAGGAAAAAACGAATGAAAACCAAAATTCAATATAAATCCAAAGGTTCAAACAAAGGAAAACATATAAGACTCGCAGCCGAGTTCAAAACAAAAGGAAACAACAAAAGAAACATAAACCCGATCCCGTCTATAATGTACGGGAACCCCAGCTGATCACACCATCCGGATCACTCAACAACATCCTGAACCTGCTGAACATCTACAACGACGGTATAAACCGTTAGCTAACATTCTAGATACTAGCAAGAGCGTAAAGGCACAAACACACATAAGGTACATAAAACACATAGCATGTTTGCACACAACCAGTTATTATCTTCATTAAGATTATCCATTACTAATTCATCTTCTTTTGTCACACGAGAATCTCCCAAAACTCGCCTCCGCTTCCGTCTACCAATAGGAATAGATCAGTAATATCCGTTACCTACGGGCATGGGTTGCAAGAGCACATTCTAGTCTCTTGTATAACTAGACAAGTGGTCACCGTCCGGTTATAATACACTTGGGCTAGTTGAGGGTAATAAAGGGGTGAATCCTATTCCGGTTATCCGTTATAAACAATAATAAACAACACAAACAAGCCAATACAATCCAACTAATACGCGGAATGAAGCTAAGTAAGTCCAAGGGACTTACCTCACTCGAAGGTAACTCAAAGATCAACGAACAACTCAGAGAACACTAAGTTTCCCTCAGGAAAGGAGCAAGGAAAGCTTGTTCACTCAAACATCACGAATAAGGAACGAAACGGTTGCTAGAAGTCTATAACTTCTAGTCTCAATGATCTCTAAGAGATCTCCACAAGCTAAGGGATCAACCTTAGTCTAACAACATTCTCAGGAAACAAGGAACATCCATAAGGGTCAAGGAAAGGAACGAGGAAAGAAAGGAAGGAAGCAACTCACAAGAACGGGAGTTATTGCAGAGGAAACGGCATGGGCAGCTAGACGAGGCGCAGGGGCGGATGGCCGTGGGGGCGGGGATGTTCAGGCGCGGGGGCGGCTGCGTGACATAAAGCGTTGTTGGCTTTCTCTTCGACAAAACTCACAGCAAGGGACACCAAAGCTCGAACCTTTGATTCCAACACGTCAATACTCAACTCCAGAGAGCCTGAGAACAATGATACATCAACAACGAGAAGTGAACGAAAATCAAGGTTCAAATTTTATTCTTGGAGAAGAAGAAAAGGAGAGAAGAAGAAGAAAACGAAAAGAAAGAAGGAAATATGTTGCAGTACATGAACGTAAGGAAGAACAAAGAATGATGAACTTAAACGTTCAGCAAGATCACAGGGAAGCAAGGGAACGGCTGCAGCTCTTAGGGTTGAAGACAAATGCAAGAAATGGGAAAAAGGAGGAAAAGGCGGAAATATATAGAGACGGGCTGGAAAGATAGAAGGAAGGACGTTTAGGGTTAGAAAGAAGATAAGGAAACCGGCCCATAAGATAGAATATCGGATATTCTATCTATGGAAGGAAGATAAAACGAACGAAAGACAGAATGGGCGCGATCTGTCGTTAGCCGTAGGGGCGACTGACCCTGCTGCGGGTGCGGCCTACCGCAGGGGCGGCTGACCCTGCCGCGGGTGCGGCTTGCCGCAGAGGCGGCACCCTTCACCGCGGGGTTGGTGAAGGCAAAAGACTATGGTCTTACACATTTTAGGCATTTTTCTTCTATTATTTTGACCCATATATTATCTAGTTCTGCCATAATTTTGTATAGCAATTTCATTTGTAATGATTTGTTCATGTCTTCAACTTTCCTAATTCCGGTTCCTACTAATGATTTGAGTTTGTAAATTTTATCCCAACTAATGAGGGGATGCAAATTTGGTCCTTTTATTCTAAACGAAATTTATATTGATCAAATCGAGTTTGCAATGTATGCTTGTACGAAGCATGAATGCTTGCATAAGAAAGCTTAGCATCGCATTGAGATTTGCTTTTTTTAAGCGCAGTTTTGCCTTCGTGCGAAAAAGATGATGCTTTTCATTTAGTAAGTTTTTGTTTTGTCTTAAAGATAACCAAATTAAAAGATGTCTTTGTTAATTCTCCCATTAATAATGGGGTATATCCGAGGTGGTGCTCAAGATTGGTGGACGTAGAGATGTCAATATGCGATTAAATCCGTCTCTTGTTGTTTGGGTCGACTTTAGCGATAGTGTGGAAGGCTGATTTGTTGGAGTTTATCCCCTGGCCGGAAATCGCACGATATTTGATAAGACAAATAGGAATTTATTACTTGCTTCTATTGTTGCCTTTGTAAAAATTAGAATGTCATCCGTGAAGGCTAAGAAAGGGATTTTTGTACCATTTTTAGTGATGGAGAATCCAATAGATTTTGGGTTCCCGTTGCATGTTCTTTGTATATTTCTAGCCAAAACTTTCCGTCTGGATCACACCAAAACCAACGCCGGAAAAAGGGAGTGGTTCCGAGTACTATAATTTGGTATACTCATATGTAAAAAAGATGATGTCCAAATGAATGACAAATTATTGTCAAAAGATGAGTGCATTAAATGTACCTTGAGAGATTTAAATGTAAAGGAACTTGTCCAACATCGACAATGTGGAGAGTGATTAAACACCATATATATATATATATATATATATATATATATATATATATATATATATATATATATATATATATATATATATATATATATGGGAATAAGTATTCTATGCTAGGTTAAATCTATGGAGAGACGCTCTAGCGTTTGCTAGACCACACATACATGCCTCGGCGTGGCGCAGTCACGGTTTGTGGTTCGTGACTTCGGGTTGAGGGTCTTACCGACATGATGATGGGCTAGCCACGTGTCATCTTGTTTTTGGGTTGGCCCAATTCTTTCCTCATCTAATTTGGCTTTCAGTCAAACGCATGCCCAATCGGTTGGTCCAATCCACAGACTTGATCCGATATCTCATTCCAAAACACACCAATACTTCAAACAACGATCTCTCTCCTACTTTCTTCTCTCTCCTCCCCGTCCGAAATTCCAAGTCTGAGTGTACTTAACTGAAGGTTCCCGTAGGCTTTTAGAGCTGGTTACGTAGTTTGAAAGAAATAGTAATTGTATCATCTGATTTTGAATCGATCAAAACTCTTCATAATAGGGGCGTTTTTATAATTAAGGAAAGAGCATCTCACCTTTACCACTCATTTTCAGTTCCAATTCGTACGATTGAGTTAGTTCTAAACTTCCCTGATAGTCTCAATATTGAGTTCTTGTAGTCTTAATTCTAAAATTTCGGTTTAGAAACTAAATCGTACTAATAATATACTGAGGGTGCAAGTTATTGTTATAACGACGTTGCAAGGGCAAATATAGAATTGTTCTAACCCTGTTTCTACATGGACGAGCTTCAGATTTAATTCCGAATTTTCTCTGTTTTTGATTTATTTATTTCCGAGTTTAATAACTTAATTATTAAAATATTTTATAAAAATTTATCTCGAAAATATAATTCCGTTATAAATTTATCAAAATATTTGATCTTTTTTGGAATTATCATCTTTTCAAAAGAAAAAAGATTAATTCGGATCAAATTGAATATTTATTTGAAATTTTATTTCGTTATAAAATTTCCAAATTTTTCATTTTTAAACAAAAGGAAATTGGATTTAATTTTTTTTTTTAAAAATCATTTTTCTGGTAATTTATTTCAGTATGCTACATTCGGAATTCAAGATTTTGCAAAACCGTGATATTTATAAAATATCAATGTGGGTCTTTGACAATGTTTTCCCTAGTGATATAAGTTTGGTAAAATGGGGGAATTGTTCGCTCTCAGACGTGTGTGTATGGTGAACGATATAGCTTTAAATTTATAACCCAAATTATAAGCTTGAAACAATATGCGAACCCGCAGTGTACGGATCAATTGTAATAACGGCAAATACTCCAGGGTCGAACACAGGGACTATGATGAAACAAAGATTGGTAATTCAGGTTGTCAATAAAAAATAAGCAAGAAAACAAAGATATCAAAGATGATTTAATAACCAGGTAAAGAAAATGCGGATTCTAGAGATTAAAGCATCCAGTTGTGGTTCCGACTCAAGATCTCAAAAGATAACGTGGACAAAGCTGATGTTTGCAAGGGGAAGGTGTTTCTAAGGTTGGAATAGATCACCGGGTAAGTCTCACTACTCACTATGCCAAACCAAAGATCCTTTCACTGGGTAAGTCTCAAGATACTAAGGAAAGGAACTATAATCTCAAACCAACACACCACCCAAGGGGATAAAACTAACCTTTCACTAGTACAAATACCCCCTCTAGACCTCGCTTATATTGGAGCGGTTTGAAAAAACCGTGATCAAAGGTATTTTCGGACCACGGTTATATGCATAACCGAGTTTAATTTATTTTTATTTTTTAAAAAAACATTTGGACCCCGGTTATATGAATTAACCGGGATATTAAAATTTCGGACCCCGGTTATTTAATTAACCGGGGTGATACAACTATTCCGGACCCTCAGTTTTGTTAATAACCGTAATAAAATCCTAATTCAACGCGTCGTTTTGCGCTTAAGAAGACAATGCACCGGCCTCTGCAGTTAACCCTAAGTCCCTAATCTATCGATCGATCCCAACTCTTCTTCGTGTTCAAGGGCGACTTCGATCCCAACCATCGGGCGACTGGTGGCGGTGACTGGAGGCGGCGACTGGAGGCGGCTACTGGAGGCGGCGACTGGAAACTGCGAGCCCCGACCCCGATTCTCCACCTCGCGATGGACCTCGACTCTCCAACAGGTGACTGGCGATGCGAACCCGCTTGGATAATGTGTAAACTCTGAAGGTAAGGTCTCCTTTGACGCGGGAGAAGACTTCGATCCCAACCATCGGGCGACTGGAGACTGCGAGCCCCGACCCCGATTCTCCACCTCGCGATGGACCTCAACTCTCCAACAGGTGACTAGCGATGCGAACCCGCTTGGATAATGTGTAAACTCTGAAGGTAAGGTCTCCTTTGATGCGGGAGAAGATGATGTTGCGCTTCTACAAGATTTTTCATGTGGTTATTGGTTAAATTCATTATCTAGGCTTATTATTCCACTCAATTACAATATTCTTATTGACATATTTACTTTTGTCTGGCTAGTATGTATATATGTTTAATGTGTAAACTCTGAAAGTGGTGGTCAGTACCATGTTTTGCTAATTATTGCTGATGACCAGGTAATTCACATTAGTTCTTACTCTTTTTCTCCCTACACAACAAAGTGGAGTATAGTTGCATAAAGGAATAAGACTTCTTCGTATTTTCCATTAGATTCTAAGAAATATAAATCTTTTGTGGTGACCATTGTCGAACTTGTTCATTTGAAAATTCATTCATCGACTTATTGATTACTTCACTTTGCATAGCATTTTGAAAAAGTTTCTCACATAATTTTGTGCTGCATCAGGTTACAAGGAGTATTGATACTCAACCAGGAAATTTCAGTCCACAGGAACAAAGGACAATCGATGCCATTGTCAGAGCAAGGTAATATTACATTTGCTAACTGTTGAATAAAAAGAAGGTTTGTGTGAATAACCATTTCTTACATGACCTGTTTACTGCATTGATAAAAATTGTAGCGAGCACCTGTTATCTATTGTACTAGTTGGAGTAGGAGATGGGACATGGGACATGATGAAAGAGTTTGACGACAACATACCTACTCGGACGTTCGACAATTTTCGAGTTGGCAATGGTTCAAGAGAAAAGAATCACATTAGTTTATATCACTAACAAGCATAACTCTCCCTGTTTTTGGTGTGTAGTAGTTTGTGAATTTCACAGAGATTATGTCAAAGAACGTGAATGAAAGCAGAAAGCAAACTAATTTTGCTCTTTCTGCCCTGATGGAAATACCTTCTCAATACAAAGCGACACTCGAGCTTGGCCTATTAGGGTATAACTAATAATCCAATTACAGAGCACAAACTATAATTATTTTCATTTAAGTGGCAAACGAACGAGTTCTAATTCATTTACTTTTGTGAATCAGTGTTCGAACTGGGCATGATCCAGGGAGGGTTCCTCTACCAACTCTACTCTACAACAGTGCTCCCTCAAGCACAAAAACGAGTCGATCAAGCAGCTTCCAGCACCGCACGGAACCTCCTTATCCAGAATATGGAACAGGAATTGGTGCAACTTCTTCAAATTACGGCTACAGCGATGTAAACCCACCTACAGCTTTTGCTTATGATAGCCAGGTAGATGATCTTCTTTGAATGTCTAACAATTTTAAGTCATTTTTTGTACGTAGTTGTTGACATTCTAGTGTTGATTGATGGCTTAGGCTTGTCCAATTTGTCTCACCAATAAGAAAGACATGGCATTTGGCTGTGGGCATCAGGTACTCTTCCTCAATCAAACATCATAATCAATAATCTGGGAGATTTAGGAGACTAATCTATTGCTTCTATGTTAAATATTAAAGACATGTTGTGAATGTGGAGAAGATCTGGAATCGTGCCCGATTTGTCGACGGGCTATAGAAACAAGAATAAGGCTTTACTAGAAGACGAATAAAGCTTGATGACATCAAGAACACCGTATAGAGGCACAAATTTACGAGACTAATTTACCACGGTGACGTTTCACCCAGTTCTTTAAAACCCAGTACACCACAATTTTTATAAGAACTGTGGTGTTTTTTTTTAAACAAAAAAAAGGAGTTGGGACCACGGTTATTTTAGATAACCGTGGTCCGAGATTTTTTTATTTATTTTTTTGAAAACAGTTTTGGGACCACGGTTTTACCCTAAAAACCGGGGTGCGAAAATAAGTTACCATGGTGACGTTTAACGGGGTCCGAGTAGCTTTACCTCACTCCCGTTAACCACGCTATTAAAAACGGGGTCTCATGTACAATAAAACCGGGGTCTACCCCCCTCTTTTGTACTAGTGTTTACCGGATAAGTCTCAGGCTAACTCTCAAAGATGAGATGAAGGCACACTCAAACCCCATTAAAGGATAAACCTTTATTACCTACACTCATGATCTTGGGTATACAAACAAAGAAATCTCCGGGTAAGTCTCATCCTAGACTTGCGTTGAATAAGGAAATGTATAACAAGGATAGGATTTGGCAAACTGAAACTTCAACTCAGATAAGGATCAAGAAAGGTCTCGCCTCTCTCAGTTCATGTTCCATCTCGGTCGAGATGTTCTATGACTGACCGAGGTGTTTGTCGGTTAAGGTTAAGGCTCGAGCTTTCAGGGTCCACTAGGGTAAAGGCTCATTCTTTCATTGTCTTTCCCACAACCTTCAGCCAATCACCATAGAATCGCATAAAGAACTTAGACAACAATCATCATGATAACGATAATCAAATATATAAGAAAGAAAATAAATATTCAAACAAGAAAAACTTAACACAAAGGTCTCAATAACTCAATCAAACAATCAAATTACGCTCCTCAATCACAATCAGAAAGATAACAAATCAATCCAAACTAAAAAAATCTTACAACTTCCTTCAAAATCTTAAACCTTCCTTGGATCTTCAACCTTCCAAACTTCCTAACTTCCTTCAAGTTGCTTTCTGATCTCCCCTGGATCTGGAGATATGCAGCTCTGAGATATCTTCAATATCCAGAAAATACACCTCTTTATATAGGAGAATCACCTTCCTAAAATAAAATATCTTCAAAGGCAACTTCCTTCCTTAAAATATCTTCCAATCTTCCAAATAAATCAACCAAAATAACATGCTTCCATCCAGAAATTCCATCCTAAAATATAGGAAAATCACTTGCCAAAAATAGAAGATCTCAGCCAAGAATAAAAGATCTCGTGGCTATGGATTATTCGCCTCGGTCCAGCCCATCCTGAAGATCACGTCGGTCGAGGTGATGCTGTGGCCACCCGAGGTAAATCTCAACTACGTCTAAACCTCTCTAATCTGGTCCAAAGTCAATCTTCCATCCAACTTCCATGCTTCCTGAGCCTTTCTTGTAGCTCCTCAATGCTCCATAATGTAGCTCCAATGACTCCTTATCTAACTTAGCTCCATATCGTTCCAAAACGTGCTATTTTCCCTACAATCACAACGAAACTAGGTGTAGACATCGATTCTTGAAAAGGTAAACAAAAAACATAATGATCAAAGAATATACATTCATACATGCAGATTTATGAAGATAAAACGTCCAAACCAATCCCAAAATATAGACTATAATACATGCTATCAAAATACCCCATATTTGTCTCATGCTTGTCCCCAAGCAAGATCCAAATCTTAGATACAAAATAAAATGGATTATAAGTAATCAAAAAGATCAATGAAAAAAATTTCAAAACCTTTTGGTGGTGCGCTTCATTCATAGATCACCCTAAAAGAATGCTTTATGGCAAATGAAATCAAGATATGATCAAAACATTTTATAAATATAAGAAAGTTATTCATCTTTGCATAAAATCATAGAATGCATAATAAATCGTATATATCAAAATCAATCATGTATAATTTAGTTTAATCCATCAAGTCAATCAACATACTCGAGGTCTCAAGGGCTTCCAAAAGAGGTCAAAAAATGTGTCAGGGTGGGATGTATATAGGGTAATGTGGTGCTAGAATCCGGAAATAGGATCTTACTTCACTTTCTTTGAATCACAACATCTTCCACCAATAAGCTTTGCTTATTTTCACTTTACTTTACTTTTTTGGGAACATGGAAAGAGGTGCACAATAACCGAAGCCTAGGAGATCAACAATCATCAATTTCTCGAGATGCCTCAAACCCTTGATGCACATACCATGCCCCGTTAGGACTATCGAACAATCCGACTTTGGCAAGACACAAACACCAGACTATGTGAATGGTGCCGATTTACTCATCATCAAGATCAATGTCCCCAAACCTAATTTGTTTCTTTCTAACACTTTTAGCCAAGATCTCAACTTCACTTCCATGCTTTTCATCAACTGCATCCAAATTCCTAGATAGGTAAAGGGAGGGAAATATGTATATGAGGGGCTAAAGCATGATCAAGAAGAAGAAGAAGAAGAGAATAAAGCGCCTTAATCATCCCAAGAAGAATGTGAGAGAACTCATAATGTGGTGTCAACCTTCAAATCCAACATAAATTTGATAAAAACAAAGTATCAAACATGCTAGAATTTCAAAACAAAGCATTTAGCAACTTAAACATATCATAAAACCTTGCGAGCATATAAAGATTTCAAAACCAATCTGCAAACAAATATCTTCATCGATGTCATATCCGAAAAAAACGCACAAAACGTTTCGAAAATCTTTCAGTTAAAAACCCATCTCGGTCGAGGTGTTCTGACGGTGTCCGAGGTGTTCAACCGAGATGTGCCTCGGTTTTCACGACCTTGTTTGGTCAAGAACGTCGCGGTTGAGCTAAATTGTTTTTTTTCAAACTGGTTTTTTGACGTTTTTCTCAAACAGAAACCTATATGTATGCATGTAATGACGGATAAGCACATAGAGCCAAATAAACGATAATATCCATGAGAGTCATACAAACCATAGTCAAGTAACTCAAATAATACATCAATACCCCATACTTGGGACACATTGTCCCAATGGGTCAAATATAAGTCATGAGAACAGAGTACTCACCGGACAATCAGAATTGCATAATAAATAGAAAATAAATCTATGAAGCTCTCTGTCCTCGTCAGCTGGTGGTGGTGGAATGTAAGGATACTGGGATGGATCGAACGGGTAGCCCATGACATGCTGAAATTGCAACTCCATCATCCGTCGTGTGAAGTGTTGACTATCCTCCATCCGGTGCGTCCATCCCTCCATGGATCTGCGCCGAGCATCGAAGCGCTAGGTGATATCAACTGTCATGGCGGCGTAAGAATCTATCATCTGCTTTGTAAGATCATCAATCCTCTGGTACGCCTCAGGATCTCTATGGCGGCGGGATCGCTGCTGAGCTGGCGGTGGCATGTCGGCTGGCGGGTCAGGTGCCTCCCTCTCATCCTCCGTGGCCTCATTGACAAGGTCAATGGTGAGAATATTGGGCCCGCCGGTATCAGTACCGATGTCCATAGCAGCGTCTCCTCCATAGCCATCATCATCATCATCATCATCATCATCAACAACATCTATCAGCAGCATCCTGCATGTATGGAAACCACGCAGCCGACCAGTACTGACGATCATAAACAGAACACTGGGAAGACCAGAGAATACCCTGAGGAAACTTCGTTTCCCATGGCATGGCAACATAAGGTGTGCCAAGACCACGAGGAATGAGAATGCGTCGTGTGATTATCTCCTGCAATCCCAGCGGCTTCGGAGCCGCAACTAGTGTACATCCAGATAAGTCAAGACCCATAGAAGTGGCGATGTGGGTCACCAGCCCACTGTTACGCTAAGAACGTGATACGCAAAAAGCCTTAAATTTATACTCGATATATTCTCCTAACTCCTAGCAAACCCGCAGTGTACGGGACGTTTTGTAGTAGGGATAGTATTCCGAGGTCGAACACAAAGACTGAGATGAGATTGAATCGATTAGTGACTAAGGATAGTGTTGATCTAGGCTAAGAAAAGAGAAACAAATAAATGAAAATCTCAATATTTTTGGGTTTGGTTTTGTGTGGTGATCAATCAAGGATCACAATGATATAATATAGCAAAACAAACTAAGGATCAAGATAAAACACAAATAAACAAGGCAAACACGAAATGTGTGATCAAAGGGAGAAAGGCGGATTCTAGGGGTTGGAAATTCCGGTTATGGCATAGGACTCAAGCTATCTAATCATTCCTTGGATCAACTATAGTATGTTGGGAGTGAGCGTTTCTAGATTGGGATCAATCACCGGGTAGGTCTCATGGTCCACTAGTCCGTTCCTAAGGTCTCATCACCGGGTAAGTCTCAAAGAGCCTAAGGATAGGAAGTCTACACAAACCGGATGGTCATCTAGGGATCTAGCCTCTCTTTACCGGGTAAGTCTCGGAAAGGCAAGTCCTAAACAACTATCCTAGCACACTCAATCCAATAGCGGCTTATGAGGCTCACTACTACCTAGAGTTCGTCATCTTCGGTATCTAAGAGCAAGAATCACCGGGTAGGTCTCTTCTAACACTTAGTTGCTAACACTAGGTCACCCTAGGATAGATTTAACTCATAACCATCTTTTCCTTACCCTAGAATCGCATCTAATTAGCCAACAACATGCATCTTAACAATCAAACTCATCAAGCATAAAATCATGGCTTCCATTTACAAGATAATGAAGTGAAAGAGATAAACAAGTTGAAAAAAGAAAACCAAGCTGAATATGAGTTTAAGAAAGACTTACAACCCTTCAAAAGAAGGTTCAATTGATTCTTACAACCCTAGAAAACGATTCCGAAAATCTTCACTCTAAAATCTATCAAAGACTAATAGTGGTGTGTTCTTCTCTTCTTCTCCAATGGAAGCTTTCTTCTCCTCCAAGAGTAGCTCCAATCCAAGCTTCCAATTGAGAGAATCTTTCTTGTTGAGAGTGTGGGAGAGAATGGGAGTGAGGGGTCTGTCCTTAACAGCCTTGCAGGACCACCTTTTATCCTACAAATTTGCAAGAGTCGGCCATGAAGATCGTGGCACAGCTGTCACAACCGTCTGGCAAAAACCACGGCCCATTTCCACGCCCGTGGAAGTCCCAGTGGCCGTGGTTTTGGTGCTTCTGCATTCTACGGATCATTAAGCCACAATTCGGTGCATGGCATGCACCAATAAGGTCCCATGTGTCCTCCTTAGCCCCTAGCTTGCATCCCAATGAGTCCGAAGGTGTGTTATCTCGAGAAACGATCCTCGAATGTATCGATTAAGCTCCTAAAATACTAACGTACCTTTTGTCCTTATTCGATAGCTTCACCTACTGGGCACTGAGAATACCCCTTTAGTGTACTGCAAAGACGTAGAGAAGGAGGAGTGAATGAAAAAGCCGAAGCAATAGGAATACTTCAGGAATCATCAAGGCGGCAAAGAGCTGCTAAACCGTGCCCCTTGCCCAACTACTTGTTGGCTTCTTTCCCGCTATTTGCTTTTGATTGAAAGGAAAGAAATCCGAGTGAATGGAAAGTGGAAGTTAGTTCTAAAATACCTACAAAGCATGCAAAAGTCCGTGTAGACGTCTATCTCGACAAAATACATGAATTGAGTGCAAGTCGTTACGAACTAGTGCAAACCATGCATGAATGAGCGGAAAACTATCTAAATGAGTTCCTAAACCTAAGTCATAAATCGTGTTATCAAAAATACCCCATACTTAAGGTTTGCTCGTCCCCGAGCAAGTCCCAACTATAGACTAAGAGATGACATGATTTATGCATGCAGAAAAACGACAAAATTTTTTTGGAGTTGTGCTTCTAACATTGGATCACCTTCATAGTCATGTTTCATAGCAATGGACAAGCAATCATGCATCAAATAAATGAAAGCAAGGAAAGACAATTGTACTTAACTCGAAAGCATGCATGAAATGTAAAACCGAAGAAGTCAAGATGATCATGAACATATTCAATCTAGATCACTAAGTCTTACACACATGCAAATAGGTCACAAGGGCTTGTGAAATAAAAGGCCAAGAAACGTTGTGATTAGGTGGGAATTTTTCTAGGCTATGTGATGCTAATCCGGGAATGGAACTAACTTCACAACTTCAAATTTTTATCAACTTCCCACAAGTGTATATTTTCTCCATCTTTTCTTTCTTTTCTTTTCTTTTTCTTTCACTTATTTTTGAGACAATGGCATTGGTGTACAAAAGCCGAAACCTTGGTGATTAGCCGTCCTCGGATTTTTTTATTTTTCGAGGTGCATCCACACCGGGCACACATACCAAAGCTCGTTAAGACTATCGGTTTATTTGACTTTGGCAAGGCACAAACACCCGATTATGTGAATGGTGCCGAGTTACTCGTCATTTAAACCAACGTCCCCAAACCTATATTTTTGTCTACACTTTCACAACAAATTCAGCACTTCATTCATAACATTCTTTCATCAACAACTTCACCCCACACTTGCTTTTCACACACATCAACACACTAACATGCTCCTATTCCTGGATGGGTCAAAAGAGGTCAAATTTATATCAATTGAGGTGCTCAAACAACATGATCAAGATGAGAAGTAGAGAAAGATGAATTGCCTTAATCATTCCTAGATGATGTGCAAGAACTAGCATGTAATTTTGACTTTCAATCCTCAATTCAATCAAGACAAACATCATGATCACAATCCATTCATGGGATTCAAGATAAGTACTTCAAGTCCACATATGCATTCATCTATTCAACACACAAGGCCATCCATAGCCAATTCACAAGACAATTTCATCATGAGGGTCATTCCCAAACATAGAAGCACTAAAATTTTTAAAATTTTTCTGATTTTTTTTTGGATTTTTTCGAAATGTGTATGTACAATGCAAAACATGTGACAATATTAAACTATCCTAGATGCTAATCATGCAAAAGATCATGCAAACCCCACCCTATACTTAGAAACACATTGTCCCCAATGTGTAAATGAAGTAAAGAAGAGTGAAAGAGGGTTCTCACAATGTAAAAATGGTTTGCTTTGGTATTTGGTATCATTCAAGTGGAGTGATGGCGGATGATCCTATCAACGATGGTAGAGAGCTCAAAGTGTTCGTTATGGCGTCGGGACCCGCGCTAGGCACCGCTAGCCGTCCAAGTTCCGCGTCCGCTCCACCCATAATTGATGAGGGGTTCATCATCATCATCCACATGCCATGCAAGGCTTCCATGCTACCAAGACTCTAGCACACACACAAAGCACACCAAACACACAGAAAAATCAAAACAAAAACAAAAACGAAAAGGGAAAGATGTCTACCAATGGGTTGCCTCCCATCAAGCGCTTCTTTAAGGTCATTAGCTTGACCAAACTCGGGGGCGTCTCACTCAAGGTGAAGTGGGGCAATCATGTCCACCGGAGCTCCCGAGATATACTTCTTCAACCGGTGCCCATTCACCTTAAAGTCTCCACAATGCTCCCCTCCTATCTCAACCGCTCCATGGGGAAAGATCTTCTTCACCACATAAGGCCCGGTCCACCTCGACTTTATCTTTCCGGGGAAGAGTCGCAGCCTTGAGTTGAAGAGAAGGACAATGTCGCCTTCACTCAACTCCTTCGGGATGAGACGCTTGTCATGCCAACGTTTGGTCCTCTCTTTGTAGATCCGGGCGTTTTCATAAGCATCCAACCGGATCTCCTCAAGAGCATTCATGTCTAGCAACCTCTTCTCTCCGGCCTCCTTGAGGTCAAAATTCAACCACTTAATGGCCCAATACTCTCTATGCTCCATCTCTACCGGAAGGTGGCAAGACTTGCCATATACTAGCTTGTAAGGAGTGGTGCCAATCGGTGTCTTGAAAGCGGTTTTATATGCCCACAAAGCATCATCGAGCTTCATAGCCCAATCCTTTCTCATCCTAGAAACCGTCTTCTCAAGAATTCCTTTTATCTCCCGGTTGGAGATCTCCACTTGGACACTAGTTTGGGGATGGTAAGGTGTTGCCACCTTATGAGTCACCCCATACTTAGCCAAAAGTGTCCCAAAGTTCCTATTGGTGAAGTGCTTTCCCCCATCACTTATGATCACCCTTGGTGTCCCAAACCTAGGGAAGATCACTCGGTTGAAGAACCGCACCACAACCTTGGCATCATTTGTGGGAGAAGCGATTGCCTCCACCCATCTCGAGACATAGTCCACCGTCAATAGGATGTAGAGGTTGCCACAAGAAGAAGGGAATGGTCCCATGAAGTCCACACCCCACACATCAAATATCTCCACCTCTTGTATGTTGTTCAAGGGCATCTCATTCCTCCTTGAGATGTTGCCCGTCCTTTGACAAGCATCACATGCTACCACAAAATTCTACACATCCTTGAACAAACTCGGCCAAAAGAAACCCGATTGCAACACCTTAGCACATGTCTTGTGTGAGCTAGCATGGCCTCAACATGGCAAAGAGTGACAATGACGGATCACACTCTCCACCTCATCCTCCGGTATGCATCTCCTAAAGACTCCATCCGGCCCTCTTTTGAACAAAAGCGGCTCACTCCAATAGTAATGCCTCACATCTTTGAAGAACTTCTTCATTTGGGCATAGGATAAACCGGGAGGCACCTCCTCGCACACAAGATAGTTCACAATGTCGGCATACCATGGCTCATTACCCCTTGACACTTGAAACAAGCACTCCTCTACCATTTGCAATTGCTCATCCCGGAATGAGTCATCAATCGGGATGTCATCTCTCTCAAGCTCCAATGGTGGGAGTCTACTAAGGTGATCCACCACAGAATTTTCGGACCCTTTCTTATCCCGGATTTCCAAGTCAAACTCTTGAAGAAGAAGGATCCACCGAATCAAACGAGGCTTGGCATCCTTCTTTGTAAGGAGGTAACGGATCGCAGTATGATCCGTATACACTATGACCTTCGCTCCAACAAGATACGAGCGGAACTTCTCAAATGCATACACCACCGCTAACAACTCCTTCTCGGTGGTAGCATAATTGAGTTGGGCATCATCTAGCATCTTGCTAGCATAATAGATGGCATGTGTAAGCCCATCTTTCCTTTGTCCCAAAACAGCCCCAACGGCTACATCACTCGCGTCACACATGATCTCAAACGTTAAACTCCAATCCGGAGGTTGCATGATAGGTGCGGAGATCAAAGCATTCTTCAACCTACAAAAAGCTTCAAGGCAATCCTTGGAGAAAACAAACTCAACATCTTTCATTAGTAGGTTAGTAAGAGGCTTAGAAATCTTAGAGAAATCTTTAATGAATCTCCGGTAAAAACCGGCATGCCCTAGAAAACTCCTTACCCCCTTCACCGACGTAGGTGGTGGCAACTTCTCTATGGTTTCTATCTTAGCTCTATCAACCTCAATGCCTCGGTTGGACACCAAGTGTCCCAACACAATACCTTCACTTACCATGAAGTGGCATTTCTCCCAATTCAAGACAAGATTGGTCTCCTCACATCTTTTTAGCACTAGAGACAAGTTAGCTAAACAATCATCAAAGGAAGATCCATAAATGAAAAATCATCCATAAACACTTCCATGATGTTTTCAATATACTCAGAAAAGATAGCCATCATACACCTTTGAAAGGTGGCGGGTGCATTACACAACCCAAATGGCATTCTCCTATATGCAAAAGTACCCCAAGGACATGTGAATGTGGTTTTCTCTTGGTCATCGGGGTGGATAGGGATTTGGAAGAACCCACTATAACCATCTAAGTAGCAAAAGTGAGAATGTTGAGCTAATCTCTCTAGCATTTGGTCAATAAAGGGAAGAGGGAAGTGATCTTTCCTAGAGGCCACATTTAGTTTCCTATAGTCTATACACATCCTCCATCCCGTAACCGTTCTAGTCGGGATTAGTTCATTATTCTCATTGGTCACTACGGTCATCCCACCCTTCTTAGGAACTACATGCACGGGACTAACCCATTTACTATCCGAAATCGGGAAAATGATTCCCGCATCTAGCAATTTAAGGATCTCTTTCTTTACTACTTCTTTCATGATTGGGTTTAGTCTTCTTTGAGGTTCAATTGAAGGTTTATGATTATCTTCCATTAAGATCTTATGCATGCACAAAGAAGGTTTAATGCCAACTAAATCATCAATGGTATAGCCTATAGCCTTCCTATGCAATCTCAACTCATGCAACAATCTACTCAACTCATCATCATTCAAGCATGCATTCACAATAACCGGATATGTAGAATTATCACCAAAAAAAGCATACAAGATGAGAGGGGAGGGGTTTAAGTTCAAGTTTAGGAGGACCTTTATCGAGTGGAGACGATCCGTATAATGTTGGTTGAGATGAATCCATAGCCATGGAAGACTCCTCAAGACTCCTTGAAGCTTGATCATCAACTAAGGCAGTTTCTGGAGAAACCACGGGCAGAATTACGGGCTCTGGTACACGGCCGTGGAACTTGCAAAGCTAGCCTTTTTGAGCATTCCAGAGAGTTCCACGGGACTTTCCACGGGCGTGGTTCTTCCCCCCAGGCCGTGGTTCCTACAGGAATTCAGCACACCTTCGTGTGCTTCAATTTCAGCTCTTGTCTCCTTTTCCAATGCTTCCAAAGCCTTGATGTCTTCATTGCAAGCCTCCTCATCTCCTTCCTCTATCAAACTTAAGCTAAGAACCTTCTCCAAGGGGTCCTTGATCAAGATTGAGCTCACAACTTCTCTAGACTCCTCTTGCTCGACAATGTTGAACACATCTTCACCAAGGGCTGGCCCTTTCATCATTGTGGATAATTTGAACTTGATATTCTCTTCTCCAATGTTGAAGGAGAGAATTCCATTCTTACAATCCACCAAGCATCCGGATGTAGCCAAGAAAGGTCTCCCTAAGATGATGGGAACCGGATAGTCCACCGGGATGTCCAAAACAACGAAGTCTATGGGCACATAGAACTTCCCTAGTTGCACCGGTATGTCTTCCAAAACCTAAGTCATAAATCGTGTTATCACCCACCACAATAGATATCGCCCTTCGACTTCCCCTTTATCTTGTGAAGATCATCTGCTAGTAAAATCTTGAACTCCCCTTGTGACCATGCAAAACAAACTCAGTAGCTCACCCTGTCTAACCTTTTGGGGTGTCTCAGTACGCGCCAGAAGCATCTTGTTGAAGATCCTGTGAGCTAAGCGGAAAGCAAGGTGAAAGATGATCCGCTCCCGGGAATCACCGGGCTGCCATTTGTCACGATAATTAGTAACATGGGCTATCTCACCCCAAAAACTGTGAGCCAGTGGTCTAGAAGGAAAATCCGTCAATGTAGGGGTCGGGAAGCCAAAGATCTCCCTAAACTGATCCAAAGGAACTACGTAGTACTTGTTCATCAACCTGTACTTGATCCCTCTACGCTCCGGCACGTAGGTAACTGAACTCAGAAACTCCAAAGTTAGCTCCAGATAAGACGGTGCTCTAATGGCCATGAAGTCCTCTACGCCAACCATCGAAATCATCTTCTTCAAGTCCTCCACCACGTGGAGGCACTCGAAGTCGTCAATATGAACGAATCGTGGGGCAATGATGGGGCGCCCACAAATCCGATCGAAGTCCCCTGATGTCTCTCGTGGATCACCGGGATGGCGGACTGTGATGCAGAAGAAGGGGAGGAGTGGTGTGAACTATTAGACCAACTGGCGATCTGAACGTCTGGAACTGCTCATGGCTGAAGGTCACCTCGGTCGGGTAAAGAACACCTCGGCCGAGACGTAGTCGAGTCGACCGAGGCGAAGTACTACGCGAGGTGAGATCTGAAAATGCAAGGTTTTTCCCCCCAAAACAATACCAATAGCCTCCTATGGGGTACTTATATCCTTTTAAACAGCAACATATGGCAACCAAAGCCAGATCTACGCAGAATCGAGAAAAATAGAATGAGTTAGGGTGTTTGTCGAAATACCCTTAAATCTGCAGATTTGAAGCATTCTTTGTGCTATTTGTTGCTTGGAAACTGAATCTGTTGATTCCTCTGATGATTTGGAGCCAAAAATCGTTGAAAACGATTGAGACTAGAGAATTTGAGTGGGGAGAGCGCAATGGTCGAGGTGCGCGAAGAGAGGAAAAAGTGAGAAGAGAGAGAAACCGTCTCACCCTTTTATACCCCTCGCCGAATTTGATTACACCTTGGTCGAGATGTTCCTGAGCGGACCGAGGTGTCAGAGTGGATGTCAGACCTAAGCACCTCGGTTGACGGAGAACACTTCGGTCGAGGTACTGTGACAACAATCGAGATGTGTCTCAGTCAAACTCCGTCTTCTCAATTTCTCGAACTTCTGTCCTTCCATGTAGCTCCTGAGTTGTAACTTCTTCTTAGAGCGTACCTGATTCCTGTCTAGGAGGACGCAAAAACACGAAGCAAACTACCTAAACTAGGCTAAAAAAAGGGAAAAGAAAGCAATACCTTGGGTTGCCTCCCAAGAAGCGCTTCGTTTAAGGTCGCTAGTTGGACCGTACGCCATCCTCAAACAAGGTATAAGGGTGCAATCTCTTCAGCCAGGACTTCCGGTCGATACTTCTTCAACCTATGACCAATGACTTTAAAGCTTCCGCTAGCTTCACCTCATATTTCAACTGCACCATGGGGGAAAACATTTTTCACAACGTAAGGTCATGTCCATCTAGATTTTAACTTACCTAGAAAGAGGCGGAGGCGGGAGTTGAAGAGTAGAACAAGATCTCCTTTTTTAAGCTCCTTAGGGACGATATGCTTGTCATGCCATCTCTTCGTTCTTTATTTGTAGATTTTGGCATTTTCATAAGCGTTTAAGCGCAACTCCTCCAACTCATTAATGTCTAAAAGTCTCTTCTCTTCGGCTTCCTTGATGTCGAAATTTAACCACTTGATTGCCCAATATGCCTTGTGTTCCAGCTCAATTGGTAGATGACAAGACTTCCCATATACCAAATTGTAAGGGGTGGTACCAATGGGAGTTTTGAATATGGTCCTATAAGCCCAAAGAGCATCATCTAGCTTCATGGACCAATCCTTCCTTGTCTTAGAAACGGTCTTCTCCAAAATTGCCTTGATTTCTCTGTTCGAGATCTCCACCTGCCCACTAGTTTGAGGGTGATAAGGGGTTGCTACCTTGTGGGTTACCCCATACTTCGATAAAAGTGTCTTGAACTTCCGGTTGATGAAATGTGTCCCTCCATCGCTGATGATGATACGCAGCGCCCCAAAACGTGGAAAGATAGTTCTATTGAAGAACTTCACAACCACCATGGCGTCATTAGTGGGAAAAGCAATGACCTCCACCCACTTAGAAACGTAATCAACAGCTAAGAGGATATAGAGGTTCCCTGCGGATGATGGGAAAGGTCCCATGAAATCAACTCCCCATACATCAAAGATCTCAACTTCCTGAATATTGTTGAGTGACATCTCGTTCCTTCTAGACAGGTTCCCTGTTCTTTGGCATGCATCACAAGAGACAACAAATGCTTGCACATCCTTAAATAATGTAGGCCAAAAGAAACCAAAACGTAATACCTTAGCGCACGTTTTGTGAGCGCTAGCATGTCCTCAACAAGGAAGTGAGTGGCAATGCAGTATGACACTAGCATCTTCATCTTCTGGAATGCATCGTCAAAGCATCCCATCCGGACCTCTCTTAAAGAGTAGAGGTTCATTCCAATAGTAGTGACGTACATCCTTGAAGAACTTCTTCCTTTGAGCGTATGTCAATCCGGGAGGTACTTCTTCACAAACAAGATAGTTGACGATGTCATCATACCAAGGCTCTCTACCATAAGAAACTTGGCAAAGCCAATGGTCCGCCAACTATGAATGATCATCAGAGAATGAATCGTAAATGGACAGATCGTCCTCCTCAGTTGACTTCATCTCGCCTGTTGTCTCGGTCGTGGTCCTAGATGGGTGACCGAGGTGTGCTTCAGATAAGATCACCTCGCTTGCTCCGGAAACTGTCTCGGTCGAGGTACTGGAATTGGGACCGAAACCTAATGTGCTTTTCTTCTCCTAAATCAGTTTATCAAATCTAGCTCCTGGATGTGCTTCCAATGTTTCCATACTTTGCACATTTGCATCACACAAAACATCTATACCTTCCTCCATCATACTAAAACTCAAAAATTTCTCAAGAGGATCTTTAATAAGGATAGAGCTCACCAATTCTTGAGAATCTTCTTCATCATAGATGTTGAAGATGTCGTCTTCGAAAGGCTCTCCCTTCATTGCAGCCAATAGTGCAAACTCCACGTGATCGCCACCAATATTGAACTTCAACTTGGCGTTCTTACAATCAACGTTGCAACCCGATGTTGCTAGAAATGGTCTTCCGAGAATGATAGGAATGGGATAATCTGCGGGAATGTCCAGCACAACAAAGTCTATAGGTATGTAGAAATTACCTAACTTGATAGGAACGTCCTCCAAGATACCAACGGGGCGGGTAATGGAGCGATCCACCATGTATAACGTCATCTTCACGGGCTTGGGATCTCCAAGGCCGACCTTCTCACAAAGTGCTAGAGGAATGATGCTCATACTAGCTTCTAGATCACAAAGTGCATCATAAGTCACATCCCCAACTTGGATGGAAATGCAAAACGAACCGGGATCTCTCAACTTAGGTGGCATCTTCTCTTTCATGATTTGAATAAGCTCCAAAGATCTAGAGGTCATTCGTACTTCACCAAAGTCTTCCAGCTTCCTCTTTCTTGACAAGATCTCTTTCAAAAACTTCCCATAGGCGGGCATTCCTAGGATAACATCAATGAAAGGGATGTTAAGACGTAGCTTATTCATAAGGTCAAGAAACTTATCAAAGTGCTTGTCTAGATGTACCCGCGCCCTAGACTGAGGGAACGGGAGTTGTGGTTTATAAGCAGGTGGTGGAACATAAACTTCAGCTTTTTCTTTCGCTTTTTGGGGCTCCATCTCGGTTGGCTCCTCGACCGAGGTGTTCCTTGTCTAATCGTGGTCCGGACGAGGTACTAGATCTGCAGTCTTCAATCCGATGCATGTTGTGATCGCCATGACTTTCCCTTTTGGGTTGTTCTCTGTCCTTCCTAAGTTTTCCAGGATCTCTTGGTGCTTCATTAGCCTTGTTGAAAAATTGTTGTTCTAAGGCTTTTTGTTCCTTCAAAAACCAGTTCATAGAAGTCTCCATAACGTTGAGCTTGATCAATATTGCCTCCAGTACATCGTCGGGTTTCTTGGGTGGCAGGGACGAGCTTGATGACGGCTCCTGGTTTCTCAATGGAGGAGTAGTAGTAGTAGTAGTAGAAGAAGAAGAAGAAGAAGAAGGGGTGTTTAGAGCATTTTCAGCATGAGAATAAGGGTTACCGGAATTTTGTTGATTTGATCTCCAATTATTGTTAAAATTCATGTTGTTGTTGTTGTTGTTGTTGTTGTTGTAATTGTTGTTGTTCCGCGACCCTTGATAATTTCCTCTTCCTTCATACCCAACATCTTGCTCCTTTTTAGTTTGAGCTACCAAAAGCTCCTTCAATGCCTTAACTTCATTGTTGAGCGTGGTGAGTTGAGCAGCATTTGATGTTGTATCCGGAAAGCTAACTCACCTTGCTCCATCTTCAACCCTTTGATGGGAATATTTCTCCATGTGTAAGGCTTGCTTTTCTATGAATTCCCAAGCTTCGTCTACCGACATATCCATGAAAGTGCCGGCGGAAAGTAATTGGAGTTTGAATTGAGTGTCTCCATCCAAAACCTTGAAGTATATCGCCAGCAACTCGATCTTTGGAATCCCATGATGAGGGCAATCTAACAAAAGGTCTTTGAACCTTTCCCATGACTTGGACAAACTTTCTTTTTCTTTCATGATGAAAGCATTGATCTTACCCCTCAATTCAGCGGTTTTTGATGGGGGAAAGAACTTAGTAATAAACTCCGTAGTCATTTCTTCCCATGTGTTGATTTTTCCAGCTGGGAGAGATTGATACCAAGCAAGCGCCTTGTCTTTCAATGAGAAGTAGAAAGGCCTTAACTTCTAATTGTTGTTCTCCACTCTTGATGGTCTCAAAGTCTCTATCAGAATCTCATAATTTTGTAAATGTTGATGTGGAGATTCTCTTTCCAAACCTCCAAACTGACATTTTCGAATCATGGTTAGAACTTGAGGTCGAAGTTCATAATCATGCTCAGCTGGATCTCCTAAATTAACTCCTGGATGCTGCACTTGTTGATTCGGGTCCATCCTTTGACCTAGGGTTTGTAGAACAACAACAAGAAGATCACCTCGGTCTATCATGGCAGGCATCCGAGGTTGTGGGTGTATCTCGGCCGGTGCAACTAGGGTTGGATCTTGCCTCGGTCGAGCAACTGGGACGTCGAGGTAGATCTGAGCTCGTAGAGCGGCCATATCAGCTTGAATATCTTCAGTTCTTGCAGGAGTCCCGTCTTTCTCTCTCTGTAATTCTTCTTTACTGAGGCGAAGTTGTTCCAATGCCTCATTCAATTCGGCTTCAAGATCTCGATTATCTTGATCGGCCATCTTAGCTTCTTTCAATCTTCTTTTGTATGTCTTTTCTGGTTCGGGATCGTAAGGAACGATTTCCTTTCCAACACGAGTTCTTCGCATAAATCTAAGGAAAGATCATGTGAAATCACTCAAGTAAAGCAATCAATAGCAGCAAGGGCAGTAGCCCCAAAAGACAACCGAAACCGAACTTGGTCTTGACCAATTCCACGGCAACGGCGCCAAAAACTTGTTCGTTCTCAGACGTGTGTGTATGGTGAATGATATAACTTTAAATTTATAACCTAAAATATAAGCCTGAAACAATATGCGAACCCGTAGTGTACGGATCAATTGTAATAACGGCAAATACTCCAGGGTCGAACACAAGGACTATGGTGAAACAAAGATCGGTCATTCAAGTTGTCAATCAAAAACAAGCAAAAAAACAAAGATATCAAAGATGATTTAATAACTAGGTAAAGAAAGTGCGGATTCTAGAGATTAAAGTATTCAGTTGAGATTCTGACTCAAGATCTCAAAAGATAACGTGGACAAAGCTGAGGTTTACAAAGGGAAGGTGTTTCCAAGGTGGAAATAGATCACCGGGTAAGTCTCACTACTCACTATCCCAAACCAAATATCCTCTCACCGGGTAAGTCTCAAGGTACTAAGGAAAGGAACTATAATCTCAAACCAACACACCACTTAAGGGGATAGAACTAACCTTTACCGGATAAGTCTCAGGCTAACTCTCAAATATGAGATGAAGGCACACTCAAATACCAATAAAGGATAAACCTTTATTACCTACACTCATGATCTTGGGTATACAAACAAAGGAATCTCCGGGTAAGTCTCATCCTAGGCTTGCGTTAAACGAGGAAAAGTATAACAAGGATAGGATTTGGCAAACTAAGACCTCAACTCAAATAAGGATCAGGAAAGGTCTCGCCTCGCTCAGTTCATGCTCCATCTCGGTCGAGATATTCAATGACTGACCAAGGTGTTCGTCGGTTAAGGTAAAGGCTCGAGCTTTCAAGGTCTACTGGGGTAACGGCTCATTCTTTCATCGTCTTTCCCACAACCTTCAGCCAATCACCCTAGAATCGCATAAAGAACTTAGCCAACAATTATCATGATAACGATAATCAAATATATAAGAAAGGAATCAATATTCAAACAAGAAAACCTTAACACAAAGGTCTCAATAACTCAATCAAACAATCAAACAAACAATCAAACTGCGTTCCTCAATCACAACCAGAAAGATAACAAATCAATCCAAACTAAGAAAATCTTACAACTTCCTTCAAAATCTTCAACCTTTCTTGGATCTTCAACCTTCCAAACTTCCTAACTTCCTTCAAGTTGCTTTCTGATCTCCCTTGGATCTGGAGATATGCAGCTCCGAGATATCTTCAATATCTAGAAAATATACCTCTTTATATAGGAGAATCACCTTCCTAAAATAAAATATCTTCAAAGGCAACTTCCTTCCTTAGAGTATCTTCCAATCTTCCAAATAAATCAGCCAAAATAACATACTTCCATCCAGAAATTCCATCCTAAAATATAGGAAAATAACTTGCCAAAAATAGAAGATCTCAGCCAAGAATAAAAGATCTCGTGGCTATGGATTATTCGCCTCGGTCCAGCCCATCCTGAAGATCACCTCGGTCGAGGTGATGTTGTGGCCACCCGAGGTAAATCTCAGCTACGTCTAAACCTCTCTAATCTGGTCCAAAATCAATCTTCCATCCAACTTCCATGCTTCCTGAGCCTTTCTTGTAGCTCCTCAATGCTCCATAATGTAGCTCCATTGGCACCTTAGCTTCCTTAGCTCCATATCGTTCCAAAACGTGCTAGTTTTCCTACAATCAGAACGAAACTAGGTGTAGACCTCGATTCTTGCAAAGGTAAACAAAACAACATAATGATCAAAGAATATACATCCATACATGCAGATTTATGAAGATAAAACGTCCAAACCAATACCAAAATATATACTATAATACATGCTATCAGGAGTATGTAGGTTTTGTAACCATGAGAATATAAAGGGCCCCAAGTTAATAATGTGTACAAAATAGGCCCTTCTATATTATACAAAAAAGATTGAGTAAATTACATAAAACCACCCTTTATATATGCTACTTTTCACTTAACCACTTCTTATTTTATTTTTTCATTTAACCACCTAAAACTAAATCTCAGATACCAATGAAACACCCTTGCCATTTTCCATCTAACTTCTGTTAAGAATAGTAGGGCCCACAAAAATAATTTTAATTTAAAAAAAATTCTCCCAACAATTCCCCCAATGTGTTGAACCTATTTATCACGATTCCTGCATTTACCAAAATCTCGTATTAATTTTAAAAAATTTATCCCAACAATGAAGCTAATTTGGTTTTGTAATTATCAAAATCCCACATTTACAGTTTTCCCTCGCTCATGGATACAATTGGAGAGCTAGTAAGTTATAGGATAAGTCAAATCAATACCCTCAATGTTTTAAACCCAGTTATGATGATTGTTGGAAGAAGACATTGTTGATGAATTTAGTGAACGGTGGTGGTCGTAGGTGGGGGTTTCCCCCTTGCTTATGATGTTGGGGTATCTAGTGAGTTGTGGTGGTCTCGTGTGAGTTTGTGAACAAAATAATACGATAAAAAAAATCAATCAAACGATGCAATTTGATGGAATGAAGGATGTAATATTGGATTTGGGTGTTGACGGTGGAGTTTGGGGTCAAAAGCTTATTAAAGTTATGGTAATAAATTTATTTTTGTAGCAGCAGGGACTTTGTATCAAAGAGGTTTTTCCATGGAGGAAGAGAGGATAAGAGAGAAGGAGGTTAGCATTTTTCTATTTTTGTTGGACCCCACCACTATGTGAGATTTTTTTCTTCTGTATTTTTTGTGGGACCCAGCACCCTTCACAGAATTTTGACGGAATAGAAATAGGTGGCTATTCGTTAATGAAAATATATATAAGGTGGTTAACTGAAAAAAAATATAAGAGGTGGTTAAATGAAAAATAGGGTATATAATGGGTGTTTTTTTTGTAATTTACTCATAAAGATTTATTAAAATAAGGAGAGGATATTAAGGAAATAAGAATCTCTCTCCATTTATTACGCAATAAATTAATATAAATCGGGGAAGTAAATATCTTCTGAAGCCGTTATTCTAGGGAAGGATCTGTTATGCTCTTCATCGGCTTGTTCTTCCTCACAAATCTTTCGACAGTATACGCACAACAACTAGTCTCCACGCCATATTTTAGCCTTCTAACAAACGATTCTTCATCGTTTCATTATACTTTCGATCCTCCAATCAGGAATTTTTGTAACAGTCGGTTGTTAGTCTCCTTGCATTCATCCATAGCGACAATATTGAATCGATCCTGGTAAGTCTATGTCGACAGATATTTTGAGTTGAAAAAATGTATTGTAAACAACTTCCCTTTGTTTCTCAACTTTTTCAAATCTTTGGAACATAATTGCATTCCAGAGATTCATTTTGTGTACCCGGTATGTTTCATACGCTAAATTTGTCTTCATTTTGTCGAACCGTATATAAAATATGTACGGCAATACTTTCAATATCTTGAATACACTCTAGTGTGTGTAAAAATATGTACAAAATTGTAAGTGTTGATCGAAGAATTAAACTTGTGCATTTACATCATGTATTGCTTGTGTTTTGGTACCAAATCTACGTTTATGTACATAATTGAAAGTGGTGAACGAATAATGGAAATTGTGTAGTACCTGTGTTTGTGCAGCACGTGTTTTGTGTGGTATGCATTATTTACTACTTGTGTACTTATAATATGTACATTTGTGTATGTTTTATTTATGTGTAACTTGATTTTGTGTATCATTTGAGGTTCGAGTTGTGTATAGCGTGGTTTGTATACTTGTGTACTTGTCATATATGTATGTTTTATGTTTTCGATGTATTTGTGTACCTTGAGTTTGTGTATCAGTTGGGTAGGTATGTTGTGTATCGGTTGGTTTGGTTTCTTGTGTACTTATAATATGTACATTTATATATGTTTTATGTATTCGATGCACTTGTGTATCACATTCTTATATTCCTTGTGTATCAGTTGGTTTGTGTACCATTAATGGCGACTGTTTCCATCACCTTATATTACGGGGGGTAAATAAGAACTGTTGAACGAAGAATGGACATACCATGGAGATGTGACAAGCAAGCCTATGGTTGTTAAAGTATCTTGCACTTTTGGTGATTTGAAGAATGAGAATGCATGTCAATTTGGAATTTCTCTATCAGAATTCGTTGTGGAATTGTCGTACAAGAATCTTTTCAATCCAACCCTGTAGCCATTTGATCTTAATACACGAGGTGATTTGGACACATTTATCTGGATAAATGAACTCCAACAGTTTAAGTGGAGTGTTCCTTTGTGTATCACTAAATTGGAACTACATAAGCCTACTAGAGGTGAGTTAGTCGTGGTACATAACGTAGATGAAGGTATCCGGTGTCACGGACAAGAGAATGATTGCTTGAGATCTACTACGGAATATCTTGACAACGGGTTCTCGCAATTGAGTTGTGTACAAATACGTCAAGTGTGATTGACAACGATCATGTAGATGATACTGGGAGTGAATCCATGGGAATAGTTTGTCAAATCCAATTTTATGTGCCTGCTAGAAACGATTATGAACTTGTTGTTGGGAAAACATGTCGTACAAAAACTGAGTTGAAGAACGCATTGTGTATGCCTTCAATATCGGAATGTTCACAGTTATAAGATTGTTAAGTCGAAGAGGAAGGCAGTAACTGCGATATGTACTGATGAGTATTGCAAATGGAGAGTTTGTTTCACTATGCTTGGTGAATCAAGTATCTTTACAACAACAAAGTTCGTCTCTACACACACGTGTTCCTACCACTTGAGGCGATCTGGTAACAAGGGTGCTTCCTACCACGTCATAGCAGAGAAAATGAAAACAATGTATGTTTCCTTTTCTTTTCTTACATTTTTATTTGTTATGTACATAACATATGTATCTCAATGTTTGTGTAGGTAGGCCAACTCGAAGAAATTACCTTCGGTAAATCGGATAGTCATGGTAATGAAAAGTTTACACCGTATTGATGATAGTTATTGAAAGTGTAACACCCCAAATTTTACAACTCGGGGAGTTACTGGTTAGGACCGCACAGTGGGTCCCGACCTTAGTTTGACAACAACTTAACAAGATCTTACAACAAGGCACAGATAAGGAAAACCAGAAATCATAAAATAAATCTTAACAATGTATGAATGTGACCAGAACAACTAACAGCCGGAAAACATAAGATAACAAAGTACGGAAGGAAAGAAAAGAACCAAGGTTCAACTGGAAATCCCACAAATAAAGAAACTGCAATACGTCCTAAAAGTACGATACCCCGGCTGACCACTACCATCCGGATCACTCGGCATCTGCTCTAACCTGTGGTAAGTCTACACAATATAACAACTGTTAGCTAACTAACCAAATATAAGTAGAATAACAACAACACAAACACACGCAGAAAAAATTATAAACAAACATCATGCTGGCACTCAACCGTTTATTATCTATTATTTAGGTGATTCATCTTATTCAATTTTACAGTTGTGGCATGAGAACTATTAACAGTTCTCGCCTCCGTTCCTTATCCAACTGGGTGTAGGTCTAGCTGACCTCCGCCGGTAGCATCACTACAAATCGAGTATGGACTAGTCCCTAAAGAAACCCCCAGCGCCCGCAAGCTAATTGAGCAGAATGCCACCGCCCGTTACTCTTAGGCCAAGTATAGGTCGGTAAATATCTATCACAACCTATAACTCTAAACATTTTAATCACACACCACTATCATCATTCATGCTCATATTCGGAAGTCAGCTAAGTAAGCCCAAAGGACTTACCTGTTATAAAGCTCGACTCTCTGTAAACCAAACTCGCTCTGTAAACTGTAGCAACTCAGTTGCCTGCCAAAGGAGATAAGTGCATTAGCACACTCTGACATAATTAGAAGTTTAAGACTTCTAAGATAGTAGATCGTAATAGGACATAACCAATTACAGTACTAATTTATGGTAAAATGACTATTTTACCCTTGGTCCCGAAACTCCCAGAATTTCCAAAACTTCTATTTGAGACTATAAAGTCATATTCTAAGTCCTAAAGTTTAGTTTGGTTACGAACTGTCACTTTTCTTATTTTCCTATTTTCCGAAAGGTCGTAAAGGTCCAACTTCGGATTCAAATATAAAATTCGTAAAAGATTATAAAAATTCCGAAATAATTTTCTAGATCATCTATGATGTTCCATCTACCCTTAGGAGCAAGAATTTCTCAAAACTGTTCATCCATTATTTTTATAAAAATTCTCAAAGTTGGTTACTCCCCTTACAATTTCTATACTTAGCCAAAATTCCAATGTTTACAAAAACTGCTTAACTACCCTACTTTGGAAGCTTATAACTTCTAATCCGACCGTTCATTTCTTCTCAACTTTTAATATGGTAAACTACATATATATACCTATCACCTATTAAAATTTCAACGGTGGATCATCATTCAAACTCTCTAACATTGGTTTCCAATATTGCCCGTTTCTAACTTCAAAACTGAAGGAATTGAATGTATACAACAGCAGCCCTTGTTTCTATCTTTATTGTTATCCAAAGATCATAAGTTTGACTCCCTAAGAGGACCTCACAAGGCTCAGCCCTTAGCTTCACTTCTCAGGCTCAAACCCCGTCTCCCAACAACATCACAACAACCTTAAACCTATGCAGATCTTTGTACAAAACGTAATTGTTTACACCTATAGTACATAGGATCAAGCTGTGGGAGAGAGGAGAATTTACCTTCTTCAGTTTGACGGTTCAGAGATGTCTTCTCTCGGTTTTGAAGAAGGCTCGTATGTTCTCCCTAACACAAGGATAGATGGGACGAAGTGAGACAAGCAGGAGGGAGGCGACTGCAAAAGAGGAGTGTCAAGAATCCGTGATGTACTCACCTTCGTACAGCAAGCAGCGACTTGTCTGAGGCTCCTGCACAACGTAGTCGAATGAACGTGGTAGAAGAGAGTGTTCCGTCCTCCTGCTCGCGCACAAACAGTCAAGAGGAGTCGGTTAAATCGTGACGACAGAGGTGAAGGATGAAAGGTTGTTGCAAACCTGGTTGCGAACTCGTGCCGGAGATCTCTTGGTGGCTTCCTCGGTTCTGTCAGGAGGGTAGAGAGCAGGCTGTAGGCGATGGAGTTTGACAAGACGAGAGTTGGAAGACCGAGCGGCAATTGTTGGCTGAAGGAAGGAGATCGTGAGCAGTAGTTGCGAAGAATCCGTCTGAATAAGGAAAGAGATCGGTGGGGAAGGAAAGTTCAGATCGTGTGCAGAGGGATGTAACGTTGTGTAACGGCTGCGCCTGTCTTCTCATGTAGCTGGGCTGAAGAGAGGTAGACAGCAGGCTCCTCCCTGGGCTGCGCGAGCTGGGCTGGACGTTGGGCTGGAGCTGGGCAACGCTGGCTGAACGCTGGGCTGAACGCCGGGCAACGCTGGGCTGAACGTTGGGCTGGAGCTGAGCTGGGCTGGAGAAGGTAAGACAGCAGCACAAACAGTCAAGAGGAGCCCGGTGCTAGCTGTAGTCCGGAAACGAGATCCCGACTAATGAATGCACGGAATAGACGGATACGGATTATGTTATAGTTTAGGATTGGTTATAAGAATCCTATCATTTTATGTGAATGTAAGCTACATAAAATGATAAATTTTATAAAGATCCTATCATTTTATGTGAAGGGAAACTACATAAAATGATAAATTTTATAAAGATCCTATCATTTTATGTGAAGGGAAGCTACATAAAATGATAAATTTTATAATAATGGGTCTAACTAAGTAGACTGATATGGGTCAACTGATCGAAATCGGGTTTGTTACAGAAATAAACGGAATAAAAATTTCGGATATTACATCAGTACCCCCTTAAAATAAGTTTCGTCCCGAAACTTAGAATAAGGTATCTACCTAAACAATTTCCCCTCAAGAGTTATATTCTAGTCTCACTCTTTCCTAGCATGCAATCTACTCACGCTATTAAGCACATAAACATCAACAATCACTTAAACATATAATCACAAAAATCATATAAAGTATCGTCTCAATACTAACCCGTTGGTACTAAGGTAGCGGCTAACTCCGCAAAGAACTCAGGGTAGTTACGTCTAATACTCTCCTCTGTCTCCCAGGTAGCCTCATCAGCTCCTCGTCTAGACCACTGGATCCTCAACATCGGTATCTCCTTAGAACGCAAGCGCCTAGTACTACGCTCTAGGAGGGCTACTGGGTACTCCACAAAAGTGTGGTCTGACTCGACTATCAGGTCCTCATGACTGATGACGTGTCTAGGATCCGGTATGTACTCTCTCAGCTGAGATACATGAAAAACTGGATGTACTCCCTCCAATCTCGGTGGCAGTGCTAATCGGTATGCAACCTCTCCGACTCTCTCTAAGATCTCAAATGGACCGACATATCGGGGGCTCAGCTTCCCCTTAATGCCGAAACGTCTAACTCCTCTCGTAGGTGACACTCTCAACCACACCTGTGCACCTACTCTAAACTCCAAAGGTCGACGCCGTTTATCGGCGTAGGATTTCTGACGACTCTGAGCTGCTAACATCCGCTCTCGGACTAGGGCAATCCGAGCGATGTCATCTTGTATCTGGTCTGGTGCTATCCCACCAGCCTTGCTAGGCTCATCCCAGCACAACGGTGTACGACATCTCCGCCCGTACAAAGCCTCATAAGGTGCCATCCCAATAGACGCGTGCCAGCTGTTATTATATGAAAACTCTACTAGTGGGAGATGATATGGCCATACTTGTCCCCAATCTAGTACACATGTCCGCAACATGTCCTCTAAGGTCTGAATGGTCCTCTCAGACTGTCCGTCTGTCTGTGGGTGATAGGCAGTGGTAAAGTGGAGACTCGTCCCCAGAGCAGTATGTACCTGCTGCCAAAATCTCGAGGTAAAACGTCCATCCCTGTCGGAGACGATAGTCCTCGGTACTCCGTGGAGTCTCACAATGTGTCATGTGAACTCCTCCGCTAGACGACTTACCGGCCACGTTTCCTTAATCGGAATGAAACGTGCGGTCTTCGTCAGACGGTCTACCACCACCCAAATGGCATCAAAACCTCTACTGAGCCTCAACCCTGTGACGAAATCCATAGATATATCCTCCCACTTCCAATGTGGTACTAGAAGTGGGTGGAGCTCTCCTCCGGACCTACAATGCTCAATCTTGACCTGCTGACAGGTCGCACACTAGGCTACATACCGAGCCACATCAGGCTTCAAACCTCCCCACCAGAAGGAACGTCTCACGTCCTTATACATCTTACTCGCTCCTGGATGTACGGAGTAAGGGGTAGCATGAGCCTCACCTAGTATCCTCTGTCTCAGCTCACTGTCTGATGGCACACAGATACGGTCCTGCCGTCTCATCACTCCATCGGCACCGATAGTGAACTGAGGTGCCTCCTCTCGTGACATCCGGTCTCGGATCCGGGTCAAAGTCGGACAGGTCTCCTGCTTCTGTCGGATCTCACCCAACAGGTCAGGAAGTAACTCTAAGGTGGCTAACTGATGAGCTGTATCGGGGAACTGGATCTCTACCTCCAACCAAGCTAAGTCTCTCTGCAACTGTGGCTGTACTGGCAACCGAGCTATCGCCTTCTCCCGAGGCGTCTTCCGACTCAAAGCGTGAGCAACTACAATCGCCTTCCCGGGGTGGTAGAGAATCTCAAGGTTGAAATCCTTGATCAACTCTAGTCACCGCCTCTGGCGGTTATTCAACTCCCGCTGAGTGAATATGTACTTCAAACTCTTATGGTTTGTGAAGATCTGACAGGTCGCTCCATAGAGATAATGACGCCAGATCTTAAGAGCATGTACTACCGCAGCTAACTCCAGGTCATGGGTGGGGTAGTTCTCCTCATACGTCTTCAGCTGTCGAGACGCATACGCTATGACCTTACCCCTCTACATCATGACACACCCCAAGCCCAGCTTGGATGCGTCACTGTACACTACAAAATCCTTTGTACCCTCTGGCTGTGCTAAGATCGGAGCAGACGTCAATCTCCTCTTCAGCTCCTCAAAACTCTGCTGACACGGCTCAGACCAGACGAACCGAGTAGTCTTCCTTAGGAGATAAGTAAGTGGTCGGGCGATCAGGGAAAACCCTTCCACAAACCGGCGGTAATAACCTGCCAATCTAAGGAAGCTGCGAACCTCCTTAACATTCTTCGGAGGTTGCCAAGAAGACACTGACTCAATCTTCGTCGGGTCGACCTTAATCCCCTCATCAGTCACTACATGGCCTAGGAAAGCCACCTCTGTCATCCAGAACTCACACTTGGATAGTTTAGCATATAGCTGGCTATCCTGTAGAATCTGTAACACTGTCCTCAAGTGTCCGGCATGCTCCTCTCTACTTCTAGAGTAAACTAGAATGTCGTCAATGAAGACCACTACAAACTGGTCTAAGAAGTCGATGAAAATCCCATTCATCAACTCCATAAATACTGCTGGCGCATTAGTGAGCCCGAATGGCATCACTACAAACTCATAGTGGCCATACCTAGTCCGGAATGCCGTCTTAGGTATGTCCTGGTCTCTTACTCTCAGCTGGTGATAACCCGATCTCAAATCTATCCTCGAGAACACTGACGCTCCATGCAGCTGGTCCAGTAGATAGTCTATGCGAGGCAGTGGATACTTATTCTTGATGGTGACCTTGTTCAACTCCCGGTAGTAATAACACAGCCTCATCGATCCATCCTTCTTCCTCACAAATAATACTGGTGCGCCCCAGGGAGAAACACTAGGGCGTATGAAGCCCTTCTCTACTAACTCCTCTAAGTGCTTCTTCAGCTCAAGCAGTTCTATCGGGGCCATGCGGTACGGGGCCTTCGAGATCGGTCTCGTGCCCGGCTCTAACTCAATGCTAAAATCAACACTCCTCTGTGGAGGTAGCCCTGGTAAGTCGTCACTGAATACCTCTGCAAACTCGCATGCAACTGGTATCTCCTCTACTGTCAGGCTCTTGCGCTCCTTCATGGCATAACACCAGAAGGCCTCGCAACCCTGTGCTATCAACCTGGCTGCTCTCACTGCGCTGATAACTGTGCCGGACTTTCCGAGGTCCCAACCTCGGAATATCACTCTGTGACCCTCCTCAGTGGCGACAGTCACAGTTCTCCTACCAATATCTAAGACTGCTCCATGTCTAGTCATCCAATCTATCCCCAATATCACGTCCTCATGTGCTAAGGGCATGACTAGAAAATTTACTAACCAAATCCGGCCTCCCAGATGAATAGGGCAGTCATAAATCTCTCGGGATCCTCTAACCTTACCCCCATCTTGTAACCCAACCACAAAAGGTACACCCTCTACCGTAGCTAAGGACAACCTATCTACGCATGCATCTGATATAAAGGAGTGCGTAGCACCCGTATCAAATAAAACTCGCACAGGTAAGTCATGGATCCAAATAGTACCTGTGGTCGCAGGTGTAGTAGGCTGCTCGGTGCTCCTCAGCTCGAACACTCTCGATGGTCCTCCTTTGGTGTCAGTGGTACTACCACGTCCCCTGCCACGACCTGATCCTTGTGCCGTACTGTATGAAGCAGGATGTCCTGGAGCCCGGTACTGTTGCTGCTGCTGACTCAGAGCTCGGTACTGAGGAGGTCTCTATACACTCTTCTCAGCACCTGCAGGAGAAGATCCCTACTGTGAAGGGGCCCTACCCTGACGGCAGAAAGTAGCTCTGTGTCCCGGCTTCCCACAAGTGAAGCAAGTGGTAGGTGGTCTCTGGCAATCTGTCTTAATGTGATCGCGGCTACCACAGTTAAAGCACTGTCGATCTCTACTGGAAGTCTGAACTGTAGAGTGGTAGCTGGACCTCCCCTGAGTCTGTCCTCGACCATAACCTGCTACTACTGCACTGCTACCAGCATGTCCTGTCCTCTGCCGCTTATCCGGCCCACTAGACTGAACTGCTTTCCTCGAAGCTGGCCTATCTCTCTCATAAGCAGAGGCCCTATCCTGATAATCAGACAAAGTCTCACAGCGGAATCCAACCATATATGATCGGGTACTCTCTCTCTCAATCTCCTGAAGAAAAGGTAGACATGCTGCTCCTCTGGAGGTGCAGTTGGTCCAAGTAAGGTCAACTCTTTTTGAAACTTCTTTATGGCTGCAGCAATCGGGATATCCTCAAATCCCGCCTCAATGAAATCCTGGAATCTCTCCCTCCTCAGCGAAACAGGATAGTACCTGTCCCTAACAATGTTCCTCATCTGCTCCCAACTGGTGACTCGGCTACGAATGGTACGCCACCATGAATGAGCATCATCTGTGAAACAGGTCTGCACCAAATCCACCTGTCGATCCTCGGGGCAACGTATTGCCTCCAAAGCAGTCTCTATCTTCCCTATCCAGTGCTCCACCTCTAGCCCTATTTCTCCACTGAATGAGGGAACCTTTTGAGAGTTGAAAGCCTTCAACCACTCATCCGGTCTCGGTGCTCTAGACCCAGCAGGCGCTCTATCAACATTAGCTCTCCTCTCAGGTACAGTCGGCACCTGAGACACTCCCTGTGTCACCTGAGCTGACCTAGCCGGTACCACTGGTGGTACCTGGGTAAGCCTCTCAACTCTGGCAGCCTCCTCCATACGCTCGACGTATGCTCGGTACTCCGTATACTCAGATGCTCCAATAGAAACACGTCCTGACTCAGTCGAACGTGCTCCCTGCGCTCCAGACCTAGCGGCGGTCTCATGCCTGACCTCGGGGCCTACACTCTCAGCTACCTCTTCCATAGCAGCCTCTGGTATGCTTGCTGCAAGTGGATCCTCTCGAGGAACTCGTCCTCGACCTCTCCCTAGTGGAGGTCTACCCCCACGACCACGCCCTCTAACAGCAGGGGTGCTATCAGCTCGATCCTGTCTGACTGGGGGAAGGGGGGACGACCCCTACCTCGGCCAGTCACTGGTGTAGCCCTAGTACGTGCCATCTGCACGAACGGTAACAACTACAGTTATAATCTAACTAATCTATCATACAGTAAAAGTCTATAATAATAATACTAAGAATACCGAGATCCGCAGAGGTAGTGGTGGTCATCCGTACTTTCTATCCCAACCCGACTATGTATGCATTTTAAAACCAAAATCTTCTTTGGAAAACTCAGACCCCTTCCGGGTTCTGTTTATTTACTTATGTGACCTTTTTAGAAGATTTCAAGTGCCATTGTTGCCAACCTAGAGCTCTGATACCATGTTGTAACACCCCAAATTTTACAACTCGGGGAGTTACTGGTTAGGACCGCACAGTGGGTCCCGACCTTAATTTGACAACAACTTAACAAGATCTTACAACAAGGCACAGATAAGGAAAAACAGAAATCATAAAATAAATCTTAACAATGTATGAATGTGACCAGAACAACTAACAGCCGGAAAACATAAGATAACAAAGTACGGAAGGAAAGAAAAGAACCAAGGTCCAACTGGAAATCCCACAAATAAAGAAACTGCAATACGTCCTAAAAGTACGATACCCTGGCTGACCACTACCATCCGGATCACTCGGCATCTGCTCTAACCTGTGGTAAGTCTACACAACATAACAACTGTTAGCTAACTAACCAAATATAAGTAGAATAACAACAGCACAAACACACACAGAAAAATTATAAACAAACATCATGCTGGCACTCAACCGTTTATTATCTATTATTTAGGTGATTCATCTTATTCAATTTTACAGTTGTGGCACGAGAACTATTAACAGTTCTCGCCTCCATTCCTTATCCAACTGGGTGTAGGTCTAGCTGACCTCCGCCGGTAGCATCACTACAAACCGAGTATGGACTAGTCCCTAAAGAAACCCCCAGCGCCCGCAAGCTAACTGAGCAGAATGCCACCGCCCGTTACTCTTAGGCCAAGTATAGGTCGGTAAATATCTATCACAACCTATAACTCTAAACATTTTAATCACACACCACTATCATCATTCATGCTCATATTCGGAAGTCAGCTAAGTAAGCCCAAAGGACTTACCTGTTATAAAGCTCGACTCTCTGTAAACCAAACTCGCTCTGTAAACAGTAGCAACTCAGTTGCCTGCCAAAGGAGATAAGTGCATTAGCACACTCCGACGTAATTAGAAGTTTAAGACTTCTAAGATAGTAGATCGTAATAGGACATAACCAATTACAGTACTAATTTATGGTAAAATGACTATTTTACCCTTGGTCCCGAAACTCCTAGAATTTCCAAAACTCAAGTCTAAACTTCTATTTGAGACTATAAAGTCATATTCTAAGTCCTAAAGTTTAGTTTGGTTACGAACTGTCACTTTTCTTATTTTCCTATTTTCCGAAAGGTCGTAAAGGTCCAACTTCGGATTCAAATATAAAATTCGTAAAAGATTATAAAAATTCCAAAATAATTCTCTAGATCATCTATGATGTTCCATCTACCCTTAGGAGCAAGAATTTCTCAAAACTGTTCATCCATTATTTTTATAAAAATTCTCAAACTTGGCTACTCCCCTTACAATTTCTATACTTAGCCAAAATTCCAATGTTTACAAAAACTGCTTAACTACCCTACTTTGGAAGCTTATAACTTCTAATCCGACCGTTCATTTCTTCTCAACTTTTAATATGGTAAACTACATATATATACCTATCACCTATTAAAATTTCAACGGTGGATCATCATTCAAACTCTCTAACATTGGTTTCCAATATTGCCCGTTTCTAACTTCAAAACTGAAGGAATTGAATGTATACAACAACAGCCCTTGTTTCTATCTTTATTGTTATCCAAAGATCATAAGTTTGACTCTCTAAGAGGACCTCACAAGGCTCAGCCCTTAGCTTCACTTCTCAGGCTCAAACCCCGTCTCCCAACAACATCACAACAACCTTAAACCTATGCAGATCTTTGTACAAAATGTAATTGTTTACACCTAGAGTACATAGGATCAAGCTGTGGGAGAGAGAAGAATTTACCTTCTTCAGTTTGACGGTTCAGAGATGTCTTCTCTCGGTTTTGAAGAAGGCTCGTATGTTCTCCCTAACACAAGGATAGATGGGACGAAGTGAGACAAGCAGGAGGGAGGCGACTGCAAAAGAGGAGTGTCAAGAATCCGTGATGTACTCACCTTCGTACAGCAAGCAGCGACTTGTCTGAGGCTCCTGCACAACGTAGTCGAATGAACGTGGTAGAAGAGAGTGTTCCGTCCTCCTGCTCGCGCACAAACAGTCAAGAGGAGTCGGTTAAATCGTGACGACAGAGGTGAAGGATGAAAGGCTGTTGCAAACCTGGTTGCGAACTCGTGCCGGAGATCTCTTGGTGGCTTCCTCGGTATTGTCAGGAGGGTAGAGAGCAGGCTGTAGGCGATGGAGTTTGACAGGACGAGAGTTGGAAGACCGAGCGGCAATTGTTGGCTGAAGGAAGGAGATCGTGAGCAGCTGTTGCGAAGAATCCGTCTGAATAAGGAAAGAGATCGGTGGGGAAGGAAAGTTCAAATCGTGTGCAGAGGGATGTAACGTTGTGTAACGGTTGCGCCTGTCTTCTCATGTAGCTGGGCTGAAGAGAGGTAGATAGCAGGCTCCTCCCTGGGTTGCGCGAGCTGGGCTGGACGTTGGGCTGGAGCTGGGCAACGCTGGCTGAACGCTGGGCAACGCTGGGCTGAACGCTGGGCAACGCTGGGCTGAGCGTTGGGCTGGAGCTGGGCTGGAGAAGGTAAGACAGCAGCACATGCTGTTGGGCTGGGCTGGCGCTGGCTGAAGGGAGCAGCAGCCCGGTGCTAGCTGCAGTCCGGAAACGAGATCCCGACTAATGAATGCACGGAATAGACGGATACGGATTATGTTATAGTTTAGGATTGGTTATAAGAATCCTATCATTTTATGTGAAGGTAAGCTACATAAAATGATAAATTTTATAAAGATCCTATCATTTTATGTGAAGGGAAACTACATAAAATGATAAATTTTATAAAGATCCTATCATTTTATGTGAAGGGAAGCTACATAAAATGATAAATTTTATAATAATGGGTCTAACTAAGTAGACTGATATGGGTCAACTGATCGAAATCGGGTTTGTTACAGAAATAAACGGAATAAAAATTCCGGATATTACAGAAAGTGTTGGAAGACCCAAGAAGAGGTGAAGGACATGTTTAGAGGAACATCTGAGGATAATTACAACTTAATCCCTTCCTATTTGTATATGCTGGAATAGGCAAATGAAGGATCAATTGTTGCTCTTATACTTGACGATGAGAATCGTTTCAAATATGTATTTGTTGCATTCGGGCAGTCCATCAGAGGGTTCAGATCGATGAGGAAGGTACATATTCCTATGCAATATAATATCATCTTGTTTTCTTGTTTTGTATATTTAAATTATGTACACGAGTTTTTTTTATTGCAGGTTATCACAGTAAACGGAACACATCTTAGTGAGAAGTATGAGGGAGTGTTGCTTGTTGCAACTGCACAAGATACAAATCACTAGATACATCCCATTACATTTGGCATTGTAGACAGTGAGAATGATGTGGCCTGGGAAATTTTTTTTTCCCGGAATCTAGTACGCATCATACCGGACATCAACGAACTTGTGTTTGTATCAGATAGACATAATTTCATCAAGAAGGGTATGACGTCATACTATAAGCGGGCATTTCATGGATATTGTATTTGGCACCTTAAAGGGAATCTTAGAAAGAGGACAAGATTCAATAGAATACTACAATTGTTCATTGATGGGGCCATGAGATGTAAGGAATCTGAATGCATGGAAATACTTCGACAAATTTATGTGGTATGTTATGTACATAATGACTGCCACAATACCTTTATGTATTTAAATTATGTACACTACTTTACTGAATCATGACCTATTACGTAGTGTACATAATATGTGTACATTTTTGATAATTTTCCTTTACACGAGAAGCCAACGGTTGGAGCTTTGCTACATGAGATAGGATTATCAACATGGGCACGTTCATTATCACCGACTAAAAGGTACAATATCATGACCAATAGCAACGCTGAGTGTATTAACGCATTAATGAAAGAAGGGTAGGAATATCCAGTTTTGACGTTGCTTGATGAGATCAGACAATTCATGTAACGATGGTTTGCCAAGCGTCGAAAAAGGTTTCAATCTTATGTACAAGTGTCCACACCGAAAATCAAAGTGATCATCCAGAAAAGGTTCCACGAAGCTGGCTGTTACTTTGTGTATGTCCTTGATGCGGATAGGATGGAGTTTGAAGTGAAAAGGGGTGATGAGCATGTAATCGTTTATTTGCAAACCAAGACTTGTGAATGCAAGGAGTTTGATGTTGAAGAAATACCGTGCATACATGTTGTAGTTGTGTCAAAACATTTTGGTATGATTCCTTCGTATCTCATTAGTATGTATTATTCCACCAAAAATTGGAGGGCTGGATATTCGGAGATAATTTATCCTGTATTAAACAAGTCGGAGTGGAATATTCCGACATCCATATCGGAAATTACATGTGATCCTCCAATAAGGCGTAAACGGTGTGGAAGGTTACCAAAAGCAAGAATACGAGCCTCATAGGAACCAAAGAGTAAGAGAAGATGTAGTTGTTGTGGATTTAGTGGACACACGAAGAAGACTTGTCTAAATCAACCAAAGTAGACAATGCACAATGGTTTCCGATGAAATTTATGTTTTATGACAGTACATAGCCAAAATGTTCAATAACGAGTATCAACCAAAATCAATCAATGCATATATGTACGTAGTATGTATATATCTTGTGTATACATAAATATGTGTTTGCTGAAATGTCACACTTAATTGGCATGCGGACTTAATTTTAATTAATGGTAACATTATGAGCAAATAGAGCATACATAATAGTGTAAAATCAACCCAATATGTCACGCAAACAAACAGTGATATCTAGTTAAGTTTGTTTCTAATGACGGCATAATATGAAAATTTTGTCTGACATATTGTATATGTTACATAAGCAGTAAACTAAAGTGTTTTGTGTTCAAATCTCATCAACCCAATCGGGCCAGGCCCTTGATAATATAACATGGGAAAGCTTCTCTCTCAAAGCTTGCAAACCATCATCACTGATGCCGGATAAATCAGTTCGCCCCGATGCTAGGTATTGAATGTACTTGATAACAAATATCCCACAACTACCCCTGTAGTATGCAAAGCATATGCACATATAAATAAATATGTATTTCTCACATTATTATGTACTACTGTAAATTACTGTTATCGAATTTACCCGTCAACATTGGACTTCAGTTCAATTTTTTTGATAACTTTGAATGACATCTTTAGTTTGTACCCCAGCTTGGTGTGCTTGCCATGTAGCCGAATTATTTGAGGGAACATAACAACCAGTGATTCGAGTAACAACTGCATTCTGTCTTCTTTTATGTACATAACGTGTGGGTCATATACACAAATGGTCCAATCAATTAGGTTGATTTCCAGCGTGACCCAGTGTGATTCTAGAAGGCTAAAGGGTGAATAGATCAGGTCAACATCGTACAGTGGCTTCTTGAAAATATTTGGGACGTCTCTAGTTAACACCTCGAACATTTTTTCGTTGTAGTTGGGCTTCTCATTCTTCACATCTACATACTTAGCAAAGGTAGTCTTATTGTACGCTCTTGTCCATTCAGTTGAAAGCACTGCTATACTTCCAAATATTTTTGAATCCTCAGCAATACTTTTGCGAATATGATGTGATCCCCACCGGGGAAGAAACCATCGTTATCAAGCCGGAACCAATCGTTTTGCCACCAACCGTCCAAGTCAAAAGTCAGCCGGAACCTATCAAAATCAATAGTTATGTGTTGGAGGTCATGCCTAAAACTGAGCCAAAACCTATTGAAATCAAATTGAAAAAGCTTGCTTTGAGCATGCCTAATGTGATGTGATCCCCACCGGGGAAGAAACCATCGTCATCAAGCCGGAACCAATCGTTTTGCCACCAACCGTCCAAGTCAAAAGTCAGCCGGAACCTATCAAAATCAATAGTTATGTGTTGGAGGCCATGCCTAAAACTGAGCCAAAACCTATTGAAATCAAACTGAAAAAGCTTGTTTCGAGCATGCCTAATGCAAGCACAATTTCACTCTCTCCGGCTAAGCTGTCAGGTTTGCGCACTCTCAGTAAAACGACTATAACTGAGGAAATTCTTGGAATTAAAATACCCATGAGTACTACTTTGAAAGGTATTTTCAATATCTACAACTTTCCAGTTTATACAAAGTCGAAATTCTAAGAGGAAGAGGGTGAAAATGACCCTACATTGCAGCAACTACGGTACTTGTATGGATTGTTGGGCAAGATCATACATGGAGGCATGAAAGATGGTTATACAAAACATATACACGTCCAACCAATGCATATTTCATGCAGCATACCATCCTCATATTATTCATATACTATGCATGAATTTATGTATTATGCATGTGAAGGTCAACAAGTCAACATTCAATCAAACATTGAAGGCATCTTCACACACATACATTGAATGTAGGCCAAGTTAGTTCAATGGTCTTCTTCTCCTTCAATATGGACGTCCAAGACTAGATTAGACCATCCTTGATGTGTTGTCCAAGTGAAGAGAATAGGATCCAAGAGTCATCTTTGAATAAAGGTCAAATGTGGCCATTTATGTGTTTGAATTTCCTAGAAAAACTCTTGAATTTCTTACATTTCCTTTTGATAAATCTTTAATATTTCTAGCACTTAATTAGGGAGTTTTTAGGCTGAGTTTTGTGGCTATATAAAGCCTTGTATCCTCCCTTTGTAACGAAGTCAAGTTAAATGAAGTAAGTTAGCCTTCGTGCTTTCAAAGTTGTTGTTTGCTTTAAAACAAAACCCGAATTCAAGGTGAGATGCTTAGGTGGTTCTAAGGTGAGAGGCCGAGGAATGAAGGTTCGAACCCAAAGTGAGATTCCGAGGGTAGTTCGTTCGAGTTGAGGGATTCCTAAAGTGAGAGGCCGAGGGAATTTGCTCTTCATATCCAAAAACTCAAAATCCAAAAAAAAAAAAGAGTTCCATTTCACCGATTCCAATCCGAGTGTGAACTTGTGCCGGTGGATCCTCGTGTTCGAATCGAGTTCGATCACATCAGAATATGCACCAAGATTTCATCAATTGCTTGAAATGTGTAATGATCAATTTTTATTGTACACAATGTTATGTACAGCATACCAGATTATCGTACACAATACTATGTACTACATAACTCGTCTTTGATCCATCTACTAGGCTTTAATATATCCTGAATTTCTGGCCTTGTAATGTTCTTGATATAACCCCTGACTATAACTTTACCGTCCTTGTTCTTCACCCAATTATATAGATTTTGACGCTCATTCATCTGCAGAATGCTCTTGGTAGGTTCTTTTGGTAGGCTAACATTTTTTCTGTACGGGGTACATATATATCTACTGTCCTTCTTAAGCCTTAACCCAATCCTGCGTGTTGGTTGCGTTTCTTTAATGCCCTGTTTAACAAGATTAATGTGTCATATATATTCATACATTTTTACCAACACAACATGGATACATAATATTAGCAGTATATTATAATTAGTTGACTTACATTACATTTTGTCAAATGTCTCCTAAATTCAACAATACATATTACATAATACATTTGTTGTGTTCATACCTCACTTGATCCACCCCCTAATTCTTCAATCTTTGCATCATTTATTATGTCTTCCTTGGAAATATCATCACCTTTAGGAGTATGTTCGGTAACATTAGTGGATTCGTTGTTTCTCTGAAAAGATTCTTGATTTTTTTTTCTCTGTTCGCTTGCAAGATAGGTAAATTGTTGTGTCAATCTTGTCGTACAAGGTGTCCAAATCCCTTGAATATGCTGCGAGTTCATCAATCAACATGTAACACCCCAAATCCGCGGGATATCGGGATGCTACGGGCGAGACCTCACAATGGGTCCCGACCCTTAGCTTGACAACAATTTCACCGGACCTTTCCAACATGGCACAAATAAAGGCAAAAACTCAAATCGTTAATAGTGTATGCGAGAAACTGGAAATAAAAGTACAAAGTGGAAACTCAGCCGAGTCCTCAAAACGACACAATCTCAAAGGATAAATCCGAAACCACAAGTCCGAACATAACCAAAAGAAACCTAAAACGCCCCCGTCCTATAATGTACGGCGACCCTCGGCTGTCCACTCCTCCACCTCACTCGGCGGCGTCCCTAACCTGTGGGGCATCTACACAAGCGGTTTAAAACCGTTAGCTCTATTCCAAGCATTAGAAACATGGCGAAGGCACAAACACACTCATACATCATAATATCACATGATCATACTCAACATACAAGTCCGGTTTATTATCTTTATTTATTAGGTCGTATCCCGTTCTAATTCAACTTCTTTTGTGACACGAGAATCTCCCGAAACCCGCCTCGGTCCCCACTTACCGCATGGAACGGTGGATGCCTCCGACCGTCTAACCACACGGGCTAGTCGCCAAGAACCTCCTAACTCTACGCAAGAGCTAGGCAAGTTGTCACCGCCCGTTATCATACACTTGGGCGAAATAATAAATAAATAATATATAAAGGTCGGTAATCCTAATTCCGGTTTATAAGTTATAATGAAAGCGATAAACACACACCACCAAACACGCATCGAATCTAATACATAGAATACGAGCTAAGTAAGTCCGGAGACTTACCTCTCTCAAGGTAACTCGAAACCACTCTCAACTTCCCGCAGGAAAACGCTCTAAGCCTGACCAAGTGAAACACTCTATCAATAACCAACTAAAAGCTAGAAGTTCTCGGACTTCTAGTCTCCAACATAAATATATGATATCTAACTCTAGCATGCTAGGTCCAACCTATTATCTCGAGGGTCATCATAAGACCGTAAAGAAGGTAAAGCAACAAGTCCCATATCCAATAACCAATACCTAGGGTTCATGGCCACTACATGGCATTTGCTCTATGTTATGCTAAGTTCCTCTAACAAGTTACACTATCATAACCGAACTAACGAAGGAGAATACTCACACGAGATCCAAAGTGAAGCACGGTCTACGGAGTCAAGAACGAGTTCGATTGCTTCTATTAGGCGCTTCCGGACCTAAGGACAAAACTAAGCAAAATTAGCTTAAACGCTAATTTTGAAAGGAAGGTTAGCGCCTCAAGATTTCCAATGAAAAACTCCGCTTTCTAAAGCCGAGGTTAAACTCTTTAAAACGAATTCCGGGCAAGTTATCCAAAATGGAAAGTTGATTACAAAAACGAATTTCAAATTATCCAACAATCAGATTAGACCATCAAGGACACCAATTTAGTTTGTAAGGGAGTTGGGTCAAAATCTCCACAAAAATCACGGGTTTAATAATTTTAGTAATTACTGCAGGGTATAAAGTGTCATTTCTCAAAGTTATTGGGTCAAACTGCAATTCCACAACAAAAGGGGTCACAACAGTAAATAGGTGCAAAGAGAGGGCCATTACAATAATAAGAACAAAAGTACACAGCCCTCCTTTTTGCTGTTACGCAACAGAAGACGGAGAAGAGGGCTAGGGCACGGCTGGCGGCGCGGCTAGGCGGAGGGAGAGGAGAAGCCGGCGCTCCTGGCGCGACTCCGGCGGCGGCGAGCGGCTGCCCAGACTCCGTGTACGGTGACCCACTCCGGCGATGGCTACACGGTATTAGAGCGGCTGTTAAACAGAGGAAAGGGAAGGAAGGAAACGGAAGTAGTCGGCGTCACCTTTAACGCTGGAGACACGGTGGCTCAGTGGAGGTAGGCGGCGCGGCTGCGACTCCTTCCGGCGAGCCTCTTGGCGGTTTCGAACGGCTCTTGCACCACCCGATGGGCTGATGCAGTGCGGCGGCGGCGGTTCACAAAAATGAAGGGGAATAGCAGCGTGAGGGAGGGGATTGAGAGAAGGAGTGTGGGAGGGATGGAGAGAAGGGAGAGGGGTTGTTGGGGTAGTCATCACAGGAGGAGGTGAGAGGTCGGCCCACAGCTAGGCGGGTAGGTAGTGCAGGTGGCGTGCACAGCAGCGCAAGGAGCGAGGCTGCTTTGCCCTAGGCGGCCTTTCAACGCCCAGAAGCGACAGGAGAGAAAAGAAGAGAGAAGAAAAAGAAAAGAAAAAAAAAAGGAAAAAGAATAGAGAAAAAGGGGAATTAGGGCAACTCGATTAAATAATCGGAACGAGATTTTTCCGGATTGATAAATCCCGATTCTATGACTCCAATAGATTAATAAAATACGGAAAAGGAATTTTTAATATATATATATAAAAAAAAATACTCTTATTAAAAATTCAAGCTAATAACGAAACACTAGAAGGGAAAGAAAACGAAGTCGGAACGCACCCGAATAAACGGGGCGTTACACAACAACCCCTGATGCCCAACCTTCTCAGTCAGGTCTTTCTGATCTCGTTGAATGCTGTCCAACTTATCCATGAGTTCAGCAACCCACGCTGGTTTAGAAGTGTCCACTCTATTATGTACATAAAATAATTTTCTTGTTATCATAAATATGATGTACATATTTTTAGCTATGTACATAACTACACGTATGTATTAAGCATATCACACAGTGGTTCTGTAACTAGTATGTATTGTGTAGAAAAATGTACACTAACCTTGTAGGTTCAGTGCTTATATCTTCGCTAGACATGAAATCTTCAACATTAACATCTTCTTTTTCCTTTTTTTGTGAAGGTGTGGGGCAAGCTTCCATAGTAGAACAAGCAATTTGATCATTGCCTTTTGTTTTACTCCTCGATGATCTACACAAGTGGTATTATTCATATACATAATATGTATATTATTATGTGTATTTACATACCCATAACTATATTTCAACTATTGTGAATCAGGTAAATGAACTCACCTGGTGTGTCCATGGATTTTGTCTTCGACAGACGTGCCAATTTTAACATTAACATCTTCTTTTTCCATTTTAGTTGAAGGTGCAAGGGTATCTTCCACACTAGGATGATGAATAGGATCCTTGCCCTTGGTTGTCTTTCTTGATGATCTACACAAACTGTATATTATTATGTGTATGTATATAACTATTAATTCATTTCGGTAATTGTGTACACATCACATATACTGACCTTGTTCGTTCAGGGTCTTTGGCTTCAAGAGACATGTGAACTTCAACATTAACCTTTTCCTTTGGCTTTTTAGGGGAGGTGCTTGGGTGTCTTTCACAAAAGAAGGGGGAATGGGATCGTTTCTCTTTGTTGTCCTTTTTGAAGATCTACACAAATTATATTACTTAGAAACATAATTTATTTTCATGATTCAATTTTTAGATACCATAAGTTTAATAAAATGTGTACATACTGAATGCAAACCTTTTTGGTTGAACGTTTGGGCTGCTTGTATCTGGTTTTCTCTTCCTGTTTTGTTTGTCCTCTTCTATTACATTTTATGGTACAAAAAAATTAGTATATTATAAAATTAAAACTTATAAATATACATTCCATTATGGTGAATATTACCCTTCTTCTTTGGTGGGTCAACAAAGGCATCGTCATCGGACTCAATATCTCCAATCTTTCTTATGACAATATTGGGGCTTTCAGGCCTACATTTTAAAATTGGAGCACAAAAATGTATCAAACTGGGACATTTTTATATCATTTGTACATAAAATGGGTTAAAAAAACATACTTGAGTGTTTCCTCTTTCTTGTACACTTCATTGGGCCTTGTTATGATCACCTCTACTTTTTCAAATCCATTATCAAATCTTGAGACATAACGCAAATAGATTGGTGTCGCCTCTTCATCATTATTGTTTGCGTAGTATTGTGCAAGATTTGGAATAGAATGAAACAACCAAATCTGTGTAATTTCGTAAACAGTCAATACACATATATAAATATGTACACACACGATGTCTATGAAAACACATATAAATTGAACACTATGTAATCAACTTCTACCATTTCATTGAACATTATGATGATTTATGTAGACATAATTACTACTTAAGTATAAATTGAACACTATGTAATCAACTTCTACCATTTCATTGATAATCTAACAACATAAGCAAATGGAAACCTGTAGTGCAAGGGGGAACCCTCCAATGTTGTACCCTCCACTCTGTCGTTCTTTCCCGACATCATAGGATTGAAGGTACCTCGTTGTCTAGTTAAACGCCCAACAATCCTAGGGGAATGAATTAAATATACCCAAGTCATTCACAAGGTTGATGGTATACTAGTAAACTTGTGTTTTTTTGTCCTTTCCAACAACCGTTGTTTCGATAAGCAGTATTATACCCATTTTGAATTTGTGAGGAGACTCTTTAGGTGCTTTTGCAAACACCTCCTCCAGATGTTGGGTTGTGCATCTTTCAATCCCCACCATTGTCCTCATTGTAACACCCCGAATTCTCAAAGCTCGAGACATTACTGGTTAGAACCTCACAGTGGGTTCCGACCTCAGTTTGACAACAATATTACTAGGATCTTGCAACAAGACACAAATAAGGAAAAACCGAAATTCATAAAAATAGTATTTGTAAGGTAATGAATGCAACACTGTCTAGCAGCCTAAAGTACTTAAACAAAAGAAACGAACAATTGTCTTAACCAAAAGAAAGAAAAGACAAACACAACCCTCAACCCCCACTCTAAGGAGTACGGAGACCCGGCTGACCACTACTTCCAGATCACTCAGCTGCTGGTCTAACCTGCGGTAAATCTAAAAACACAAGAAGAGGAACCGTTAGCTAGTTATCTAAATATTAGCAGAATAATAGTAGCACACACACACACATAGGGGTGTAATACGAGCCGAACGAGCCGAGCACCTGGGTGCTCAAGCTCGGCTCGTTTTTTATACGAGCCGAGCCGAGCCTGAAAAATTTTACGAGCCTACATTCAGGCTCGGATTCAGCTCGCGAGCTTTTTTAAAAGCTTGGGCTCGGGCTCGGGAAGCTCGTTTTTTATACGAGCCGAGCTCGGCTCGTGGGCTCGGGCTCGCAGAGCTCGTTCGGCTCGTCTGGGCTCGTCTACGAGTTAGATTACTAAGTTATTTGAACACATTTAACCTATAACCTGTTAAGCATGAAAATGATGTCCGCTTACATTGAAGCATTCAAACCGAATCAAACATCTAATAATCCAACTCCAAAATATTAAAAAAACTACCATGTTTCACGTGCATTACATGTTCACCCAAGTTTAAAACACACGTTAAACAACACCAAACCAAATTAAAATTACAAAGTGTGTTCAAGTGTTCAACACAACCAAAGTTACAAAGACTTAAAGACACAAATGAACCCTTTCAAGCTTCAATGAGTACTTCAAATCTTCAAGCTTCACAACTCAAAAGTCAAAAGTCATAACCATCCTGTAAAAAAGCAAATTCAACAACTAAATTAGAAACAAGTCAAACAAGTGAGTCATTCAATCAACAACAAAACCGAACAACATTTTAATAATCAATCATACCAAAGTAACCAAACAAGGTCTTCTTCAACAACAATTCATCAAGACAGCAACATAATAGTCTACCAAACATACCTGAAAAAAATCAATATATCCAAATATCTAACAACAATATAGACTAAATTATAAAAAATACATGTAACTTATAAAATAAAGAGCAAAATGAGAAATACTTACATCAAACATGATGTTCGTAACGAAACCAGTTTGCTCCACAAAGAAGACCTTCAATTGTGTCATCACCCAAAGAACATCGATCGTCGCTAATAACTCTACGTCCGGCGCTGAAGGCCGACTCAGAAGGTACAGTAGTTACCGGAATTGAAAGAATGTCCCGTGCCATCTTTGATAAGGTTGGAAACTTCAAAGTATTTGATTTCCACCACATCAAAACATCAAATTGATCACCACCATCAATGAGCACACTTTCTTCGGGATAAATGTCTAACTCTTTCTTTGCTTGAGTTGGAATAACATGAAGTCTTGTCTTTCATCATTATTCAAACACATTTCTACCTTGACTTCCTTCACTAGAGCTTTCAACCCTGCGCCCTTGACCACTTTCTTCCCTTACTCCACCTCTAAAATTAGCAACATAATCATCAAATAGAAGATGCATTTCTTGCACAACATCGGTTATCCTTTCTTCTACCTCTACTTTCCCATACAAGTTCTCATACACAAACCGAACCAAATCCAACTTGTTCCTAGGATCCAAAATAGTAGCTATTATCATGAAAATATTACACTCCTTCCAATACTTGTCAAACTTTGATTTCATGCTCCTAACCATAAGGTTCATGAAATCTCTTGGATCATTCTCCTTCTCATCTAAGATGTGTTTTATTCTCCAAATTTCAGGCAGATATAAATTAACAGTTGTATACTCACGACCAGAGAAGACTTTTGTTACCTCATCAAAAGCAAACAAGAACTTGCACACATCGGTAGCTCTTTCCCAATCTTCTCCGGAAGGTAAAGATTGATAAAGAGGATCTCTACTTGCAAATCTAGCAAAAGCATCCTTAAAATAAGAGCTCTTTCCAACATATAAAATGTTGAGTTCCAGCGGGTCACACAATCAAGAATCAACGTCTTGTTAGTAGGAAGACACATGTTTTTGACAACTTCATTCCACTTGTGAAGAAGTGAAGAACTCAAAAGTATGTACTTCACACTCTCACGAACATTCTCAATAACAGATTTTATAGAAGACAATCCATCTTGCACAAGAAGATTTAGTATATGAGCACAACACCTGATGTGAAAGATCTTTCCACCAAAGTAGAGCGCATTTCTTCCTTCAAATTGCTCTTTCAAAGATCTAATAGCTGCATCATTAGAAGAAGCATTGTCAAATGTAATAGTAGAAATTTTATCCTCTATTCCCCATTCTGACAAACATGCATATATCTTATCAGCAATTGCAACTCCGGTGTGCGGTGGAGGTAACAAACAAAAGTTCAATATTCGGTTCTGCAACTTCCATTCATTGTCCAAAAAGTGACCAGTGATGCACATATACCCTTTTGTTTGGTTAGAAGTCCACAAGTCAGACGTCAAACTAATCCTCCCAACATCAGCAAACATCAACTTCATCATTTGTTTTTCTTGCTTGTACAACTTCATGCAATGGTCTTTAATAGCAGCACGACCACAAAACTCATACTTCGGGTTTAGTTGCCTACAAAACATCCTGAAATTGATGTGTTCAACTATCATAAAGGGATACTCGTGCACCATAATCATCTTTGCAGTCAAGTCTTTGATTAGCTCTTTGTCATACTTGTAAGTTGTCACTACACCGGTTCCGAAAGCATCAACACTCAACATTGTTTGTATGGAACCGGTTCCTTGACCCGAGATTTTTGCCTTCCGTATGATACATGAGTCAATGCCTTTTGAAGTGTGTTGTTGGTCCCCCTTTGGTATAAGACAAATGAGTTGCGCAATGGTTACATTTCACAAACGTAATTCCATTTTCTACCACCTCAGTGACATCATTCCAAACTGTTGACGTCCTTCTCTTTTTCTTTTTCTATCAGTTTCACTCTCTTCAGGCGGAACCGTTGATCCTATTATATTCTCAACTTCATCATTTGTCTCATCGGGAGTTGTAATGTCAACTTCATCAATTGGAGAGCTCATTGCTAAAAAATAGGTTAATCAACAACTTACAATTATAACTCAAAAAAGCTCATCAGCAAACACCAAGTATTAAAATAAACATACGGTTAAGAGTAATTTAAATAAACGAAACAACAATACACATACTTAATCAAACACTTGGGTCATACTTCAAATAAACATTACTCAGCAAGCACCAAATAGGGCTACAATACAAAATACACATACTTAATCAAATAAACATTACAGTGTCAGTAAACAGCAAAACGCAACTACGCAAGACATGAAATGACTGTCGATAGCACGGTAAACCTCCAATCATAGAAAGAAACACATTATACCAAACTATTAATGCACCATTGTATTCCAGTAAACAGCAAAATGCAAGACATTACAGTAAACAACTCAGCAAACAACAATTGGCATATCATTCAATTACAGTAAACAGCAAAACGCAAGACATTACAGTAAACAACTCAGCAAACAACAATCATCATATCATTCAATTACGAAACAACAATCAGCATATATCATGATTCAAGACGATACCCGAAGGACGAGATCGAGAGAGTGAGCGTACCTGAGGCTGTGAGAGACCGGAGATTGCTCGGAGTTGGAGTCGAGAGTAGCTAGTCGTCCAACCCTGAAGTCGAGCCCTAAAGTCAGGGAAAAATGGAGTCACTGCGCTGAGTCTGCGAGTCTGCGAGAGTCGAGAGAGCAAAAGAAAGTATACCTGAGGGGAGTGATGGATGGCCGGTCTTCGCCTTCGGAGAGTTACTGCGAGTCTATTCCGACAAGAGCGTACTTGAGAGGTTGCGAGAGAGAGAGAGGTTGCGAGAGATGGATGGCCGGTCTTCGCCTTCAGTGATGGATGGCCGGTCTTCGCCTTCAGATCTGTCGTCTCAACCGTCGACCCTATATTTCATTCCGAATCCAAGCCCCAAAAGTCAAATTTGTGTCTGTCGCTGACGCTGCGAGGTTGCGAGAGAGAGAGAGGCGAGAGCGTACCTGAGAGGGGAGCTTCGTCTTCGTCGGCCGAGGGTTGCGGTCTACCGTAGTCGTCGCCGGTATCGCTGCTAGTGTGCGTCAGTGGCGGCAGTGCGTGACTGCGTGGTTGCGTGGCTGCGTGCTTACTGTTGCTTTTGCCTTTGCGCGGCTGCGCCTTTCTTTCGTGATTGGGTTGGGTCGACTGTCGAGTAGCAAAAAAACCCTTGTTTTTTTTAGCCGCAACCGCAAGTACTGTTTTTTTTTGTAAACGAGCTTATACGAGCCGCTCGTATTCGGCTCGGGCTCGTGACGAGCCCAACATCAGGCTCGTATTCGGCTCGTTTTGTAATATGAACGAGCCGAATACGAGCTTTTGGCGAGCCGAGCCCGAGCCGAGCCCGAGCTGCTCGTTTCATTTTACACCCCTACACACACATAAAAATATAAACACCCATCATGCTTTCAAACAAGTCCGTTTTATTATCTTGAGTTAAGTTACTCTTTCACGCTAATGATACTTATTTTGTGACACGAGGGATTCCCAAACCTCGCCTCCGCCCCCGTGTAACCATCAGGAATGGATCCGATGCATCTCACCTTGTACCTGCCTGGTCTGGGTATAGAGAACCTCTCAGTCTCCTATTAGAGCTGGGCAGTGATGTCACGGCCCGTTATACATACACTTGGGCCTTAAACATAATAATAACATTCGCCCTAGCAAGTTATTATTATTAAAACACGCACATAGCACACACAACCACTATCACTCAACTAATATCCAGAAACTGGCTAAGTAAGTCGCAAGGACTTACCTGAGTCAAGATACACTCTAACACGTCTCAAACGGTCCGTACTCGTGGTAACTCAAACGCCTGTCGAATAAGGCATGCATATCAAAATCACATCTCGATGTCCAACGTCATGCGAAGGAATTACGGAAATAGTTTTCTTACGGTAAAAGACCGTTTTACCCTTAGCGCCAAAATTCTTCAAAGTTTACTCTTGAGTTCTACTAAATTCTTTTAAGATTTGTTTTCCATGATTTGTCTCTTTCTCTGATAGTTCTAATAATTTCTAAGCTACAGCTCGGACCACTCTACTCTTACCTAGGTGTATATATATATATAGGCATGTACATACTCTTACTTCCCTTAACTCGTATACTTCCGTAACTACTCGGTATCTATATATATATAGCTACATACTTTATATTCTCCCCAACTCACACTCATGTGAGTAGATCTATATATATCGATCTACATGTATAACTTTAAATCACTTATGTACACTTTTATTTCATATTATATATATATACGTATGTTTATATACTCGGCATACACAACTCCTATATAAGCTCACACAACCACCCTTACTAACCTACCTTACTGCATAACCGTACCACCTCCAATCTATTGTTTATATACGTACTCAATCTCAGTTTATATACATATTCCATACTCAATTATATACGTATTCCATACTCAGTTATATACGTATACTATCTCACAAACAAAAACTCGCAGGAACAGGAGGGAAGAAGAGCCGGAGGAGTTCTTACCGGGGTTGCAGTCCGGCGGCCTCACTGGTGGTCGGCTGTCCACTGCGGAATCGACAGAGGCGACGGCTCGTGGCGGTTGGCGATGTCCTGGGTGGTCGGGAGTGGCGGTGCGGAGCTGCTGCAGGCCGAAGAGAGGCTGCGGTGATTAGCGATTCAGGAGTCGAGAGAAGGAAGGCGAGGAGAAAGGGAGGCAATGGTCTTACCGGTTTTACTGCGGCGGACGGCGGAAGGCGGCGCAGGCTCGGTGGCGGCTAGGGTGCTACTACGGCCCTCCTCCGGTGTAGTCCGGTTGCTGTGCACAAGCCCGTGGTTAAGGACGGCTTTACTCGCGATTAGAAGGGAAGAACGAGAGAGGGGGAAAGGAGACGGTGCTCACCTGGTGGTGCCTCGGATGTCGCAGCGGCGGCAGTTGCAGGAAGGTCCGGCGGCAGCGTGGTGTTGCTGGTTTCGTTCGTGTTGCGAGAAGGAAGAAACAGAAGCGGCAATCAGGAGTGGTTAGAGGGATAATTAGGTAGGATTAAGGTTAAGAGGGAATTAGGGTTAGGATTTGATTATGAGATGGGCTGATAATTGGGCCTCGTAGTGGCCCACATCCGGCCTGCTTTCTTATTAGAACGGAATAGGAACTCGTTACTCACCCGGATTCTGGTTAGGTACGGAAAGCTATATAATACGGAATTAAATTCCGTATTATCTAAATTATTATTTTTTATTTTACGGTGCGTACTTTATTTCTGATTACAAGGTTTCGTCATTTTATGTGAATTAATGTCACAAAAAAATGATAGAAATAACACTCGTTTTATTTTATTTTTATTTTAATTTATGTATTTATTTATTTAAGATTGACGTTTCGGAAATCGTTAAATTCAGGTTTAACGGAGTCTCAAAATTCCGGTTATTACACTCATATTAACGTCGGGGAATTCCTCAACAACGTTGAAACAGCTGTTAGAGAAAATCATCTCAGTTATGTCAAAAACTTTATGAGGCCAAATCTTACGAGAACATTATTTATGCCGAACCACATGGAATGCTTTTGCCTTGTCTTCACCTCCCTCATGAGCATAAAGTGTATCAGTTGATTGCTCATTTTGAGCCTTGTGCTCATCTCGGTTATTGGACCACAAAGGTTGTTCATTACTTTGGCCTTGTCTTCCACAGACAGACCGTCCAATATGGCGGGTATCATTGTTGGCTAACAGAAACAGTTCATCCGAGCCATCTCATTCTTATCATTTTCTTCCCATCGGTATGTAAACTGTAAGAATATCAGTAAGTTTTGCATGATTGATACTACATATGTATGAGATGCATAATATTATGTTTAGATTGAAATGCACACCTTGAGTTGGGTAGTGTCGTTGTCTATCATTTTGGCAAAATCTTGTGTGTATGTGCCAACCATCCTCTATTACATTTACAATGCAAAAAAATAAGGAGTTCATTCATGCAAAATATATAGTATAAACAATGTACATGTGTATGTTGTACATAATAAAATTTATGTAATCATTGATCAATGACAACTAGGTAAACGTAAATATAATGTACATACTAATACATTGAGTTATGTGTATTGGGTAATCATAAATATGATGTGTAACACCCCGAATCCGCGGGACTCGGGATGCTACGGGCGGAGACCTCACAATGGGTCCCGACCCTTAGTCTGACAACAATTTCACCAGATCTTACAACAAGACACAAATAAAGGCAAAAACCGAAATACATTTTTATGCAATGATATTGAAGAACCGTATAGGTGAATATAAAGGATATAAATACTCTAGAAGGGGGTTGAATAGATTATGAGAACTTTTTGCAAAAACGTATCTCAAGGCTTTAAAATAGATTTCAAGGCCTTGATGTCGAGGTGAGCTCTTAGTGACACAACAAGGTTTCAAGGGCGTTGAAAGTGATTTCAAGGCCTTAACTTCGAAAACCTGCAAAACAACGTTAGTCACAATTAAGCAAATAATTGTGCAGAATAAAAATATCGACGCGATGATATGTTTACGAAGTTCAGCTCTAGCAGCCTACGTCTTCGCCCTAGGGTTTCTTTGCCCGTAGGATCTAACTATCTATTATCTGCTTCAAAGAGTCCTAGATACAACCTAGAAGAAATTCCCTTCTTCTCTCACTATAGTCAATGCTACGATCTAGTTCCAACTCTTAACCTAGAAATAATAGCATAGTTACTTCGCAGAGTAACACACACTCGAGTATAACACTCTCTAGATATTCCAATGAGGCTCTCATGTTTTTCTCTCTCTAGGAATGTAAGATTTTGTAATATAAGAGGAAGAAAAACTTTTGGAACAAATGAAGATGCTTTGATCGCTTCAAGACTTAGATGTTTCCGTGTAAGCTTGTTGCGGTTCTCTTCAATCGTGATCTTCATTTATAGACTTTGATGGAGAAGTCTTCTAGCCGTTGTGAAGATGACCGTTGTGATGTTCTTCCTTCTCCAGAAAATGGTGTATGTTAAGATGAAGTAGCCGTTGTAGAATCTTCTTATCTTCTTCATCTCCTTGACGCACATTGAGTCTTCTTCTCCAAGATCTTCTCTTGACAGAGCCGTTGAAGATCTTGTCATTGAAGTCCTGGTTTCTAGCTCCGAGATCTTCCAAGTTGTTGAGGATCTTCGGTTAAAGACGTCTTTCTTTGATAGCCGTTGAAGATCTTCGAGATCTATGAAATCCGTTGGAGGAGATCATTAATCTTGCGCCAGTTAAGATCTTTCTAACATCCTTTTGCTGGGCCAAAAGATCTTCTTTAAAAGTCCGTTGGAGATATTCCTTGAGTTGAACAAGATCTTCTTGAGTTGATCGCTTCAAGACTTAGATGTTTCCGTGTAAGCTTGTTACGGTTCTCTTCAATCGTGATCTTCATTTATAGACTTTGATGGAGAAGTCTTCTAGCCGTTGGAGATATTCCTTGAGTTGATCGCTTCAAGACTTAGATGTTTCCGTGTAAGCTTATTACGGTTCTCTTCAATCGTGATCTTCATTTATAGACTTTGATGGAGAAGTCTTCTAGCCGTTGTGAAGATGACCGTTGTGATGTTCTTCCTTCTCCAGAAAATGGTGTATGTTAAGATGAAGTAGCCGTTGTAGAATCTTCTTATCTTCTTCATCTCCTTGACGCACATTGAGTCTTCTTCTCCAAGATCTTCTCTTGACAGAGCCGTTGAAGATCTTGTCATTGAAGTCTTGGTTTCTAGCTCTGAGATCTTCCAAGTTGTTGAGGATCTTCGGTTAAAGACGTCTTTCTTTGATAGCCGTTGAAGATCTTCGAGATCTATGAAATCCGTTGGAGGAGATCTTTAATCTTGCGCCAGTTAAGATCTTTCTAACATCCTTTTGCTGGGCCAAAAGATCTTCTTTAAAAGTCCGTTGGAGATATTCCTTGAGTTGAACAAGATCTTCTTGAAATCTTTGTGTGAAGATCTTCTCTTGATCCTTGGTAGATTTGGTTGTTGAGATTGAATCTTGAATTTTGAAATGCTCCCATTCGACGTTTCCCTTGTATTGTCTTTCAAGGCTTTGGCTCTGATCCCTTGAAATGGTTTTCAAGGTCTACACATTGAACCTTTGGATTGCTTCTCAATCTCTGTGTATGTCCCTTGTAATGAGTTTCAAGACCTCCTTCCATCCTTTGAAATGCTTTTCAAGGTCTGCACACATTTAACAAACACAAAACCAAACCATGGAATCTAGAAATATAATCGATATTTGTTAGTCTATAAACCGATCATAATGTTAAGTCTTCCATCATTACATATCAAATATATAACGAATGTGGAGTTATCAATCTCCCCCTTGATGGAATACAAAACCAATATCGTACCTGCATTCAAAGTTAACGATGCATATGCAATAAATCAAAATCTAAAAATGCAGAATGCAGAAATATCAAATTTCGGATCACACATATAATTTCTCCCCCTTTTTCTTTCGACAAGGAAGAAAAATAGTTAAAGCACGGGAGTTTAAAGATTACAGACCCATAAGTCCCATAAACAAAATTTTCAGGCCTTGTAATCAAAACCATGGGTTTTGAAAATCAATGTCAAGGCCTTGACATCCATTTCAAGGCTGTGAAGGGCTACTCCTGGTACCACTTAGGATTCAGACAGCCTTTTCTACGGATATCATCAAGACACTTCTTTTTCCAGTGGGCATGAGCGTTATTCAAATCGATGGTTTTCTTGTACTCATCCACACGCCGTTTATCCTTTTGGCTCTTGTATTTCTTCACTATGCCTTACTCCTCGATCTGCATAATATTTGGATCTTCAGCAAAAGGGTGACGAATAGGGCGATCCTTTACAGTTTTGTGGCACTGAAGTATGATTTCTTCTGCTTGTTTCCTAGTTACTTCAACATCTTCCTCTGTTAATGGCTTAAGACTGTTTGCGGAGGTAAAGGAGAGGGCATTCACATGAAATATTTGGTTGATTTTCTAGCGCATTATTGCCAGCAGGTCTTGTCATTCATCCATCTTGTATGTGATCTCAAACCTGAAATCCAGCATGTCCCTTCTTAGTGAGTCCAGACCAAATTCCACTACATCGAGCCTCTAGGCTACAGAAAGCGAACCAACGCATTGTTCCTTTAGGATCCACTCTACAGTTAGTGTCCTTTCAATTCCTATACTGTCAAAGAAATTCCCATCGAGTTCTCCAAAAACATAGTGTTTTTACTCATCAGTAGTATCAACGGAGAAATATCGAAATATTTTTGGAAGCAAATTGGCATTAGGGAGAGGGGTATCACTGGGGGTATTTATCATGTGCAACATGTGGTTAAGGATAATGCTAGGGAGGTCAACATCTAGTCCATTCAACACGTGATACAGAAAAGCAAAGAGTTGACTAGTCGGCACATCCCTACATTTAATTCTTGGAACAACACATCTCACAAGAATGGCACAAACAATTCTGGCTTCGAGAGTGAGAGATGTCAGGGTGGGTAGTGGAGGAGAGTTGGGTAGGAGAAATTTCTCTTTGGCCAAATTAACAATCTTTGCTTTGTGGGTGGTCATAAGAAGTGTAGGTAGGAAGCCCTAAATTTTGAGCAATAACTATAAAAGAAAGGGCGATGGTTTTACCTTTGACCACTGGTTAAAGGATTAACTCCCCTCGTTCTCTTCTGACCATGAGATTGACGAAGAACAACCTAGTCAATCTTGGATATGCTACTTCCCTTGGGTTGAGCATCTTCCAGATGGAGCATCCTCGTAGCAGTGTGATGCAAGGGAGACAAAGAGAGAGAAAGAACTCTAAATCCACTAACTCACACATGCAGAGGTTGCGATCCTTGAACCCATCAAGCCATTTGCCAACGGCTGGTGACTGTTGAACCAGTAAGAGGGAAAACCTGTCTGGGTGCAAATCTCAACATCATCCATGGGAGCAAAAGATTCAGAGTCGGAGGAGATGTGAACGACCTTGGAGCGTTTGGTGACCGACGATGATGCTTCATCAGTTGATTGTCTCTTGCAAGCCATGTAGTTTGTTTGTAAGAGAAGTTGAAAGGGTTTTGGAAAATGAAAGAGTAAAGCAGATGGGTTTGCAAGAAAGTTGAATCGGAAAGAGTTAAAGAAGGAAGAGAAGTGATATTTAAAGGGAAAAGTCACATCAATTTACGGTTTAACAAGATCTTGAAAACCGATTTTGATTAGTATTCTTTCTCATTAATTTTATAACCACTTTTCAAAACCATTCTTTGAATTTGAACTCAAATATGTTTGAAATCATTTTAAAAATCCTTCTTTAAAATAATTTAGTGATCAAATATCTAAAAGATATTAACCACTAAATAGATCCGTGATTTTCAATGTGGTCCTTGGATTCCGTTTCAAGGCCCTTGAATTACATTTCAAGGCCTTGAAAGTGTAAAGGGGCTGCATTCTAAGGAGGAAATAAAACGATTTACTCCCCCTAAGTTAATGCTTCCTTCTTCAACATACCAAACTCTAATCTAATAAAATTGAATTGATCTTTAGGTAGAGGGCTTAGTAAATATATCTGCAAGGTGCAAGTTAGTCGATATAAAAGATATCGAAACATCACCTTTCTCAACATGATCATGTATGAAGTGATGCCTCACATCGATATGTTTTGATCTTGAATGCTGCACAAGATTTTTAGTAATCGAGATAGCACTAGTATGATCACATTTATCGAGTAACCTTTAAGATCAAAGCCAAGATCACTAAGTTGTTGAGTTATCCATAGAATTTGTGCACAATAGACTCCCGCGGCTATGTATTCTGCCTCAATTGTGGATAGGGCGACCGAGTTTTGCTTCTTGGAGTGCCAATTGATTAGGGATGACCCCAAGAATTGGCAACATCCAAAAGTGATCTTTCGATCAACCTTATAGCCTGCAAAGTCGGCATTTGAATAGCCAACGAGGTGAAACGAACTTTGACGTGAGTACCATAACCCTAAATATTCAGTGCCATTGAGATACCGAAAAATTCTTTTCATATATCAAGTGTGACTCGTTAGGATCAGCTTGAAATCTTGCACACATGCACACACTAAACATAATGTCAGGTCGACTAGCAGTTAGATATAACAAAGAACCGATCATACCTCGATACTCCTTTTGTACAACACTTTTACCGTCCTTGTCATGATCTAGTGAAAGTGCGGAACTCATAGGAGTTTTTGCTACCTTGGATTGATCCATTTTATACTTCTTAAGCAAGTCCTTGGTATACTTGCTTTTATTGAGAAATATTTCTTTCTTTGCTTGTGTAATTTGAAGTCCAAGAAAGAAATTCAACTCTCCCATTAAGCTCATTTCGAATTTCCTACACATAATATCTGAAAATTCCTTGCATAAAGAATCGCTAGTAGCATCAAATAATATCTCATCAACACATATTTGTACTACTAAAATTTCGTTGCCTTTGGTTTTGATAAATAAAGTTTTGTCAATAAAACCTCTTTCGAAATTATTTTCAAGGAGATACTTGGACAATCTTTCATACCAATGCTTAAGACCATAAAGAGCTTTGTCCAATTTAAAAACATGATCTAGAAATTCATCATTTTCAAAACCAGGAGGTTGAGCAACGTATACTTCTTCTAAGAATTCATTTAGAAAAGCACATTTCACATCCATTTGAAAAAGCTTTATGTTCATGAAGGATGCAAAAGCAAGTAGCATACATATGGCTTCTAACCTGGCAATCGGAGCAAAAGTCTCCTCATAATCAATACCTTCTTCTTGGTTATAGCCTTGAGCTACAAGTCGTGCTTTGTTTCGAATAATCTTTCCATTCTCATCCAACTGGTTTCGAAAAACCCATTTTGTACCGATGACGGATTGGTGCTTAGATCTAGACGTGAGGGTCCAAACTTTGTTTCTCTCGAACTCATTTAGTTCATTTTGCATGGCCATGATCCAATCGGGTTCTTGAAGAGCTTGACCATAGTTCTTGGGCTCAATAAGATATACGAACATTAAGAATGCACATAGGTTGTTAATCCTAGATCGAGTTTGAACTCCTGGGTTTGGATCTGCGATCACATTCTCTGGTAGATGGTATGAATAATGTTGAAACTTTCTCCTTTTCTAAGATGGAGCAGATCCTGAAGATTGGGGCTCAATTGCTCGACTAGATTCGGGTACCGCTGGAGTATTGCCTTTGGATCCTATATCAAGGCCTTGAATTTGAGTTTCAAGGCTATGAAACTGAGTTCTGACATTATAGTCTTCCGTTTCAAGGTCTTGAAGATATGTTTCAAGGTCTTGAGATTGTTCTCCGGTATCTTGAATCTTTTTTTGCATATTATTTTTTTGAGCTTTAGGATCTTCTTCTCCGTCAAAATTATGATCTCCATGTTGATTCAGATTAAGATCTGCAAAACTTTCACTCAAAGTGCCATCATTGTTTTTATCAAATATTACATGAATACTTTCCTCAATGATTTGGGTACGTCTATTATAGGCTCGATAAGCTTTGCTATTTGAAGCATATTCAATGAAGATTGCTTCGTCACTAGTGCATCAAATTTACCAAGGTTGTCTTTGTCATTGTTATGGACAAAGCACGTACATCCAAAGGGTTTAAAATAGGAAATATTAGGTTTTCTTTCCTTATAGAGTTCATAAGGAGAAATAGGGCGGATTAAACATCTATTCAAGATGTAGTTATCAATGTTAACCGCTTCTGCCCAAAAACTTTTTGGCAAACTATTTTCTAAAAGCATAGTCCTATGCATGTCCTCTAAGGTGCGGTTTTTACGTTCCACAACCCCGTTTTGTTAAGGAGTTCTAGGAGCTGAAAAGTTATGTGAAATACCATATTTTGCACAAAACAAATCAAACTTTAGTTGATCAAATTCTCTACCATGATCGCTTCTTATTGAAACAATAGGTAGGTTTTTCAAAGTTTGCAACTCCTCACACAATTTTGAAAACTCAAACAAAGCTTCAGATTTTTTCCTGAAGAATAAAATCCATGTAAAACCAGAAAAATCATCCACAATGACAAGGATGTATTGTTTTTCCTTGGGAGATTTGACATGCATAGGACCACATAGATCCATATGTAAAAGTTCAATGGGTTGAGAAGAACTTACAACCTTTTTTGGTTTGAATGAACCTCTTGTTTGTTTACCTTGTGTACAAGCCTTACATAGTTCATCTACCTTGAATTTTAGGTTTGGCAAACCACATACCAAATCCTTTGAAAGTAGTTTCTTCATTGTATGCATGCTTACATGAACAAGTCTTCTATGTCAAATCCTTGGATCGTCAGTCAACGCCTTAAGACACTTTAGCTTAGTTTCTGAAACTTGCCTAGTTCATAGATTAAACATTGTTCCATCTAGGAGTTGTAAGCACAACATTACCCGATATCTTATCTTGAACTTCACAATTTTCTGAATCAAAAATACCTAGTTGCCTTTATCACAAATTTAAGAGATACTAAGCAAGTTGTACTTCAAACCGTCAACAAGATAAACATCATCAATAAAGTTAGATGAATTATAACCAATTTTACCAATGTCAATAATGTTACACTTTCCTTTATCACCAAGTGTAATGGTTCTAGATGATTGCTTCTTTAGATCCGAGAATGGTAGGCTTTTCCCACTCATATGTCTTGAGCAACCACTATCTAATATCCATTTATGCTCCTTTACCTTGGTGATATCCTGCAAAACAGTAAACATCAACCTTTCCGGGTCGACCAAATGGCATATTTTGGTCCATATTCAGGCTCAATCATGTTTGGTGGTCTAGTACCTTTAGGAACCCATATTTGCTTAACTTGTTTCCTTAGACATAGAGGATAAGTGTTTCTAATGATGTAAGGATCATTTCTTCTATATGGACATGTTGATTTTACATGGCCCTTTTTACAACAATAGAAACATGTGGGCATATGAATTCCTTTAGCTTTAACAAATGTTGTAGTCGTTTTTCTAGGAAAACTTACGTGATAGCCTATATCATTTTTGTTAAGAGAAGATTATTGCTCACCCATTATCCTTTCGAGGTTGGCTTTCGAACGAGTGAATTGAATAAGTGCAACCTTCTGGTCTTGACATGTCACAATTAGATCAACTTTTTATTTCTCTAGATCGATATATTCTCGATGGAGAGAAGAGAGATTGCCCTTGAGAATCACATTTTTTGATTCCAAGGTCTTGATATTGATATCAAGGTCTAACTTTTCAGTGTTCAGATTTTCAATCTCCAAAGACATATCACTTAATCGTTTCTCTTGATTGAGAAGCTTTTCTCTCAAGGAATTTATCCTTACCCTATATTCTTTATCACATATGATTATGTCTTTAAGGAATTGCGTGAGTTCAGGCTTAGGTTGAGACATAATTGTACTTACCACATTATCAACATAGTGATTTGGATCTTCTTCATGATCGGTCATATTACATAAGTTTGCTTGTTCTTTCTCGTCTTCTGATTCATTGGTAGAATCTGAATCACTCCATGAAGCTACCATAGCTTTCTTCTTTCGATCATTCTTCCTAAAGTTGTTCCTATTCTTTTGTGGTTAATCCTTTACGAGATGATCTGTTCACCACATTCAAAACAAGTCAGTACCTTAGTTTTCTTGTTAGGGTTAGAAAACTTACCTTGAGGTCTTGATGTTCGCGGATAATCTTTATTGTTTGCGAAGTGCTTCTTCATTTGAAGAATTTTTGCAAGACCCCTTGAGATCAAGGCGAATGGATATTCCTCATCTTCATCATCACTATCTTCCTCCTCTGATGGTATCTCATCCTTCTTGGATCTTAGAGCTAAGTTCTTTGTGTTGGATGAGAGCTCTCCATCTTCTTCACCGAGAACCATTTCGTGGGTGATAAGCTTTCCAAGGAGGTCGTCAAGAGGAAGTGTTGTGAGATTTTGAGCTTCTTCGGCTGCAGTCACCTTTGGTCCCCACTTGGCTTTAGGTAAGCTCCTTAGAACCTTCATTACTTTCTCTTCATTTATGAAGACCTTCCCAAGTGAGTCGAGGTTGTTCACGGTCTCAGTGAATTGTGTGAATTTTCTTTGACTGATTTATTTGAGCTCATCTTGAATAGCTCATATAGTTTGAGGAAGATGCTGATCTTTGTTACCTTGACTTGACTTGTTCCTTCATATGTGACAACTAGTTTGTCCCATATTTCTTTTGCACTCTTGCATGATGAGACACGGTTGAATTCATTTGCGTCCAATCCACAATAGAGCAAGTTCATGGCCTTGTAGTTCTTTGAAACGCTATCCAAGTCTGTTTGTGTGAAGTCAACTTCCTTCTTTGTGACTTGGACTCCTTCAACCGTGGTGGTTGGGATTTTAGGGCCATTTTGAATAATGCTCCATAGTTCCATGTCCTGATCAATAACAAACATTTGTATTAGTGCTCTCCAATGGGCAAAGTTGTTGCCGCAGAAGAGTGGTGGCCGAGATGTGGATCTTCCTTAAGCGAATCTTCCATCACCTACAAAGTTCATGATTAGTCTCAGTGATGGTTAAATCAATATACGTGAGTCTAGCTTTGATACCAATAGAAGAACCGTATAGGTGAATATAAAAGATATAAATACTCTAGAAGGGGGTTGAAGATTATGGGAACATTTCGCAAAAACCTATCTCAAGGCTTTGAAACAGATTTCAAGGCCTTGATGTCGATCTGAGCTCTTAGTGACACAACTAGTTTTCAAGGGCGTTGAAAGTGATTTCAAGGCCTTGACTTCGAAACCTGCAAAACAACGTTAGTCAAAATTAAGCAAATAAATATGCGGAATAAAAAGATGGATACGATGATATGTTTACGAAGTTCAGCTCTAACAACCTACGTCTCCGTCCTAGGGTTTCTTCGACCGTAGGATCTAACTATCTATTATCTACTTCAAAGAGTCCTAGATACAACCTAGAAGAAATCCCCTTCTTGTCTCATTGTATCCAATGCTATGATCTAGTTTCAACTCTTAACCTAGCAATAATAGCCTAGTTACTTTACAGAGTAACACACACTCAAGTATAACACTCTCTAGATATACCAATGAGGCTCTTGTGTTTTTCTCTCTCTAGGAATGTAAGCTTTTATAATCTAAGAGGAAGAAAAACTTTTGGAACGAATGAAGATGCTTTGATCGCTTGAAGACGTAGATGTTTCCGTGTAAGCTTGTTATCTTCAATCTTGATCTTCATTTATATTCTTCGATGGAGAAGTCTTCTAGCCGTTGTGAAGATGACTGTTGTGATGTTCTTCCTTCTCCATAGAAAATTGTCTATGTTAAGATGAAGTATCCGTTGTAGAATCTTCTTATCTTCTTCATCTCTTTGACGCACGTTGAGTTTTCTTCTCCGAGATCTTCTCTTGACATAGCCGTTGAAGATCTTGTCATTGAAGTCCTGGTTTCTAGCTCCGAGATGTTCCAAGTTGTTAAGGATCTTCGGTTAAAGACGTCTTTCTTTTATAGCCGTTGAAAATCTTCGAGATCTATGAAATCCGTTGGGGAGATCTTTAATCTTGTGTCGGTTAAGATCTTTCTAAGATCCTTTTGTTGTGCCGAAAGATCTTCTCCAAAATTCTGTTGGAGATATTCCTTGATTTGACCGAGATCTTCTTGAAATATTTGTGTGAAGATCTTCTCTTGATCCATGGTAGATTTGGTTGTTGAGATCAAATCTTGAATTTTGAAATGCTCCCATTCGACGTTTCCCTTGTATTGTCTTTCAAGGCTTTACCTCTGATCCCTTGAAATGGTTTTCAAGGCCTCCACATTGAACCTTTGGATTGCTTCTTAATCTCTGTGTCTGTCCCTTGCAATGAGTATTATGGCCTCCTTTCATCCTTTGAAATACTTTCCAAGGTCTACACACATTTAACAAACACAAAACCAAACCATGCAATCTAGAAATATAATCGATATTTATTAGTCTATAAACCGCTCATAATACTAAGTCTTTTATCATTACATATCAAATATATAACCAGGTGGAGTTATCAGATATGATCCTCGGAAACAAACAATAACACACTCCAGCCGAGTTCTCAACTCCAAAGACTCAAACGTCAAAATACATACAATATACAATATAAACAAGACTCCACTCAAAACTCATCCTACAATGTACGGAACCCGGATACCCACTCTTCCAAATCTCTCGACCGCATTCCTAACCTGCATGCAACTATAACATCGGTATAAAACCGTTAGCTAATATTCAAAGCATTGGAATCATGGTATTGGCACACACGCACACACACGTAAGCCAACATAGCACACATCATGCTCCAACACATATGTTACGCTAAGATTGTGTAGCACAAAAGTCTTACAATTTATAAACTCGATATAATTTCCTAACTCCTAGCGAACCCACAGTGTATGGGTCGTTTCGTAGCAAGGATAGTATTCCGAGGTCGAACACGAAGACTAAGGTGAAATCGAATCAACAAGTGACCGTAGATAGTGTGAATCTAGTCTAAGAAAAGAGAAAGAAATAAATAAATGAAAATCATGATATTTTTGGTTGGTTTTTGTGGTGATCAAGCAAAGATCACAAATCAAGCAAGATAATCAATCAAACTAACAACTCAAGCTAGCAAAACAAACAAGTACACAAACACAAGATATGTGATCAAAGAGAGAAAAGTGGATTCTAGAGGTCAAGATTTCCGGTTATGGCATTGGACTCAAGCTCCTAAAGATTCTAAGGATAAAGCTGCGGTGTTGGGAAAGGGTGTTTCTCTAGTGGAAGCAATTACCGGGTAAGTCTCTCGCCTCACTAATCCCGCATCAAACTCCTATTACCGGGTAGGTCTCAAGGGGTTAAAGTAGGGAATTCTACACAAACCGGACTCTACTTAAGGGGAAACCCTCTCCTTACCGGGTAAGTCTCGGAAAAGGGAAGTCTCAAGCAATAATCCTAGCACACTCAATCCAATAGCGGCTTGTGAGGCTCACTACTACCTAGAGTTCATCATCTTAGGTATCTAAGATCGGAAATTACCGGGTAGGTCTCTTCCCTCACTTAGGTTGCTAGCATTAGGTTACCCTAAGCTAAATTATGCTTAATAAACACTAGGATTTAAACAGCCTAACATCCTAACATACATATTCATCTTTTAAAGAGCAACAGAGAGAAAAATCGGGTGGATCATAGCTAAATCGGACGATCTGCCTGAAGAACATGTTGATTTTTCTTCCTGGGTTAGGTTTTGTGCATACGAATCATCCTAAGCTAACATATAAGTCCATTCTATCATCACCCAAGCCATAACCATCAATCCATCACTCCAGAGTCACAATAAAATAGCCAATAACATGCATTTCAAGATCCAAAATCATCACACAAGCATACATGGTTTTCATAGATGGATGATGAAAGATAAGCAAGTAAAAACAATGAATCTCAGCTGAATCTAAGTTTTAGCAAGACTTACAACCCTTCAAAAGAAGTTCCAAAACGTTCCTAACAATCCTTCCAATAGTTCTTCAATCAAAGACTCCAAAAATCACTCAAAATCACTCAAAAACTCACTATCACTCTAAGTTTGGTATTCTTCTTCTTCCCCCAAATTGAGAGAGTTTTTCTTCTTCTCCAAGTCTATCCTCCAATGGAATGAGGTGTGTGTGAGAGAATGTGGGAGAGAGCTCCCTCAGCAACAGCTTGCAGGACCACTTATATTCTCCACCAAGAGCAAGGCCGGACAAAGAGATCGTGGGACACGTGGCTTAAGCTGTCAAAGGCCAAAAATCGACCCAGTCAAATAAATCGGCCGATTTTTCTGAGTGTTGGTCCGATTTTCTTCAACAGAGACTTGTTATGATCGTCTAGCCATGAGTTGCTCCATTGCTTGCACCAATAAGGGCCTTTGTTTCCTTCATTGCTCCAATTATGTTCCTTCAAAGCTTTGGATGTGTACCACCATGAGGCTTGACTCTCGAATGTATCGATTAATGTCCAAAAGATTCCCGAAATACCTACAAAACCGACAAAAGCTCGTGTAGACGTCTTTTTTAGAAATATGCACGAAATGAGTGTAAACGTCGTGAACTAATGTCAAACCGTGCATGAATAACGGGAAAAACTATCTAAATGTATGCCTATACTAACGTCATAAATCACGTTATCAAAATACCCCATACTTAAGATTTGCTCGTCCCCGAGCAAGACCCAACTATAGACTAAGAGATGACATGATTTATGCATGCAGAAAAACAACAAAATCTTTTTGAAATTGTGCTTCTAACATTGGATCACCTTCATAGTCATGTTTCATAGCAATGGACAAGCAATCATGCATAAAATGAATGAAGGCATGGAAAGACAATTATACTTAACTAGAAAGCATGTATGAGAGGTGAAAATGAAGAAGTCAAGATGATCATGAGTATATCCAATCTAGATCACTAAGTCTTACACACATGCAATTAGGTCACAAGGACTTAGAAAAGAAGAGGCTAAGAAACGTTGGGATTGGGTGGGAATTTTTAGGTCATGTGATGCTAATCCGGGAAAGGAACTAACTCCACAATTTCGTTTTTGCTCAACTTCCCAACAAGTGTATAATTTTCTCCATTTTTTTCTTTGTTTTCTTTTCTTTTTCACTTATTTTTGAGACAATGGCATTGGTGTACAAAAGCCGAAACCTTGGTGATTAGCCGTCCTCGGGTTTTTTTTTATTTTTCGAGGTGCATCCACACCGGGCACACATACCAAAGCTCGTTAGGACTATCGGTTTATTTGACTTTGGCAAGGCACAAACACCCGATCATGTGAATGGTGCCGAGTTACTCGTCATTTAAACCAACGTACCCAAACCTATATTGTTTTTCTACACTTTTCACAACAAATTCAGCACTTCATTCACATCATTCATTCATCAACAACTTCACCCCACACTTGCTTTTCACACACATCAACACACTAGCATGCTCCTATTCCCGGATGGGTCAAAAGAGGTCAAATTTTTCATCAATTGAGGTGCTCAAACAACATGATCAAGATGAGAAGTAGAGAAAGATGAATTGCCTTAATCACTCCTAAATGATGTGCAAGAACTAGCATGTAATTTCGACTTTCAATCCTCAATCCAATCTAGGCAAACATTCATGATCACAATTCACACATGGGATTCAAGATAAGTACTTCAAGTCCACATATGCATTCATCTATTCAACACATAAGGCTATCATAGCCAATTCACAAGACAATTTCATCATAAGGGTCATTCCCAAGCTTAGAAGCACTAAAATTTTTAAAATTTTCTGATTTTTTGATTTTTTGAAATATGTATGTACAATGCAAGACATAATGAAACATGTGACAATATTAAACTATCCTAGATGCTTAATCATGCAAGTGATCATGAAAACCCCACCCCATACTTAGAAACACATTGTCCCCAATGTGGAAACTAAATAAAGAAGTGAAAGAGAGTTCTCACAATGTAAAATTGGTGATGCTTTGGTATTTCGGTTCACATCGAATGATGATGGTGGATGATCGATCGAGGATGGTAGAGAGCTCTTGATGTTCATTATGGTGTCGGAACCCGCGCTTGGCACCGCAAGCCGTCCAAGTTCCACGTCCGCTCCACCCATGCTTGATTTGAGATCATCACTTTCCTTAACAGAAGGAAAAATCGGACCAACTACCCAGGAAAATCGGCCGATTTCTATGAAGAACAGTCCGATTTTCCTGGGTGCTTTCTTCCTCGTCCATGTGCTTGGATCTTGTACCTTCAACAGTTCCATGAGGTTTTCACATGACCTCCAACATCTCTCTCCCACATGACAATCAACAAGATCTAGCACCCAAAAACACAAAAGAAAAACAAAGCACACCAAGGGCAAGATCAAACAAAAACAAGAAAAACGAAAGGGAAAAATATGTACCAATGGGTTGCCTCCCATTAAGCGCTTCTTTAAGGTCATTAGCTTGACCAAATTCAGGAGCGTTTCACTCAAGGTGAAGTGGGGCAATCACTTCCACCGGGGCTTCCGGGATGTACTTCTTCAAACGGTGCCCATTCACCTTAAAATCACCACAATGATCTCCTCCTATCTCCACCGCTCCATGAGGAAAGATCTTCCTCACAACATAAGGACCCGTCCATCTTGACTTGAGCTTTCCGGGGAAGAGCCGCAGCCTTGAGTTGAAGAGAAGCACTAAGTCACCCTCACTCAACTCCTTTGGGATGAGACGCTTGTCATGCCAACGCTTGGTCCTCTCCTTGTAAATCCGGGCATTTTCATAAGCATCTAACCGGATCTCCTCAAGGGCGTTTATGTCTAGCAACCTCTTTTCACCGGCCTCCTTGAGGTCAAAATTCAGCCACCTTATGTCCCAATATGCCCTATGCTCCATCTCTACCGGAAGGTGGCAAGACTTGCCATAAACTAGCTTGTAGGGAGTGGTGCCAATCGGTGTCTTGAAAGCGGTTCTATATGCCCACAAGGCATCATCAGGCTTCATAGCCCAATCCTTTCTTGTTCTAGAAACCGTCTTCTCAAGAATTCCTTTTATCTCCCAGTTGGAGATCTCCACTTGGCCACTAGTTTGGGGATGGTAAGGTGTTGCCACCTTATGAGTCACCCCATACTTAGCCAAAAGTGTTCCAAAGTTCCTATTAGTGAAGTGCTTTCCTCCATCACTTATGATCACCCTCGGTGTCCCAAACCTAGGAAAGATCACTCGGTTGAAGAACCGCACCACAACCTTGGCATCATTTGTGGGAGAATCGATTGCTTCCACCCATCTCGACACATAGTCCACCGCCAATAGGATGTAGAGGTTGCCACATGAAGAAGGGAATGGTCCCATGAAATCCACACCCCAAACATCAAATATATCCACCTCTTGTATGTTGTTCAAGGGCATCTCATTCCTCCTTGAGATGTTGCCCGTCCTTTGGCAAGCATCACATGCCACTACAAAATTCTGCACATCTCTAAATAAGTTAGGCCAATAAAAACCGGATTACAATACCTTTGCACACGTCTTGTGTGAGCTAGCATGGCCTCCACATGGCAAGGAGTGACAATGGCGGATCACACTCTCCACCTCATCCTCCGGTATGCATCTCCTAAAGACTCCATCCGGCCCTCTCTTGAACAAAAGCGGTTCACTCCAATAGTAATGCCTCACATCCTTGAAGAACTTCTTCCTTTGGGCATATGACAAACCGGGTGGCACTTCCTCACACACAAGGTAGTTCACGATATCGGCATACCATGGCTCATTACCCCTTGACACTTGAAACAAGCATTCTTCCACCATTTGCAATTGCTCATCCCGGAATGAGTCATCAATCGGGATGTCGTCTCTCTCAAGCTCCAATGGTGGGAGTCTACTAAGGTGATCCGCCACTGAATTTTCGGACCCCTTCTTGTCCCGGATTTCCAAGTCAAACTCTTGAAGAAGAAGGATCCACCGAATGAGGCGAGGCTTGGCATCTTTCTTTGTGAGGAGGTAACGGATCGCAGCATGATCCATGTACACAATGACCTTTGCTCCAACAAGATATGACCGAAACTTCTCAAAGGCATACACCACCGCTAGCAACTTCTTCTCGGTTGTGGCATAGTTAAGTTGGGCATCATCTAACATCTTGCTAGCATAATAGATGGCATGTGTACGCCCATCTTTCTTTTGTCCTAAAACAGCCCCAACGGCCACATCACTTGCATCACACATCACTTCAAATGGTAAGCTCCAATCCGGAGGTTGCATGATGGGGGCGGTGATCAAAGCATCCTTCAACCTACAAAAAGCCTCAAGGCAATCCTTGGAGAAAACAAACTCAACATCTTTCATTAGTAGGTTAGTAAGGGGCTTAGAAATCTTAGAGAAATCTTTAATGAATCTCCGGTAAAAACCGGCATGCCCTAGAAAACTCCTTACCCCTTTCACCGAGGTAGGTGGTGGCAACTTCTCTATCGTCTCTATCTTAGCCCTATCAACCTCAATGCCACGGTTGGACACCAAGTGTCCCAACACAATGCCTTCACTTACCATGAAGTGGCATTTCTCCCAATTCAAGACAAGATTTGTCTCCTCACATCTCTTAAGCACCAAAGACAAGTTAGCTAAACAATTATCAAATGAAGATCCATAAACAGAGAAATCATCCATAAACACTTCCATGATGTTTTCAATATATTCAGAAAAGATAGCCATCATACACCTTTGGAAGGTGACGGGTGCATTACACAACCCAAATGGCATTCTCCTATATGCAAATGTACCCCAAGGACATGTAAATGTTGTTTTCTCTTGGTCATCGGGGTGGATAGGGATTTGGAAGAATCCACTATAGCCATCTAAGTAACAAAAATGGGAATGTTGAGCTAATCTCTCTAGCATTTGGTCAATGAAAGGAAGAGGGAAATGATCTTTCCTAGAGGCCACATTTAGTTTCCTATAGTTTATGCACATCCTCCATCCCGTAACCGTCCTAGTTGGGATTAGTTCATTATTCTCATTAGTTACTACGGTCATACCACCCTTCTTAGGAACCACATGAACGGGACTAACCCATTTACTATCCGAAATCGGGTAGATGATTCCTGCATCTAGCAACTTAATGATCTCTTTCTTGACTACCTCTTTCATTATAGGATTCAATCTTCTTTGATGTTCAATAGAGGGTTTATGGTCATCTTCCATCATTATCTTATGCATGCACAAAGAGGGCTTAATGCCAACAAGGTCATCAATGGTGTATCCTATTTCCTTTCTATGCAGTTTCAATTCAGTTAACAATCTATTAAGCTCATCATCATTCAAAGATGCATTCACAATCACCGGATAAGTAGAATTTGAACCAAGGAAAGCATACTTTAAATGAGAAGGAAGGGGTTTTAGATCAAGTTTAGGAGGACCTTTTTCGGTTGGAGATGATCCATACAATGTAGGTTGAGATGATTCCAAAGCCATGGAAGCCTCACCTAAGTCCCTTGATGATTGCTCACAAACACTTGGATGATGCTCAAAAGACTCAGGAAAATCGACCCTCTGTGTAGAAAATCGGCCGATCTGGGTGTCGATTTCAGTTTCTGCATTTGCAAAATCGGATGGAAATTCAGGATATGTGCAAAAATCGGCCGATCTGGGCCCCCTCTGTCCGATTTTTCTACAGGTATTTCTCTCTTCCTCTAGTACTTCAAATCCAACACTTGGTAGCTCGTCTAATGCATTCAAGGCCTTGATCACTTCATTGCTACTCTCCTCAACTCCTTCCTCCATCAAACTCGAGCTAAGAACCTTCTCAAGTGGATCCTTGAGCAAGATTGAGCACACAACCTCTCTAGACTCCTCTTCCTCAACAATGTTGAAGACATCTTCACCTAGGGCTGGCCCCTTCACCATTGTGGACAAATTAAACTTGATGTTCTCTTCTCCAATGTTGAAAGAGAGAATCCCATTTTTGCAATCCACCAAACATCCGGAAGTAGCTAGGAAAGGTCTCCCCAAGATGATAGGAACCGGATAGTCCGCCGGGATGTCCAAAACAACGAAGTCTATGGGCATATAGAACTTCCCTAGTTGCATTGGTATGTCTTCCAAGATTCCAACCGGGTGGGTGATTGAACGGTCCGCCATGTAAAGGGTCATCTTGACCGGCTTTGGCTCTCCTAGCCCAACCTTGTTGCAAAGTGCAAGTGGGATGATGCTTACACTTGCCCCAAGATCACATGGGGCATCATACTTCACTTCTCCCACTCCAATTGGCACACAAAAGGATCCCGGATCCCTTAGCTTAGGAGGCATCTCCTCCTTCATAGTTTGAATCAATTCCGAGGACCTCTTTGTCATCCTCACTTCTCCATACTCCTCCAACTTCCTCTTGTTGGAGAGTATTTCCTTCAAAAACTTGCCATATGCCGGCATACCTAGAATAGCATCCATGAACGGAATGTTAATATGCAATTTAGACATAAGTTCAAGGAATTTACCAAAGTGTTTGTCCAAACGAGCTCTTGCTCGTGATTGTGGGAATGGTAGTGGCGGCTTGTATGGAGGCGGTGCCACATATGATGGCTCATCATCCTTGCTCTTTCCTCCATCTTCTTGCAATGGCTCTTCTTCTATCACCACTTGCTTCCCCTTGTCATTTCCCTTAGGTAAGGGATCCTTCATGCTCAGCCCACTCCTTGTTGTAATAGCCAACACTTGGCCTCTTGGGTTATCTTCGGTTCTTCCGGGAAGCTTTCCCGGATCTCTATGAGCTTCACCCGCCTTTTGGAACACTTGTGCTTCCAACACCTTTTGAGCTTTAGAAATTGAAGTCACCGTGCTCTCAAGACCACTCAACCTTCCAAGCAATTGCTCAAACATCATCTCGGTTCTATCCTTTGGAGGTTGAGTGAATCCGGGTGGATGTTCTTGTGAAGCCTTTGGTGGTGGAGCTGCGCTTGTGGAAGCGGGAGGGTTCAAGGCTCCATCCGGGTTAGAATAGGAAAACCCGGGATGGTTGTGGTTAGGCCGGTAATTGTTGAATTGCCGGTTGTTGTTGAAGTTCCTTGGGCCTTGGTAGTTGTTGTAATTGCACCTTCCCATGTAGTTCACATCTTCCTCCTTGGAAGACAAATTTGCTTGCACTTGTACTTGAGAGCTTGCTTGATTCTTCAAAGTTGTAGTGCATAACTCCCTCAAAGATTTCAACTCGTTGTTGATTGCATCAAGCTTGAAGTTACTCATGGTGACTTTACTCACCTCATATGCTCCCGCTTTCCTCCCATCACTCTTCCTATGGGAGTACTTCTCAATCACCAAAGCTTGTTTTTCTACAAACTCCCAAGCTTTATCCACATTCTTTTCCATGAAATTCCCACCGGAAAGAGATTGAAGCTTGAATTGGCTATCTTCATCAAGTCCCTTGAAGTAGATCTCCAAAAGCTCAATTTTCGGTATACCATGGTGTGGACAATCTAGGAGAAGGTCCTTGAACCTCTCCCAAGACTTGAATAAACTCTCTCTATCCTTCATCACGAAGGCATTAATCTTCCCTCTTAACTCGGTAGTCTTGGAAGGTGGGAAGAACTTAGTCAAAAACTCGGTTGTCATCTCCTCCCAAGTACTCACTCGCCCTTGTGGAATAGATTGATACCAAGCCAAGGCTTTATCCTTAAGTGAGACGGAGAAGGCCCTAAGCTTATGGTTGTTGCTCTCCAATCTAGGCGGTCTAAGAGTCTCCATCAAGATCTCATAATTCATCAAGTGTTGATGAGGAGACTCTCCCTCCATCCCTCCAAATTGATTATGCCGGATCATTTGTAGAACTTGAGGGCGGAGCTCGTAATTATGGGTTGCGGGATCTCCTAAGTTCACACCCGGACGGTGTGCTCTTTGTGCCGGATCTATACGTCGCCCTAATGTTTGTGGCTCTTCAATAGCAATGGGCACAACCCGAATATTAACCCCCGGCTGCGGTTGTGGTGGTGGAGGTGGAGGTTCTTAAGGGTTAGGCTCTCTTCGCACAAGAGCTTGCCTAATCTCTTCAATCTCCCTCCTAATTGCTTCTTGCCTCTCATTGGCAAGTCTCCTTTCATTCTCCAAAGCTTCATCCCTTATCCTAATTTGCTCTAAAGCCTCATCTAACTCAGCTTGGAGATCTCTTCCGGCCATCTATTTTCCCTTCCTAATGCTCTTGGATCTAGATCTAAGGGTTTTCTCCAGTTCGGGATCGAAGGGAGCTAAATCCTTTCCACGAGATCTTCGCATACACCTAAAGAGTGAGAGATGTCCTGAAAAGCAAAGACACAAACCAAACGAGATCAAAAGCAACAAGAAAGATCTACACTATAAACAAACACAAAAATGACTCAATCTAGACCTAGTCCCGGCAACGGCGCCAAAAACTTGTTACGCTAAGATTGTGTAGCACAAAAGTCTTACAATTTACAAACTCGATATAATTTCCTAACTCCTAGCGAACCCACAGTGTATGGGTCGTTTTGTAGCAAGGATAGTATTCCGAGGTCGAACACGAAGACTAAGGTGAAATCGAATCAACAAGTGACCATAGATAGTGTGAATCTAGTCTAAGAAAAGAGAAAGAAATAAAGAAATGAAAATCATGATATTTTTTGTTGGTTTTTGTGGTGATCAAGCAAAGATCACAAATCAAGCAAGATAATCAATCAAACTAACAACTCAAGCTAGCAAAACAAACAAGTAACACAAATACAAGATATGTGATCAAAGAGAGAAAAGTGGATTCTAGAGGTCAAGATTTCCGGTTATGGCATTGGACTCAAGCTCCTAAAGATTCTAAGGATAAAGCTGCGGTGTTGGGAAAGGGTGTTTCTCTAGTGGAAGCAATTACCGGGTAAGTCTCTCGCCTCACTAATCCCACATCAAACTCCTATTACCGGGTAGGTCTCAAGGGGTTAAAGTAGGGAATTCTACACAAACCGGACTCTACTTAAGGGGCAACCCTCTCCTTACCGGGTAAGTCTCGGAAAAGGGAAGTCTCAAGCAATAATCCTAGCACACTCAATCCAATAGCGGCTTGTGAGGCTCACTACTACCTAGAGTTCATCATCTTAGGTATCTAAGATCGGAAATCACCGGGTAGGTCTCTTCCCTCACTTAGGTTGCTAGCATTAGGTGACCCTAAGCTAAATTATTCTTAATAAACACTAGGATTTAAACAACCTAACATCCTAACATACAGATTCATCATTTAAAGAGCAACAGAGAGAAAAATCGGGTGGATCATAGCTAAATCGGACGATTTGCCTGAAGAACAGGTCGATTTTTCTTCCTGGGTTAGGTTTTGTGCATATGAATCATCCTAAGCTAACATATAAGTCCATTATATCATCACCCAAGCCATAACCATCAATCCATCACTCCAGAGTCACAATAAACTAGCCAATAACATGCATTTCAAGATCCAAAATCATCACACAAGCATACATGGTTTTCATAGATGGGTGATGAAAGATAAGCAAGTAAAAACATTGAATCTCAGCTGAATCTAAGTTTTAGCAAGACTTACAACCCTTCAAAAGAAGTTCCAAAACGTTCCTAACAATCCTTCCAATAGTTCTTCAATCAAAGACTCCAAAAATCACTCAAAATCACTCAAAAACTCACTATCACTCTAAGTTTGGTATTCTTCTTCTTCCCCCAAATTGAGAGAGTTTTTCTTCTTCTCCAAGTCTATCCTCCAATGGAATGAGGTGTGTGTGAGAGAATGTGGGAGAGAGCTCCCTCAGCAACAGCTTGCAGGACCACTTATATTCTCCACCAAAAGCAAGGCCGGACAAAGAGATCGTGGGACACGTGGCTTAAGCTGGCAAAGGCCAAAAATCGACCCAGTCAAATAAATCGGCCGATTTTTCTGAGTGTTGGTCCGATTTTCTTCAACAGAGACTTGTTATGATCGTCTAGCCATGAGTTGCTCCATTGCTTGCACCAATAAGGGCCTTTGTGTCCTTCATTGCTCCAATTATGTTCCTTCAAAGCTTTGGATGTGTACCACCATGAGGCTTGACTCTCGAATGTATCGATTAATGTCCAAAAGATTCCCGAAATACCTACAAAACCGACAAAAGCTCGTGTAGACGTCTTTTCTAGAAATATGCACAAAATGAGTGTAAACGTCGTGAACTAATGTCAAACCGTGCATGAATAACGGGAAAAACTATCTAAATGTATGCCTATACTAACGTCATAAATCACGTTATCAACATACAAGCCAGTTTATTATCTTTTCCGTTACGTGATTCCATTACTAATTTCATTTATGGTGTGACATGAGAATCATAATGATCTCGCCCTTGTCCCCTTTCACCAGACGGATTTGTACATGATGCGAATCAGCATCACCCGTTGGACTTGTCACAAGGCACCTCCCAGTCACCCCATTTTGGACTAGACAAGCAGTCACCGCCCGTTAGCATACACTTGGACCATTATACATATAACACAAGGTCGTCCTAATTTCGGTTTCGTTGTTATTAATATAATTAAAAACACAGACAACCAATCACACATCGATGCTAATACAAAGAATACGAGCTAAGTAAGTCTGGAGACTTACCTCGTCCCAACGCTAAACTCACACACCACTCTTGCTTCCCTTAGGAAGAAGCCCACAGTTTGCTCACAACAAATACGTATCAACAACTCGATCAGACTCAAGAAGTCTTAGACTTCCACTCTAATGATCTTTACAAGTTCAACCATGCTCTCAAGCTAGGAACGCATCCTAGACTCCAGCATATCAAAACTCACTAAGCATCAACAGAAAATCAACAGCTCACCCTCACATGATCAAACTCATAGCCAAGATAAAACACACTAGACTAGAAGATGCAATCATGCTCAACACTCTCGGATTCCACAAGACTACACGAAGCCCTAAGGACTCCTAGGTCCACAACCACTAGATGGCATTCACAACTATCCTAGGTCCATCCTAGGCATGCTACTATCATGGAACAACCTCAAAATAAAGGAAGGAACAAAGGAGGAAGGAAAAGAAGAGCCTATTATTGAAGAAACGCAGCCGCGAAAGCAAACTAGCGCAACTACAGACAAGTTGTCACCGCCCCAACGGGTCCAAGTGCCGCCCCTGAGGTGGCCGGTGGTCCTAGCGCCGCCCCTGCGGTGGTCTGGTGCCATCCTTGCGGTGGTCTGTGTCCGCCCCAGCGGTCCTAATGATCCGCCCGCGGTCGAACTGTAGAAGGCTCGTCTTCTTTGATTTTTCGACTGTGCACTTGCTTCAAAGGCTTACTTTTCTTGTTGGGTCTTCTCCAAACATCAACCACAGTATCTATGCTCTTTTCCACGACCTAACCTTGCTAGGAACACATGCATGCAAAGGGATCAAGAAGATCCTCTTCCAAAGGTCCAACCATGGCAATGGAGAAGAAGAAGAAGAAGAAGAAGATGTTCAGCAAGGAAGAAGAAGAGAGGGAGGTGGAAAGACTTACCAAACTGAATTCCAAAGCTCTCCACTTCTGGCCATACTCAAAGAGATCCAAAGGGAAGAGAGAGAAGAGAGCTCAAATGAAGGAAGAAGGGGAAAATGAGCAACGTGAATGAGAAGGAATGAGGAGAGAGGGAAATAAAGTCGCAAAAGGGGGGAGGGGGGACAAGGGTTAACTGACTTTCCTTGTCTCCTTTGTGCTAGAAACGAAGGGTCCAAAAGCAAAGGCGGAGAAACGAAGGGCTGGAACGGTATTTGGGATAAAATTCCGCCAATCAGCATGTCGTGCCTGCGGAAAGACTGAGCCGCGCCTACGGAAAGGTCTCCAAACCTCTAATTGACCGGAATAAAAATTATGGGCGTTATACCTAATCCCTCTAAAAACAAGTTTCGTCCTGAAACTTGCTAATGCAGAACTCTCGTGCATAACTACCTCGGTAACCACTCAAAAACCGTAAACGTGCCAACTCTCTACTCGATAACCAAAACACACTCGTACAAAAACCTCGCAAAGCCTACACACATACTCAAATGCACCGCACATCACATACCAAGACAAGATCTAACCGATCACACAATACATTCCCACTCGGGGCACAAAACACATAAACTCACGCATGCATATAAAATCTAACTCATCGGCCATATCGATGCAACTAGTTCATCGTAAAAATTCAACCAAGATATTATCCCATGTCCTACCGGTAGCCTCATCGGCTCCTCGTCTGCCACTAGATCAACATGACTAACCTCATAACTCGACTCATACATGTACCTGGTGAACATCCTCTACTCTCGGTGGTCATGCCAACCAGTAAACCACGTATGACGCCTTGCATCCGTGATACCCTTAACTCGACTCGTCTCATATCTGAACCCAAGAGGTCCGTATCTCTTACCTGTACACGCCTTTTGGCGACTTAGCTTGGCTAGCATCCGCCTTTGGACCACCACTACTCGAGCGAGGTCGTCCCGTATCTGCTCAAGGCTATCCCTACATATACTATCCAAATTCCAACACCACAGGGTACTACACTTCCGTCCATAAAATGTCTCATTAAGCCCACCACAAAGGGTCATCTCAAACGATACATCTCAACTATCATAATATGTGAACTCATTCACGGAAAGTGTTCGGATCACACTTGTTCTCACTCTAGCATAGAGGCTCCCAACACATCTTGTAAGCCTTGAAAAGCCCTCTCTAACAGACCATATGTCTGAGGACGAAAAAATGTCATGAAATGCAACTAATACTCGAAGCTAAGCGGCACGATCCCACTGCCCAACAAATCTCAAGATGAATCGTCCATCTCAATCCGAGATAACGATACTCGGTATCCCAAGTAATCTCACCATTTCTTAGTAGACTCCACAACTAGCAGACTCATCGGCCCTGTTTCCCAAAAAGGTATAAAACGCGTTGTCTCCGTCGATCGGTCCATAATGACCCCAAACACGTCACAACTATTACATGGAATCACAAGTAATAATTCTATGGAGGTATCCTTCCATTCCCACTGCGTAACTTGCGGTGGATGAAGTCCTCTTCCCGTCTCATGGTGCTCAAACTTGACCTGACAACGGGTCACGTACTAGCTATGCACTTAGCCACATCGGCCTTAATGCCACCTCACCAATATGAACATCACCAATCCGAGTACCTCTTACCATCACCAGAGTGAATTAGTAAGGGTAGTGTGAGCACATTGAGGGTCTATCTCAGCTCTCCGTTACAAGCACACCTAGATGCTCCTGGCATCTCAACAAAACCATCGACCCATGAAGGTAACTATGGTGTCTCTCCTCGGGACCTTCAATCCCAGATCTTTCTCCAAGCAATACAAATCCCGCGCTTCTGTCGGGTGTCTTCACAGATCATCTAAGTTAAATAAGTTGAGGCCGAACCATTAGTTAAGTTGTTGCTTCCCTTTGAAGCGTCCACTTACTAAGGATGTTGACGATCACATTCACCTACCCTGGATGATACCAAAATCATAAGACTGAAGCCCTTAACCAACTCTAACCATCACTTCTGGTGGATATTCAGCTCTCGCGGAGAGAATATATATACACATCATACTCTTATCGTCCGTACAAGACTATCATGTCGCTTCGTAACAAAATGCTGACATCATCTAAGTGCGTGTATGTAAGCGTCTAACTCTCGATCCTTCATCGGTCATTCTTCTTAAATGCCCACAATTTCCTAGCATACATGCGAAACCTCTCTCTTTACTTAATACGTATCCCAAGCCTTGCTTGGATGTATCCACAATGCCATACATTCCCCATGACTCAAAGTATGTGCCAAGGAAAACGGAATAGAGACCACTCACCTTTTCCGCTTCTATTAAAGCTCCACGGACACGTCTCGGACCCCAAGCTCTAATCGACTTCCTCGGAAAGGAAGAAAGTATCAAAACCATCCCGCAACTCAGCGGTTATAGCCCACCAACCTACATGTTGCATACCTCCTCCACGTACCTTGGAGGTACTACCAAAACTATCACCTCGTTCTCATTGGACCAACTTGATATTCTCGAAACCGCTACGTCTCATAGGAAGTCACCTCGGACGTCCTAACTAGCTTAGATAACTCTGCTTATAATTCTTATACCATAAACTCCGTATCATTGTCTTCTCGTGTCAAGCTTGTTCCTCTCAATTCCGAGTATAACAAGCCGTTGTCAACAAATGAAAACTCAAAGAACCATTCGTACATCTTGCACATCAATAGTTGTCCTGAAACGTTATGCTACGGTCCACCTCATACAACAACTCTTACCAGTCTGTAACACTAGCATAAGCTTAGGGTCCACCATGGAACCACCTGAAACCATAATTCAACGTCACTACCGCAATCCGATTCAAAAACATGACGAATGTACAACTATATAAACTCCAACTCACCAATCGCACTCGTGAGCCCAAAAGGATTCACTACAACTTGTAGTGACCATACTGGCCCGAAACGCCGTCTTACTTAGGTCCTTCCTTTTCTCTACCCTAATATGGTAGCACCTCGACTTCAAGTCGATCATACAAACATGGCAATCATATGCAACTAGTCTTAATGAGCCGTCCACTACGGAGAAGATACCCCTACTCGTCGTTCACCATACACATCTCTCGATGATCAAAGTACAACTTTTCCGACTCGTACCTTTTCTCAAAACCCGTACCAGAATGCCTTGTGGGGAAAACCATAAGAAATTCCCCATTCAAAACCACTGAAACCTCCAACTCGTAAATTCTCAAATACTACCACCTTACTCTTAAAGTTTACAGTGTTACTCCAACCTCGGTCCCCGTTTCACACCATAACCTCCATGGCTCCTCTAGAAACTTTGACTCGTGTCTTGTTCGTGAAAATATATCACTCGTCTCATAAGAACGAAACACCATGCATCTTCTTTACATATCTTTCCATTTGCGTAAAGCAACTAGGGAAGCTTCACCTTCCTTTTGATCAGCTACATCCCTATATCATGCTCAAACCTTAAAGGTTCCAATCCACGCCATTTCTCTATATGTCAATCTCGAGACCTAAGACGGTCGTAAAAGGGTCATTACAGTCCCTCCTTGGGAGGTCTATTACAGTCACTTGATTTAACCATTCAACGTTATATTGTTCAAGACAATCACGCTTTTGCTAATGTACTTCTTTAATATTGACATTGAACCATCCAGAAACTCCAAGCTCTTGTCACCGTTCCTTCATATTATATGCTTGAGGTTATACCTCCCTCTACAATTCCTCAACAGTCAACTCGCACTTTATGCGTTCTTGCATCACCGATAAGCTTATGGTTGACCTTCTCTAAGGTCAACGACTTCCATTCTTCTATACTTCATGTCACTATTCTCCTGAAGACTACCCTCCTTGGGGTACTCCACCTCAACTTCGTTAGCTCTTTCCATGTTTTATGCTTTCTTTCTCTTTCATAAGTTAACCATACTCTCCTCGGCATCGTGCGCCGTATAAATTGCCTTTATAGGCTTAACCACACCTCATGATATCTAGTAAGCATGTCTCCTCAAAATCTCTAACCTTACTTAGTATCTGCTCACGTTTCTCGTGATTGTGGTCTTAAGTCTTTTCATGAATAAAGCTCCTTGTTGCGTCACTTATCTTCTCGAGATCACGTCTACTCACACTTCTTTTCTCTTGGTATTTCTTAGCCTTATCGTCATAACGGAAACCGGTCAACTCCACCTGAATCCCCACCATGCCCTTCTTCTCATAACTCTCGTCATGTTGACACTTCACTTATTGGTACCTCGTAAGCTTAACTTACGGTATCTTAAATCTTTCGCAAATGGTTCGATCACTCTTTTCATCTTGACTCCAATGCTTAGGAGAACCTATAGAAAACTTCACATCTTAATGGAATACCACCTTTAACCTTGCTAGAATGTATCCACCTCCTCCTCGATTCCCATCTTTAGTTGTCCACGCTTCTTCTTGAAGATCTTAAGTTCATTATCTCTATTGGTCTGGTTGTCTTTCAATCATGGCTTCTTTGGAACCACTTCCACACCTTAATGTTACTCCATTTACTTCTATTGCTCCTATCTCGATTTCTCTTAAGTTGTCTACTTGTTCGTCCTTTGTTTAAGTCATCTCTAATCCTCCTCTTCGACATCCTTTAAAGGAATCCAAGAAACGTCATGGTGTTTTCCAGCACGTAATGCTCAACTCGATATTTGAGCGTACTCATCCACGTATGAACGTTATCCCAAGCCAACAACGTCATCCATGGGCGATAGTATCATACTATCGTCTTAACTACGGTCCCATATATCTATATGCTACCACATATCATAGGTATACGTATACATGACTATATAAGCCCTATGTCCACATCACTACCAACATACCAAATCCAGGAATTCTACTTCACAACACATGGTCCACAACGTACCATAGTCCACATATATAACTATACATATATCTCAAGTCCATCATGCAACTACAATCCACATATACATATCTACATATAAAAAATATACATATATATATACATATGTATATATATATATATATCAAAATCCAATAACTAAGCTGCCGAGATCCGTGGAAGGAGTGGTGGTCTGTGCATGCTATCCCCGACTGACTATGCTCATGATTTTGTAAACAAAATTCATTATAAAATTAGAACCCTTGAGGGTTCCGTTTCCTTCTATTCGACCTTTAGAAGATTGCAAGTGTCATTGTTGTCAACCTAGGGCTTTGATACCATAATGTAACACCTCGAATCCGTGGGACTCGGGATGCTACCGGCGAAGACCTCACAATGGGTCTCAACCCTTAGTCTAACAACAATTTCACCGGATCTTACAACAAGACACAAATAAAGGCAAAAACCAAAATACATTTTTATGCAATATATGATCCCCGGAAACAAATAACAACAGACTCCAGCCGAGTTCTCAACTCTAAAGACTTAAACGTCAAAATAAATACAATATACAATATAAACAAGACTCCACTCCAAACCCATCCTACAATGTACGGAACTCCGGTTGCCCACTCTTCCGGATCTCTCGACCGCATTCCTAACTTGCACGCAACTACAACATCGGTATAAAACCGTTAGCTAACATTCAAAGCATTAGAATCATGGTATTGGCACACACACACACACGTAAGTAAACATAACACACATCTTGCTCCAACACATGCAAGACTAGAAGATGCAATCATGCTCAACACTCTCGGATTCCACAAGACTACACCAAGCCCTAAGGACTCCTAGGTCCACAACCGCTAGATGACATTCACAACTACCCTATGTCCATCCTAGGCATGCTACTATCATGGAACAACCTCAAAATGAAGGAAGGAACAAAGGAGGAAGGAGGAGAAGAGCCTATTGTTGAAGAAACGCAGCCGCAAAAGCAAACTGGCGCGACTGCGGACAAGCTGTCACCGCCCCTGCGGGTCCAAGCGCCGCCCCTGCGGTGGCCGGTGGTCCTGGTGCCGCCCCTTTGGTGGTATGGTGTTGTCGCTGCGGTGGCCTGGGTCAACCCCTGCGGTCCTGATGATCCGCCCCCGTGGTCAAACTACAGAAGGCTCGTCTTCTTCGATTGTACACTTGCTTCAAAGGCTTCCTTCTCTTGTTGGGTCTTCTCCAAATATCAAACACATTATCTATGCTCTTTTCCACGACCTAATCTTTCTAGGAACACATGCATGCAAAGGGATCAAGAAGAACCTCTTCCAAAGCTCCAACCATGGCAATGGAGAAGGAGAGAAGAAGAAGAAGAAGATGTTTAGCAAGGAAGAAGAAGAGAGGGAGGAGGAAAGACTTACCAAACTGAATCCCAAAGCTTTCCACTGCTGGCCACACTCAAAGAGATCCAAGGGAAAGAGAGAGAAGAGAACTCAAGTGAAGGAAGAAGGGGAAAATGAGCAACGTGAATGAGAAGGAATGAGGAGAAAGGGAAACAAAGTTGCACAAGGAGGGAGGGGAACAAAGGGTCAGCTGACTTTTCTTGTCTCCTTTGTGCTAGAAATGAAGGGTCCAAAAGCAAAGGCGGAGAAACAAAGGGTCGGAACGGGAATTGGGATAAAATCCCACCACTCAGCATGTCATGCATGCGAAAAGACTGAGTCGCGCATGCGGAAAGGCCGCTAAACCTCTCATTAACCGGAATAAAGATTCCGGGCGTTACATGATGTACATATTAAGAGTATCTCCTGTTAAGGGTTATACATAAAGATTATGTACTTATGTGTTAGCAGTGCACATAATTAAACATAACAACAAATACATAAAACAGGTTGTACACAAATGCATATTACACATACATATGCAATATTTTTATGGTTGAATGTTATTTTTGCAAAATGTTCTATCATATTATTCTTTCTTGTGTAAACATGAACATGAAGATTGCCTACATATGCTTTCCTGAACCAATCATTATAAATACCTCTGAGGAAGACCTTGCAACTGATTTATCTAGTTGCTTCCTCATGTGAGGCTTAATACCCATCATTTTTTTTCGTGTCATTGTTTTTCTTGTAATCAGACAATTGCAATGTATCAGATAAAGTAGTCAATGTCAATTGAATGATATATATATATATATATATATATAATATGTGGTAAATTGCATCTTATTTTGTTCTAATGTACATATCCCAATCAACATCTTGATATATGTACATATAACATATGTTTGTGTATCATCAAACCCATGTCCATGTGTACATAACTTACATGTTTTGATCCATATGAAATCAAAAGAAGACTGTATTTCAACACATCCCATTTTCAAATGTACATAAACTATGTTTTTTGTTCATATAGAGTTAGTGAGTAACAATTACCCAGCAACATGTGTACACAATCACTATCAAACTGTAAACATATGTACATGCAAACTAAAAATGAACAAGATTCTTCAAAACCCAAGCTTCAAGAACGATTCATAACTTCCAAATCTAGAAAAAAAATGAAAACATTACCAAAAAAGCACAAGCAGTGGAAGACGATATTTTATGTGTTATGAATCTACATCACTATCGCAAAATCCAGTCTTTAACAGGCATTTCAGTTCGATTGCTGGGTTACATAGTAATTCCGAATGTGTAAGGGTACGAAAGACTAGATTTTTTCAAAAACCAGAGTACAATCGGCGAAGAAATCATGCCTGTTTATGGCGACTGAAGTTATCGATTCGAGATTTCGAATATCCTTTGAAGCAATTGGTACCTATTACTTGTAGAAGACGACCGGATAATAGGCGACTGAAGGAGACTGTTAATGAATAATAATGGGAGGAAGACGAGACCTCGAAAGCACCGGCTATAGCGAAACAACTTCCGTCTTCAAGGAGGCTTTTTGGTTTGATTTTTGTTGCCAGTTGAAATCAGATAATGGGAACACCCTTGAGGGTAACACGTTGCTTCCTCAAATGGAAAGGGAGAGTGGTATTGAGCCTCTAACCATACCCTCGCCTACCCCACCAACTACGCCGGGGTTTATGCAGGCTGCATCGTTGCAAAGTATGTTTGATGGCTCTGACTTCAACATATGGCGGAAGAAGATGGTGCTCTTCTTGACTTCGGCAAATTTTATCAAATTTTTGAAGAAAGATCTACCGAATCTCTCCCTTGAAGACACATGCCCGTGTTTACTGGCCACATACATAGTTGTCAACGAATCATGAAGGCTTTGTTGTGAGTCCAAATATGAGTGTTTAGAGTTGCTCCCCAGACTTCCTAATTACTAGATCAGGTTACTTTTCTTGAAGATCTTCATGCTTTAGGATTCCTTGATTGTATTTCTTTATTTTTTTATTTTGTTGTGGTTGTTCATTACGGTTAATATGTCTGACTCGATCCACAACGTTTAGTTTACTATTTCGAACCGCTTTTCATAAATTAAAAAAAAAAAAGTAAAGTTGGTTAACTTTAATGCATAAAAGGTTTGAACTTCATCTTGTACTGCTGCACAGGGTGTTCACCTGCCTCCAGCTGTCCTCGTGCCGGTGATGTAGTCCTCAAGTTGACTTCTCCTTCCCACTAAGCTGATCATGACGAGATTACTGGGATGTGTGTTACTGATGCCTTCAGTGTCGATTGCTCTCTTCACACTAATCCTATTTTCTCTATCCGGATCTTCCGATTTTTCAGGAATTGCAAGCGGGTTATTTTCCGGTGATGCATATTTGCTCAATCCCAATTTCATCCAGCACTCAAATCGCTTCATTAACCACTTCCAGTTCATATTTGGCAGGTTTCCCTTTTACATTTCCTTTTAGTTTGATGTGGGTAAAACCCTAAAACATTGCTGGTGTGATTGAGAAGCGTATTTCATTTTGATTTCCGTGCTATGGGTGTAGAAAGTTAGCTGAAGGTCATGAAAAGAAGATCCCTGCAGTAGCTCAGTACCTGAACATGAAGAATAGCAATGCCAATCTCTCTCTAGTCAAAGAAGAATTCACATTTGCTGCAAATTCTGCTCCCTTCGGAAGCTGTCACGCTTCTACTATCGTCGAGGTGATTTGCAATTTTGATTATGTTAATCAATCTGCCTTTCATTGCATTTGACCAGATTCCCCATGTTCTTTGCTGGTTACATAGATTGAGAAGGATCACTTTCTGGTTGCTTATTTTGGGGGCTCTGGTGAGGGTCAACCGGATGTCAAAATTTGGCTGCAAAGATACAAGGTAAGTAATAGAAATTTTGGATTTACGGTTGAAGAAGTTTAAGATTAAAGAATATGATTGGTTTTGGTGATTATAATGATGCTTGGCAGGATGGTAACTGGAGTACGCCTGAGGTGGCTGATGAGCAAACTGATGTTCCAATGTGGAACCCTGTGCTATTTAAGCTATCTGATCAGTTGCTTCTTTTCTATAAAATTGGACAGGAAGTTCAGAAGTGAGTCTTATTCTCGCTCTGCCAATGTTAAAGGGGTTGACAGACGTAACGACGAAAATCTCTAATAGTCCCCCAACTACGCCCCTCATAGTAGTCGATAGTTTATTTTTTTTGGAACTACCACTACGGTCCCATATGCATAGTTGAGCAACCTATGACTACTTAGAGATTTTCGCCGGTATGTTTAGAAATCACGATGTTAAAGACGGCATTATTTCTATATTGTTTCGGTGGTATGAGGATAGAGGATATAATTCCCATATTCTTCTGTCAAATAAATTGGCGAGAGTGTGTTACACAAGTTTATCTCTCCTTTAGTTTGGGTGTGTAGAATTCTGCTAAAGAACATTGTCTGTCATTAATCACATCCAAAGAACATTTTCACTGAATAAGTTGGCATGTATTCTTCTTTGATCTTGTAAGATGAAGTAGTAGAATATTCGAATGCGGGAATACATCATTCAGCTGTACAACTCACATAAATGGTAGTTGATCATTAAATTGGATGAATTTCAGGTGGAGTGGGTGTATGAAGCGCTCATTTGATGGTGGTTACACTTGGTCGGAAAGGGAGCAACTTCCTCCTGGTATACTAGGACCTATCAAGAATAAGGTTCAGTTGTACTCTACGATTCTTAAGTAACCACCTGGTTATGAATCAGCTTGTCCTTGACTTGTTTCACTACTTTGTTCTCAGCCTATCCTGGTAGACAATAAGAAACTGATATGTGGTTCGTCTGTAGAGAGCTGGAACTCTTGGGGAGCATGGGTTGAGGTGACTTCTAGCTCATATAACTTTATTTTTCTGTTTCCTTTTCTCTTGCTATAAATCAAATGATGTCGAGTTCGTTAATTCCTTGATTAGGTGACTTCAGATGTAGGCAAAACTTGGAGGAAATATGGACCTATTTACATTCAGAATGAGACCCTGAGTGTTATACAGCCAGTTCCTTACCTAACTGCACAGGGAACTCTGCGTCTTCTTATGCGTTCCTTCGATGGAATCGACAAAGTTTGCCTGTCTGAATCCTTTGATGGTGGCGAGACCTGGAGCTATGCCGAACCCACTGAGCTACCAAACCCAAATTCAGGTAAATGATAAAACCAATTCATGGGTCTTCTATAGCAACTAAGCATGTGTTTGGTAAGACATGGAGATTATAGATGGGATTTTTTGAATGGCTTATACGAGGTGAAAATAATTTCTTAGGATCCAAAAATAACCCGAGAGGGTGTGTTTGGTAAGACATAGAGATTGGAGATGGAATTTTTTAAATGGCTTATACGAGTGAAGATAATCTCTTATAATTCCAAAAATAACCCCTCTAACGCATGGTTATTGAAGATTAATCTCTTATAATCTCTATACCGATTAATCTATTAAAAAAACTACCTCTCTTACCAAACACAGATGTTGGATAAGATTGAAGCAGCCTTGTAACTCATGGACCCTTTTGATATGAACTTAATCAGGAATAGATGGAGTTAAGCTGAGGGACGGTCGTGTGGTGTTGGCTTACAACACAGATTCACGCGAAGTACTTAAGGTGGCCATCTCCTCAGACGACGGTGACTCGTGGAAGGAGGCACTAACTTTAGAAGACAGCAGTGGGATGGAGTTCTCGTATCCGGCTGTTATTGAGGGTGGTGATGGCTCAATTCATGTCACCTACACATATAACCGGACTCAAGTAAAGGTAACTATTCGAAAAGAAACTCAAAGTTCCTTAACGAAACAAATGTGTTATTAGATATTAACCTCAGATTCTTCCAATTGATGTTGTTATGGCAGCATGTAGTCCTTCAAAGCCAGATTATTGAATGAATACGCAGAAGCAGATGAAAGGTAAGACCTTTGTATGATTATGTTGTTTATATATGTATTTGTTTATGGATCTTCCATTTGTTACAATACAATGTGCAGATTATGTTGTTGTACAGTCTTTATAGTTATTTAAATTCAAATGCAGATTTGAGCTCATCTAGAAACATACAAATCTGAATTTTAGAGTTTTACAGATTTGAAGAGAGAAAAACACAACATTCATCATTTCACCGTTAACGATGGAATAAGTATACTTGGTCAAGGATCAAATGAATATCCGTTCATCGATTCCATAAACGCTGCCAGCTCGAGCATTTATCGGTCCAAATGACGATCATGAATATTGTAAACAAATTTATACGTACGAACAAATAAAAGATATAACCCTGTATATCTTTATATTTACATACTCTCCGCAAGTTGGAGCAAGAGCATACTGAATGTCTAACTTGGTCATCAAAAAGGCAAACCAGGCTTTACCGAGAGCTTTGGTAAACATATCAGCTCGACATGCGTGTGAATATGATGAGTGGTAATGATGCCGGCTAACAAGAAAATCCCGAACAAAATGGAAAAAATGGCAACCCATTACAATGCGCTTGATGCGGTCGTGGAAAACCTTATTTTCGGCGATGTGAAAAACAGTCCAACTGTCACAAAACAAGCACATCGGAGCCGACGAATCGACTCCAAAAGACCGAAGGAGGCTACAAATCCAAAAAATCTTACAAGCACAAGTCATGGCTCGGTACTTGACATATATAGACAACCGGGGCACAATGGGTTGTTTCTTTGTCTTCAAGCCACATGTGAGTCGTGACAACCCGAGAACTACAAAATAACCCATAATAAAATGTCATGTCATAGATCGAAATCACAATAAACCGTCAAAGAGCTTGAAGTAGACAAAGATATCTCTGGCCGGTGGGGGTGTAAATAGGATGAGGATTCTCCGAAATTCGCGGACATTACTCGTTATGGGGATGGGGAATTTAGTCGGGAGGGCTAAATTGATTCCCCGCTTGGGGATGGGGACGGTGATGAAGATAAGGGGTATTCGCCCCGCTCCCGGATCCGAAACCGAACCCTACGGAAACCCGATAGGAACCCCATCAATGTACTCCCCGGGGATACATAAATAAACAAATTGTATTTATATACACTTTTGTATTTTAAGATTTAAAAGTATCATACTCATTTTTACTTATACAAAATGTATTTTGAAAACTGTGTTTTAAGTTTAAATATTTATTTGCTAATTATGTGTAAATTATGCTAATGCTAATCTATATTAATTTGGTTTTCGTCATATGAGGATAACACCCTCGTGAAATTTTCGAATACGTCGTAAACTTCAAATCACGATGATCAAATGCATGACACACTACATGCGTTTTGTATGTGTCTTAATCTCTCAAATATGTATTTTCGTGGTACAACCTAAATCCTAAACCATAAAATTAAAATGATTAAATAATGTAACACTTTATCTCGAGATCGTAATCTAAATGGTAGTAAGATAAAATTTTTTAGTTTACCCTAGTTTGTAGCATGAGTCTCAACCCTACTTAAACGAACGAGACTTAATGTATACACAATAAACCCATATTTTGGCAAATTGGATAAGGCGATGTGTTAAACAACCAACCAAGTCACTTCACCATTTCAATATAAAAAATATTGATATAATATAAATTGGCATTTATCATGTAATCATGAACCAAAGATTAATTAATTATATACACTCTTATACTTTAAGACATAAAAGTATCATACTCGTTCCTACTTACACAAAATATATTTTCAAAAATATGATGATAACATTTCAAGTAAAAGGTATACTATATGCGTAAATTATGTACAAGTCAATTTGTACTATAAGTCTTGATCATACTTGAACGAAGGCAACCTGATGTGTGTATATATATATATATATATATATATATATATATATATATATATATATATATATATATATATATATATATATATATATATATATATAGTGGAGATCATATGAGAACAAGCTTATCGTGTAATCATAAGAACAGATTCGTAATTATTATTAATTTTGTTACGAATGTGTCATATCGTTTAATGTATTATTCGTAGTTATTGTTCGTTGGGTGGATTATTCGTAGTTATTGTTGGTTATTCCTAATTATTATTATTCGTAACTATTATTAATTATGATATCTACACTAAATCTCGACCCTTAATCCTCACCATCCGACGGTCTAAGATTGTTCTCATGATTACACGATAAGTCTGTTCTCATGGGAACCGCACCCTATATATATATATATACTTTACTTTGACAAATTTGTATTTTATAATTTTTTAGAGTCTTTTTTTCCATGCTTTTTTATTTATATAGTTTAACAATTATAATATCAGTTGGTTGCAATTGTTAAATAGTGCCCCAGTTGTATTTCACAACAAGTACTATATGCATGTTTTAAATTTTAAGACTTGATATTGCATGATTGCTTGCATTGCGAACAAAGTAACAATTATGTATTTATGGCCTAAAGTCACATTTATTAATCGAATTATTGTCTTTGTAAAAAATCTGAAAGTTAAACGGAGATGGGGAATTTTACAGGAGAAAACCCATAAAATTTTAAAATGGGGAAAATTAAATAGGGACGGGGATTTCTCGATGGGAACGAATATCTGAAGGGAACGCGGATGGAGAGAATTTTCAATATCCGAACGGGATAGAGATGGGGGAATTATACTACGGGTAGGGTACTTCCTGCCCCAAACTCAACCCATTGATACCCTTATTAGTTGGGGTGGATCTTTAGAAAGGGGAGGAGGGGCACATTTGATCTTTAGAAAGTGGAGGAGGGGCACATGACAATGTCCTAACGATCAATAGTAGTTTTTGATTTTTTTATTATAATGGATCAGGATTGGAATTTCGTTCTGACCTAGGTCCATGTAATCTCTTTCTCTTAGATTTTTTTAGTTTTTTATTTTTTTATTAATATCAGGTATGACCCGAATCACCGATTTTTTTCCGGTCTTGGACTAGGATTGAAAATTACCTTACCACCAGACCGTGGACCAGATCCGGTCCTAGTGTGGACCAGACCGTAAAAAAAGCTTGTCCAGCCTAGTTAAAAATGTGTAACCCTATGAATAGAGTAGCTTAGCTCAAGACAAGTCATAGTGAGATATACTAAACGACCAATTAACCGTCTATATGATTCAAGAGACTAGAATGGCACGACCGTAGATTCAACTTGATGGTGTTCTACTCCACAGTAAAGGCATAATACTTAGCACTTAGTATACCAATTTGTTTGGAGGACAACCAAAATATACTTTCATTTAGATAAGAAAATACCATCTACATAACACGCAATCTCAACACCAAGAAAGTATTTCGTAGGCCCAAAAAATTGATTTGGTTGTTGAACATCTTAACTTTGCATTCTAGAAGGTTCTACCTCTCAATTAGAGACTTAGGATAAACAACTAGAGATTTCACCTACTGATGTGAGAGCATCTATAAACCTAGCAAAACTCAAACATGATCATGTAAGCTAGAAGAGAAGGAGTGAAGAACATTTATGGACCTACCGATGCTCTTTAGATAAATGTGTTTTTAGATGCTAAATATACCAAAATTTGATTTCGTTGTTGAACATGCACCTCTTATTGATCATGCCGATTATATTGCATATATTGATAAGCATGTTGAAATTCTTGAGCCTAATGATATGGATGTCGAATCTAGGATGGTAGTTGTTGATCTTGTTAAGTTGGGTGATCCTACTAATATGTATGTCCATTGTAATGAGTTTGTGGGTAATAATGTTGGTCATTTAGCTATTTAAAGAGTTTTATGTGTTACTCCTATTTTAACTGTCGCTAATGAGCTTATGTGTGGAGATGAGCATTCGCTAGATGATGATCTTGATCCTACTTGTGTTGATAAACTTGAATTGTGTGATTTTAAGCATGATGTTTCTAAGGATTCCTTGATGATAAGGTTCGCAAGTATGTTCAAGTTGTTGAGGTTAATAATTTCTCTTGTCCTCTTAGGTTTTTGTTGTTTGAGGAGATTCATAGGAAATACTTAATTATGTATTTTTTTATATGGATCAAACAACCTCTATCCCTTTTAATTTAACCTAGGAAAAGACATTTAAGTGTAGTTCAAGTCGATGGGAAGTCTCATGTGTTGAGATTTAGCTGACAATGTTGATTTGTGGTTAAATGATTTCTTCTCTACCTTAGCATTGAGGTTTTCAGGAGATTTTCATGTTGAGAAACCTCTTATAGATAGATATGACTTTAAGTATGATTATGAGATACATGTTGATTGATGACCCTAAGTTAGATATTCACGAGTTGAGGAGGATTTTTAGGAGAAGGAGAAAAGCAACCCCTATATTTTATGACTCGCCTAATCCTTTGATGTTTGTTGTGCTTGATCTTTTTATGTATGCATGTATTGTATTTCTTTGTGATATATTCTTGAGCAAAACATTTCTAGGTGCATAAGAGAAGTATTTACGGGAAGTTCTCTCACCCTCCTATTGTGAGGACTTGGGCATTCACTTTGATGATTTCTAGTCCGATTTTAAATGGTGCTCTTGTGGGTGTTCTTGTAGGAGCTTGTACGTACACTAAGAGGAACATGGTTAGGAGCTAGAGGAAGCATTTTCACCCATTGTTGTACCCCGGATTAGTGTAAAGGAGGAGCATTTGTGGATGAATCATTTTCAAGAGCTAGGGGAGTTTGATGTAGGAGCATTTGTGGACCTAGCAAAACTCAAGACCATGATCATGAAAGCTAAAAGACAAGAAATAAAGAGAACTCTAAGTAGGAGAAGAGGAAGAGTGATGTTCATTCCTATAAGAAGAAGAGGAAGGATAAAGCTCACTCAAGACAAAAGAGAAATGAAGACCAATTCTAAGAGAGTGAAGGCGTCAAGGGTAAAAATGCCCAATACTCGAGTCAAACAAATATGGTCAAACTCCACACATTTGGAGATCTATATGGACACTTATGGAGTAGAGTGGATGTGCTCAATGGATGTATTTACAGCCTATGTATTATTTTAATTTCAACTCGATTACTCTTTTAATGGCTATTGGGTTATGTTTTAGTAATTGAGCTCTTTAAGCTAGTTTTAAGCCCATCTTTTAATTCAATCGTTTAGGTTAAATTAGGTCCAATTAGAGAGGGTTATGAATTGATTTTTCCAGCCCTACTTTAGATGTTATATTTGGCTTAGTTTTGACCATTAACACCAAAATATTTTTATGTCAATTACAGAACACGTTTCACGTGAGTTACCATTTCTTCTGTGAAGAATGCAAGTGAGATTATCTTCCTCGTTGTTTATTAGCTTGGAGTCTCTTGCGTGTGTCAATTTCAATTGTGAGAGTTGGTACTATCAAACATTCACAAGCCTCATTCTCATGCTTCCTAGGTCATATCTAGGATCGTGTGAGATTGTTGCGGAAGGGTTTCTTTATCATTCTCAGTTGTGTCATAGTTTTAATATACCTAAGATTGATCTAAGTTGTTTCAAGGGGTTCAACCTTGATCTATCTTTAACTTCTTCCATTTCTACGCCTTTATCCTTCCATTTTGAGTCATCTAGTTGAAGACGAGCTTTTGGTGTCAAAGATCATGACATACCCCATATCACCTACTTAGCTAAGTCAATTCCTAATGTATATGTGATGGTGGCATGTAAATTTAGCATCATCAACATGGCGATCTGATTTTAACTAGCGTTCACATCATAGAGTTCATTTCTCGGATGAGACTTGAAGAAGATCTTAGAGAGTCCATGTACTAAACTAAGTCCATTTCTAGTGCCTATGTGGTGGTTGTTAGTCACTTAACACCGCCAACATGTTGATACATTATGGTTTAGTATTCAAAAAACTAAGTTTTATCATCATCTAGGAGAAAACTAAGAATGTTTGGATGCCTAAATCATGCAATTTTACATTAATAATCCTCAAACACCGATAAACACCGACAAAGACAATGAAACATTATCTTTGCAAGATGTGAGACAATGACAAGGGAAAGGTCTTCTTAAGCTAATGCAAGGATGCCTAAATCATGCAAGGATGTCTAAATCATGCAATTGTAACTCCTAGTTTTGAGTGACAAGAAAAGTAGACATCCTCAAACACCGACAAAGACAATGACAAGGAAGTAGACATCCATTTGGCCACATATGCACTAATGTAAGGATGCCTAAATCATGCAATTTTACGCTGAACTAAGCTAAATATGCACGTAAAAACTAACATGAAACATGTGATCTTTGTAAGATGTGAGAGTTGCATGAATGTATGCCTATATTTCCTATAAGTTGCGAGAGTTTTACAAGAATGTCCCTAGATAACATAAATGACATGACGATCGGTATGTTTATCTAATGATTTGAGATTCATTATTGCATGTTGTTGTGATTCTAATCCCTCTTTCTTATTGATTTTGCTTCATTTCTAGTTGTGTTTGCTTTCAGGTTGAATACGCCTAGGAAGAAGTTACAAGACTCTGTTCACCCCGTATGATCCTAAACCAGAAATATTGTTCCAAAACCAACGTTCTACATCACTTGCTCAACTTGATCAGTTGCATCAATCAACCCGACCGACATTGTCCTTATCGACTCGAACACTTTTTACATATGTGTCAAGAACTTACAAAAATATTGTGATACTTGCTGAGACAACATTGGCTATAATACAATGCCAACTAGATGAGATGTAGATGAGAATTTAAAATTGGAAGCAAGAGAAAAGAGAGTCCTTGAAGTTGGTGGTGTTGTAGATTCTACTAGGAAAATATACTAAGACTACAAGACATGTCCAAGAACACAATCATACAACCATTCTTGGTGGTTTTGGTACTAGTTTCAACCCCGTGGTGTTATGACTCCCGAAATTGTACCTAGTTTTGAGTTGAAATTGATATGATAAATTTTCTTGCAACACATGTACACTAAATGAGAGTCCGTTGAGATATATAAAAGCCTTTTAGACTTTGTTAACACTATGAATATCTATAATGTTCTTATTAAACCTTACATCTTGTTGCTTTTGAAAAATTCTCATGATGCCCATAAGGTTTTAAATTTTGTTTTGGTAACCAATTTTGTATGTAATTTCATGTGGTGTCCAAAAATTTTTGTTTAATTAGTCTTCATAACCATTCATTCATTTTTTTCATCCAATTTTTTATTAGTTGAATCTTTGTCTTTGTGAATGTTAAGCCATATAATTAATTCTATATTAGTTTCAATAAATTAAGTAAAAAAAATAAATTAACTTATAAAAACAAATAAAAATTATGTAATCTAATTAATGTGGGTTTTAGTGAAGATTTTAAATTGAACTTGTTATACGAATTTCTTAATAAAGGGATAATTAGTAACTTAATTTCAATAGTTATTATGATTAGTAGATAAAATACTAAAAAGCTTATATTACCTTAATAAAAATATTTTGAGCATAAGTTGTTAGTCACCAAATAAACTTGAAATTTACATTTACAAGGTATATGAGACTAAATACCAAAAGTTTATGCATTCCAAGATTTAAATACATGAATTAATTAACCTACCTTCATCGGATGATACATTTTGCTTATGTGGTATTTTACAGTAGACTTTGATAAACTATGTCATCCTATAGTAAATTATAGGATTTGGTGTATCTATCCCCCGGTGTGTTTGAAATATCCTCCTGGCGCTGTGATACATTTTGCGTATGTGGTATTTGGCAACGTGCTTTTGTTGACTAATTAATTGATATATTTATACCTTACCAAAAAAAATTGATGTATTTATATAATACATGATAAATTTTAGTATATAGCCACATATAATAGTACACGTAAATTTCTAGTTTATTTGGTGACTAACAACTTATGACTAAAATATTTTTTTATTACGGTAATATAAGCTTTTTATATTTTTTTTTTATCATTATAACTATTTAAATTAAGTTACTTATTATCTCCTTAATGTGTTATGTTCAATTTAAGATATTCACTAAAACCCACATTAATTAGATGAGATACTTTTTATTTGTTTTATAAATAAATTTGTTTTTACTTAATTTATTGAAACTAATATAAACATAATTCTATGGCTTAACATTCACAAAGATAAACAAAAATCAACTAAGAAAAAATGAATAAATGGTTATGGAGACTAATTAAACAAAACTTTGTGGATACTACATGTAACTAGGGGTATAGGCCCGTGCTACGCACGGGTAGTTCTAAAAATAAATAGATATTTATATTTAATTGATAACTCCGATAACAAATACTTTTCTTAATTATTTTAGCAAAAACCAACCAAAAATTAGTTTTATTTTCTCAAAACGACTGGGCTTCCAATATATTTATTGTATAAAGTATTTACGAATCATTTGATACGTTAAGATTGAAGATTCTGAGTTGATAATTAAAATTAAAATTATATATATCGCTTTCAAATACAGATTTTGAGATATGATTGATGATATTACAAAAAGTGTAACAAAATTTATTATAAACTTCTAATTTATATGTGTATAAATAAAAATATAAATATTGGTGTAAAATACATATTTGGTATGAAGGGGTGTGATTAGATTATATTCGTTAAGATAACATCTATTGTAAGAAATTTTATTTTGCATATAGATTAAAATTTGTAAATAATTTTTAATTTTAAACACATTTTTTTATAATTAATTTTAAACACATATTTGATAAGTAAAGAAGGTGTTTGATTACATACATCGATTGAGATTAACATGCATTAATCGAGACAAAACTTATTGCAAAAAATCACAATCTTACTTGTAGGTAGGATTACATAAAAATTACTTACTAAATAAAAAGTTCAAAACCTCATGGAAACGATGAGAAATTCTCTTAAATTTTCATTATTTGGAAAGTCATTCGATTGATATTGTATATTATCTTCTAATTATGTTACTACTTGAAACCAACTACACGAGTTCTTTACGAGTAAATCTGTTTGTGTCATGCAATGGTGTGACGAAAACCGAGTAAATTTGTTTGTGCCATACAATGGAGTGACGAAACTCGTCCAAATGGATATACAAAAATGTAATTTCTAAATGTACCGGTGAAAATCTATATTCTTCACTAGAACTACGCACTTCGCGTGCGTAGTTGGGTGAAAACCAACTACGCAGATGGGTTTCGTATTTGAAGTAAAAAAAAAAAAATTACAGTCCAAATACGCACCCCATATGTAGTTGAAAAATTTTCAACTACGCACGCAAAATACGTAATTACTGTGAAGAATAAAGATTTTCACCGGTACATCTAACATTAGCTTATAAAAATAAGCATATACAATTTTATTAAACTTGTTAATTATGATGAGAAATTAAGTTGAGTTACCCTCCTCCCAACTACAGTTTCAAAAACAATGGTTATAATATTTTGAAACACTCATAAACAGTTGTGTTTATATGCAGCCATTAATCTTCCTCAGCTAAGAAGTATGTAGGCAGCAGGCTATAGAGCAAAACAATTGTCACCATCATATGGGGAATGCAAGAGCCAACAAGGAGTCATGATTTTGTTTTAATGAGATTCAAAACACTAAAGTCAATAACCAAGTTACAATTACAAAACATAATAATAATGATAATTATTATTATGCAAAAAAGAGAGGAGTAGAAGAATCAAATAAAAGTCTCTCTATTTTTTTAAACCAAATCTCAAATATCATCTTCTTCTACATGGTTCAAAGTTGCTGTACAATCACAATTCAAAGCTGTCAACAGCACATTGCTCCACACCAAAATCAATGCATACAAGCTCGCTATCCATACTTTCATTCCTAAACCCATCCCGACCGTTGATTTAAAACCTACCTTCCAATCTCGACCGTACACGTCAACCTTCTCCACGCCTACCATCTCCCACCATACAGCCGCCGTCGCCACCTCCACAACCCCTGCCACCGCCCACCCTACCATCCTCTTCCCCTCCATTACATCCCACCCTATCCTCACCGCTTCCACACCCCAACACTTGTCCTCCACCACCGAAACTACCATCCCCATATCCAACACCGACTTCAGGAATACCTCCCCCATTGTTGTTACAAACGAAACCGCCAATCCCATCACCGGCCCCGCCATCCCCGTCGCTATCACCGCCGCAGTCCTCACAACCTCCCCGTATCCCACTTGCGCCGCGTGACCTAGCACTCCGGTCACTACGGACCGCCACCAGCTCGATCTCACGGCTGACAATACGGACGAGATCGATGCTCTGCGTCGGCGCCGCTGGAGGATACAGGCGGCGGATGAGACGGAGGATATGATTACAAGAACTGAGAGAGGCAGGCATATGAGCGCGTGGAGAGCTCGTATGCGGAAGAGTGACTTGGAATCCTTTTTAGCCTCGTCCAAGATGTTTAGGGCTTCGATCCGGACTGACACTATGGTAGCGAGGGACTGGAGATGGACGATCCGGCGACGGAGAGAAGCGGAAGCGAGAGAAAGTGAACAGAGGAGGAGAGAGAGAGGTAGGGCCAAGAGGAGGAAGATCGAGGAGAACATCTTTGGGTTGGAGATGAAGATCTTGAATGAATTTGAGAATACAGCTTTGAGAGATTTGAGAAAAGAGGGATGGCGATTGATTGTGCTATTTTCTGTAGTGGCAGGGATCTGGTGGCGGTGGTGATCGGAGACGCCATCTTCGGCTGCGGAAGGCATGTCTGGTAGTGGTGGTGGTGAGCGTCGTCACCGGAGAAAAGTTTGGCCATTACGGGCGGATCGGTCTACTGCTGGAGTCGGTTTTAAATGTTGGGAGAAACGAATCGTAAGTTAAACAAAATGGTATGATTAGGCCAAAGTGAAGTTACGGAACTACCCCTTTGATCAGATCCAACCAGGCTCCATTTGACGCTGAGTATCAACTTCATCATAAAATTGGACTCATACTAGCCCTTGATTAGAATTAAAAATTGGAATTGATTGTTTAATTAATCTTATAAAAGGTAAGATAATATTAATTGTATCATTAGAATCAAAATTGGAATTGATTGTTTAATTAATCTTATAAAAGGTAAGATAATATTAATTGTATCATTAAATAATGAAAGTTACGATTCTCCTTGAATTTACTTTTAAATAATTTTTAAATAAATTTTCCTAATTTATAATTATTCTTTCATCCTTTATTACCAATTAAAAACATATTAATTGTGGGATCTGGATCCAGTAAAGTTGAGTATCAACTTCACGATGAAATTAGACTCATATTAGCCATTGATTAGAATTAATGGTTTGGATTGATTGCTCAATTAATCTATAAAAGGTAAGATAATATTAATGGTATCATCTAATCAATACTAAAAGTTAAGATTCTCTTTGAATTTCCTTTTAAATTAATTTTAAAATAAAATTTTCTAATTTATAATTATTCTTTCTTCCTCCAATCCTCCATTACCAATTAAAAACTTAATATTAATTGTGTGACTATCTACTCTATTTAAAAACCTTAAAAAACAAAAATAAGGGACAATTTATAATTTTTTATCTAAAAAAGTATAATAAAATAAATACAAGTTGTAGAACTTGCTTATTAACTTAAAAAATTTTAACTAGGATGAAATTTTTTAAGAGATAGCTTTTTAAATTTAATAAATATTTTGGTAAAAATCATCAAGGTTAATTAAAGATTTTTATTACATATATTGATGATACGAGCTAATAAATAATACTTTATAAGTAAAAAATTAAAATAGGAAATTTGGCATTTTAATGAATAATATTTATATTGATATAATTATTATTAGTCAAGAGGAAATTACTAATTCCGTGAGCTTTACTAGATTATAAATTAGAAGCTTAAAATCATTAAATGTTATTCTAATTTTTGTTTAAAGAAAATCTTATATATCTTGAATCAATATAATACCTTTTATAACATAAATAATACAATCAATCCCAACTTTTAATTCTAATTATGGGCTAATATCCGTAATATTGTTTCAAATTAAGCTTTTGGATAAGAGGTTATTTTGGAGATCTAGATAAATTTATCTTAATGTTGTACGTATCCGTAATTTTTCTTAAATATCTCGATTTGTTTAAGTATGACAATTATACCTTTTTTTTTTACCAATATATAACTATTTGGTTTTGTTATACTTCACCTAGAATTGAATGAAATTTTAATTATTAAATGACAATTATTTTATGTTGGTCAATAATTCAGGGATAATAAGACGATGATTTGAATTGCTAGAGCAATAAAGAACGGTTTGTTTGGTTGCAAGGAAAAGCCAAGAAGGAGAGATGCGTGAGGGGATGACTAGAAGAGTTGCTTGGCATAACATTGACGGTAAGGGGAAGGGCGAGAGGAGGGTGTTTGTTGAGGTTTCCGGAGAGATGAGGGAGTTGGAGGTTGGTGGAGAAGAGCATGAGAGGTTGTTGTGCTTGAGGAGGCGAAATAGAAAGCACTGGGGAGGCTTGAGATTAAAGGAGAGTTAGGGAGAAGCAAAGGTCGTCATAAGGGCAGCTAGCTAGGGGAAAGACACAGAAGGGCGGCCTAGACTGGAGCTAGGAGTGACTAGCTGGGTGGCAAGAAGGAAGGGTTGCAAATGGTCGTTTAGTTGGGTTCTCATGGCGCCAATAAGAGAAGAAGACGGGAAAGAAGAAAGGGAAGGAAAAAGAGGGGAAAAGAAAATAAAAATAAAACAAAAATAACAAAAAGGGGATTAAAATAAACTCCATCGGAATATTTTTCTGATTTTTATTCAGAAAAATATTAGAGACAATCAAAGAGAACAGAATGGAAATGCTGCATTGAGAAAGATCCGAGAGGAAGTTGAGCCTTGTAATAAGGGAACCATTTAAGATTATTGAGAGGAATCGGCCTTTGAGATATCGAGTTTAAAGAAAATGATATCTATGAAGATCACCCGATGTAGATTCTCGAGTATGAGACAAAGCAATTCCGTTGGTAAAAGTTCTATGGTCGCGGCATGGTACCAATGCATCTACTTGGGAAACTAGAGCGATGATGAGGGAGTGTTACCCTTCGTTTTTCGAGTTCTATTTTCGGGGACGAAACTCTTTTTAAGAGGGAATGATGAAACGCCCACAAAATAAGGCACGTTTTGTATAAATACTTTTTCTGTATTCTTATTCATATTTTGCTATCCTAATTTTTTTTCTTTAGTAATTTCCCGTCGTAAATTTTATGAGTTTATATATATATATATATATATACATATATATATATATATATAGAGAGAGAGAGAGAGAGAGAGAATCAGACTCTCATGTAAACAATCCTTATAGTGTACAATGAGAACAAATCTAATCCGTAAGATTAGAATAATAGATGGTCAAGATTAACCATAATAAATAGGGAAAAAAATAAAAATAAAACAATTTAGAATGAGATTGGGGAATTGGCTGCGCGTGAACGAAAATCAATTTTCACCCAATTTGCTTCATTATTGTATAGAAAAAGATTTGTTACCTTATATGGCCCTAGAATCTCTCATTCAAATCTTCCATCATCGTTCAATAACCGATTATTTGTGAAACGACTCCAATGGCGAGCAAGAGCGATTCAACGATGATTAGGGTTGTTGTCGTTCGTCCAATGAAGGCACCATCGTCGTCTCCAAACCAGATTTGGCCAGCCGGTTTTCTTCGCAAATCCGGACTTGAACTCGTCATGGATCTCCCTCGAATGCCGCAGGTGCCCTTCCAACATTCCTTCAGTCTCGTGCATCGCGACTCAACCGTCTATGGGACCAATTTCGTCTCGCTCACCATCAATTTTTCTCGAGACTATTCAAAAGCCTCGTTTTCCTTCATCCTCGTAGTCTCCTGTCGATATTACATCATTACCATCAACAATCTTGTTGTACGACTCCAAATTTGTCATCATTGCAGACCAACCGGAATCCATGGTTGTCCCCATCCTCAATAGTACAAGAGAAGCAGATGCTATTGGATTTGTATTCACTGTTTATTGAGTTTTTATTCGTTGATGTATGTTAATGTATTTAGCAAAATGAGAAGGACATTGGTTTTGCTTAGATTAAGATTCAATATGTTTTTGTGGTGCTTGAAACCTTCTTTGATCTGATGAACAAAATTTGTTATTCCATTGTCATATACATGAATTATTGTACTTTAGTTTTTATTCGACACTAAATGCTGTAAATATTCGGTGGTTATATGTCTTTTATCCGGCGATTTGTGGTGGTTTGTCCGTGTATGTGCGACAAGTTATTGGATGCAATTGAATAACTAAATTTTTTAACGAATATATTATATCATTTGTACGAATATATTTAGTAACATGCACGAATATCTTCGTATACGTATATGTTCGCGAATTGTCCGAAGATTGAAACATTGGTCTCTTCAGATTATGAGCGAATATTTTTTACTATATAAATAAATAATTTATGTACCACTGACTATTAATTTCAGTTATCAATAATCGACTATAATTTGTTAGACATAAACGAATAATATCGGTATCATGAATGAATTTTTAATAGTATATTGACGAATATTTTCATGAACACAAACGAATACTTTTGTACAATATTAAATATAAGAATGGAGATGATAATTGAATTGATTTAGAAATGTTATTGATATCAACGATGGTGAATGATGAATTGAGAAATGAAAAAAAGGGCAATATGAATTTACGTTGAAAATCATATTTGGATGTAAATGTGAAGATTAGGATAATAACAATTAAGGAGAGAATCACTAACTGCCATATTTGACTATAATTACTATGGAGAGTGTAATGCACCTTTTTTAATTGGAGAGTGGAGTAAAATATTCCCTAAAATTTGGTTTAATTAAGACCATTAGATCAAAACAATCCTATGGTTAATGTATGTTCTCATTGAACACTATAAGGGATATATATATATGTGTGTGTGTGTGTGTGTGTGTGTGTGTGTGTGTGTGTGTGTTACGAGAATAACTTCTATATCGTAAATTATATTATTATGAGTATATTAATATATATTTGATAAAGAAGGTCGAACTTTCAATTTACACAGTTGGCTTTGGCTCTTGCCAAACCAAACTTTGATGTTACGTTTCCTCAATTGGTGGTAACCAGACTTCAAGTCTATTTTGGAAGAGACTACCGACCCTTGAAACCAGTCAAGTGGGTCACCCATCCGTTGCAAAGGATGCTTGTTCTTCACTATTATCTTGTTTAGCTCACGGTAATCGAGGCACAAACGGAGAGAACCGTCTTTCTTTTTCACAAACAACAGAGGTGTTCTCCATGGCGGTGCATTGGTTCTAATGAACCCTTATCAACAAGATCTTGTAATTGTTTCTTCAATTCATTCCTCTACCGTTACCATTCCGTATAACACTTGGTTATCGGAGTTGATCCACGCTCAACTTTAGTGGAAAAATCCACATCCCGACGTGGTGAAATTATTGGTACTTTATTAGGAAGGACATCGGGAACTCACAATTAAGTGTAATTCATGATAACTCGGAATCCTTCTTTTCTTCTCTCATCATATGACATAAGAACTGACACAACCTTGTCTTAACAATTGACAAGTGATCATGGTACTAATGATCTGCCTCGATCTGTTGGGGTGACATCTTTCAAACACATGTATTGCTTCATCTTCAACTATAACGGTGACCGTCCTCTTTCAAAGATCTGTTATCTCTTGAATTCGAAAGACTTGCTCGAGTCTTCTGACTCTTGGGGCCTTGTTTAAGTGATCAGTCAACTTAATCCCCTTCTTTCACCTTAAGTATGTACATGGTTGCAATAATCTTCTAAGGTCTCGCACTTATGTACTACCATAAGAGCATGTACAACAAATATTCTATTTTAAGGAATGTTAGAGTTCTGGGAAATTTTAAGGGATTTTTTTATGCAACAAATTCCCTATCACAATCCCTAAAATAGGGAGTTTGGGAAAAATATGCATTTGTTTCCCTATATTTCCCAAATACCTCTCACCTACAAAATTTAACAGTTTTCATCCTTATTTTAAATAAAAAATTAAATATATACATGACTCCCTATTATGGAGAAGTTATTGGGTTCAAGACAAAAATAATTTAGAGAAAACGAAAGTTCTTTCTCTATTTTGAAGTATTTTTGAAGAAGCTGTTGCACATGCCCTAAGGGTCCTAACTGCAAGACTTAATTGTGCCTTAAAATAATTAATCTTATCTTCTTTGTTTTCCGGGATATCGCCAACATGTGGGAGGAACTCTTTGTATTTTACATAAGCTTGCACCATAGACGTCCTTTCTTCAAATTGGTGTAGGAACTTACTTCATTTCCTTTTACAACGTCCATCCGACAACGGAGATTTTAATCCTCAGTCTTTCATATACTTTTCATACATCTCATGTAAACTTCATAACTTCAAAACTTCGGTCTTCACGAATTCCTGCCATCCATTGATATAATTCTAATAACGGAGGATAATACTAAATAGTTTAATATATAGTAGGTACATGAGAGCGTGGAGACTAGTGAACCTAACTCACAACCAACTCAAGGAAAATCCGACTCAACAAAAAACTTGGCAATCAAAACTCGAATCAATCAAAACACGAACCATACCTTTGATATCATCTTTTGTAACGCCCCCAAAAGCGCGCTAGGCGTTACAACAACAGGGGAACCGGACGTTTGTGATAAATAAAATGAAAGACAAAGACGTAAATCAATAAAGTGCAACAAATCCGAGCGGCCTTGACTTGTCGAAAATAATAATAACAGGAAAGTCGAAAGACGTCCCATGACGTCAACCACAAAGGGTTCCAAAATCCAATAAAGAAACGACCACAATGGACAACAATAAACCGGACTTATAAAAGTAAACAGCCCCAAACTCAACCGACTCGACTCACACTAGGGTTTATGACCTCCATGCTCTTGAACTTGTCATGTACCTGATTATGTTAAAACAAACATAACTAACCCCACCGTGGTGGGGTTAATCTTCCACATAAGCGTATATGATACTTCATGATCTTTAGAAAACGTCAAATGAATCTATAAAGACAGTCATGCATTTAAAATCATCATATATCTTTTAAGCTCATGATAACATATATTGAAATCTCAAACCAAATCCACAATTATGATCAAGTCCAAAATACTCATAATTAAAACAATATTCAAGGTCAAATATTCATAAATCATTTCAAATGAAGTTCAATCCAATATAATCTCAAGTAATTTTTAAACGTCTTAAAGCATAAATCATGTATCACAATCCAAATCCTGTATAGACATAAATCATATCTAAATATCCAAGTCCGAAAACGATATTTCATAAGTCCAAGTCAAATAAGTCATAGTCTATACCAAGGTTCATAAATCCATCTCAACATGTTTATAAATCAAAAACTATATTTCATAACCCAAAGCAATACTCATAGATCCAAAATGTCATTAAGTCCAAAATATTTCATAAGTCCAAACCACGTTTCATAATTCAAAATAACATTTCATAAGTCCATATCAATAAGTCATAAACCGAAACCATAATTCGTGAATCCAACACTAACTCATAATCCAAAACAATACTCATAGTCTAAATAACCGGTATAACGCATACATGGTCAATTGACCGAAATGGAGTAACAAAGTATAACTATGTCCCTCCCACAAATCCATCTCAAGAACCAACCAAATCATGATATCAAAACATGCTCGAGCATTTTTAATTTATAAACCGCATTTAAAACTCAGAATTGTATTTTAGTTTATAACATGTCCACCTCCTACGTTGAACACAAAGGTACCTTTTAATCCTTAACCATGGGATAAACACGACATTCAATGATCAAGTGAATCCTCGCCATCCACTAAAGTTAGGTGCATCCTCAGCCCGTACAAACCATATCTTACCACCAATTGGTGAGCGTGACTCCCTCAACCGAGTAGCAAAACCAAATTGTAAAAACAAAATATGTGGTCATAGACCGAATCATCTCATCATAACAATAGCTAGGGAAATTGCCTGCCGTGGTCATAGAACAAATCATCTCAACATCGTAACCCGAATCAACCAATTATAAACCATCTCCATCAATAATTCAACAACCCCTTTTTAAGAATCACTAACCGGATAACAGACACCGCCAATAATGGCAAAATAACTCAAGTCTCGTAATCACAAATGCTTTCAAAAACAACTTATCAAACTTTGATAATACAACACAACTCCATAAATCCTTGATCAAACTTAACTTAAAATATCCCAATAAATATATGCATACATGTATGAATCATAGTTAACAAGCAAACATACTCCAAAAACGCTAAAGTATATATCTCATAAATATCATGCTATCGTATTTTAAAACGTCAAAACATGCATGCAATAACTGAACTACTTAACACAATCATGATCATATAAAAACACTCACAAGTACTTGCCTAAAAAATGAAGTCTTACGTGCGGCTCTTAAGCCAAAACGACACATTCACTAAAACTCACCAAACTATCCTAAACACATACAACACATAATCAATATACATACTATATATCACAACACCATCTAAAAGGTGTAAGAGTGACTTACATGGTCCCGACTTGAGTTCACGTTTTACTTCACTTAGGGTTTGTCCAAAACCCGTTATCTAACCGAGTACGAACCTAACATTCCATACCAAGCATATTACGTTATAATATTTCAACACATACGTTAATATGCAATGTTCACTTCCGAGGTTCCATAATACTTACATAGCGTCAAAAGACGAAAGCCGATCGACGGATGGCGAACTTTGACTCATTAGACCTTTCTCGGGGTCGTTTCCAAACCTAATACCGAAACTAAACAAGTTTAGCTTTATAAGATAAACTTGGGAATACATATACATATATATATATATATATATATAAGATAGAACTCGTATTTAATACTTTGGTCAAAATCTGTAAATACATTTTCTAGGGCAATTTGTGCAATATTATAAACATGGGTCATAAACTGTAAATAAATCCTTGGGCCATTTTTAGTAATTATTTCAGTAGAGGGCAATTTTGCAAATTCACAAAAGTTGGGTTATTTCCCGTATTTAAAACCTTGGCCATATGTTGTAATTAAACTCGTAAGGGCACAATAGTGAAAATACAAAAGTTGGGGCCAAAAACGCAATTACAAATATGGGTGATTTTCTGCAATAGCACCTAAAGGTTGGGGGTCTGATTTAATTACTGAAAAGGATTTTCAAAAACCCTATCTGTTGGCGGCGGCGAGGAGGCGCGGGGGAGGCGGTTGTGTGGCTCTATTAGAGACGAGGGCGAGGTATGGCAGTCCCAGTGTGTGGCGGCTCCGATGGGCTTTAGTTGACTCCGGCAAGGCGAGGGCAATAGTCGAGTAGTTTCCTCTATTTTCTGCAATGACTCGATGATGACCACTACGACAATGAGAAGCGGACAAGAGGGGTTGCAAGCGTGAAGGAAAGAGGAGGAGATGTAGGTGAGGGAGAGGGAGGGACTGTGATGGTGAGAGAGAGGACGGAGAGAGAGATGTAACACCCCAAATTCTTTGAACTCGGGGCGCTACTGGTTAGGACCTCACAATGGGTCCCGACCATAGTTTGACAATAATTTTCCTAGATCTTACAACAAGGCACAAATGTAAGTAAACACTTTGAAAACTACAAAATATATTTGCATGAATGTATAACATGTGGCAACCTTACAAGACAAAAATGTCATAATAACGTGCATGCAAAAATTGAAATACTCTCATGTTCCCATCTAAATGAGTACGTGGACCCGGTTCACCATCCGCTCCAGATCTCTCTACAACTTCTTATACCTACAAAGCATCTACAACATCGTACAAACTGTTAGCTAACAATCTACATATTAGAAGAATAACATAAGAACAAACACACACAATGCGGAAACGGGAACACAGAGCATGCTATCACAGAATCCATTTATTATCTTCATTAAGGTTATACACTTCTAATTCCAAATATGCTTGTGGCAAGAGAAGTCTAAGACTCTCGCCTCCGTCCCTTTATCCAACAGGAGTGGTTCAGTGCACGTCCCCGTATACCATGTGGAATGGTACAGTACCCTCCCCGTATACCATGCGTGGCCTAGTCGCGGAGAACCTCCCAGTCTCCCTCAAGAGTTGAGCAGATGATGCCACCACCGTTACACTTGGGCCAAATATAAGGCGGTCATACAAATCCAGTTATCATAAATAAGCATACAATAACACACACCACTCATGTCATTCAAACAATAAAAAAATGTAGCTAAGTAATCCCAAAGGACTTACCTGAACCAAGTCAAGTCCCATCAACAATATCACTCGATCCCGTCCGAGTATGATCTCAACTGCCTGATCATAACATGAAAATTTTATCAATATAACTTATCCGACATCTAGAAGTTCTAACTTCTAGGTCAACAACAAATATCCGAGAAAACGTACTAAACAAACTCTTTTTTGAGAAAAACCGATTTTACCCCTGGGATCCGGAAAACTCTAAAGGATCTATAAATTTACATGAACTTCTACTAGAAACCCAATACATGATGTCCTATTCTAAGACAAAAGGATTTATGGAGTTTGTAAGATGCCCGACTTTCAACTCCTTATCTAAACTAACTAAGGTCCAACTAACACGTTACTCCTAAATCCCAAACATTCTGAGAATGTCTATTCACTTGTAGATCCCTGTCTACTCCTATAATATAAATCCATAACGTTACACAATTCCAAACCATCTTCAAGAATACAATTCTAAACCTACCCAAACTCTTCAATAAACAAACTATGCTTATACCTAACTTCAGAACAACACAAATCTGAATCTAACTGTTGGCTCGCTCTCTAAACTTGAAACATTATACTAATCATATCCATAAACAACATATCAAAATTTCAAGTCCGTCAAAGGTATCTAACCCAATTAAATCTGCATCACAAAACTGCATCAACATGCAATTTCCTCAACACTTAGAATAATTCGGCAAGAACTAAAAAACTGCTCAAGGTCTCTACTTTGGTAAACCATAACTCATAAACCACTCATCGGATCCCTCTCAAATTTTAGTATATTCTACTATGCAACCCTGACTATAACATATCAAAAATTTAGCCATATAAGAAGAGTATAGCTTACCCAATTCTGGACCCGAAGTTGAATGCTTATCACTTCTTAAAACTCAGAAATGCATCAGATCCTCTAGTTATCTTCCAAGGCTGCTATGGAAGGTTTTAAGACACAAATGGATGCTCCCATCAACATATACATATGGAGGGAAAACTAGTGAAGAGGAGTGAGGTCCTTACTAGACTAGCGAGACTCGACATGCTCGTGTGGACAAGGAAGAAGAGAAGATGCGTGACCCTTTGTCACTAGGGCACACCCGCGGCCATGTTCGCTGCACCCGCGACTAAGGAGTGAGGCACACCTGCGGCCATGTCTCGGTGCACCCGCGGCTCAAGGAGTAAGGCACACCCGCGGCTATGTCTCGACGCATCCGTAGCCACACTCGTGGCACTCATGTGGTTAAGTTGTTCCTGGGTTCGTGCTATGCAACTGCAGAGGAGGAAAGGTCGTCGTTTTTTTACCCGACTGAAGGAGATGAAGTAAGCCTATCCTGGTGTTGTTTCTAGTTGATGTGTGCCCAACCACAAGAAGGAGAAGGGAAGATCATAAACCGTTTCTGTTGATGGGTGTATGACAAGGAAAGGGAGAGGTTTGCTACATGTTGTTTTCCACAAGGTGAAGAAGAAGAGTTGTTGCCCTCAGCCGGAGAGGACGAGAGAAGCCGAAGAAGAAGTCCGGCATCGTCTGTTGCTGCTCTCATTGGGAGGAACTAGGAGAGTAAGAGGACGAGGTTGATTTTCAATCGTGGTCAAATAAAGGCGGGTAAGGAGTGGTACTTCTTCCAAATGAGACCGATGGTGTGTTTTAATGAGCAAGAGTTGGGTCAATCATTTTGACTCACGGAAGACGCCATTATGATTAATGGGTGACAACAAAATAACCGGATTCATAACGGCGGTACAAGGGTACATATTATGATGTTAGAACCTTGGTAGAGTGACGTGTCAAGTTTAAGGCGATGTTAATTGAAGGATACATCTCGTTTGGAACGGACATGGGATAGAGTTGCGCGGAGAGACTAAATATTTTCATATAGATCTCGTACCCCCAAACAAGATAAATACAAAAAGAAGTGTGTATAAAGAGATTATCGAGAGAGAGTGGTAATCTATTATAGATCCAAGCCAATCAGGATAACCTCATCATATGTTGACTGATGAGTAGTTTTTGGAACGAAGTACACAAATGGTGTGCCCTATAGTTATTTTCCAATTGATTAGAGAAGGGTTGATGAGAGTATCAATTTATTCAACGTAGACCGGGAAGGTTGCATGAGAAAAACTCAAAGGGAGTAACCAACATGTTTTGGATAAGGATTTATAAGGCGTTGAAACAACATGATTATACGTTCAACCTAGTAAACGATGCGTCGAGACGTCGAGCAGCTCATACGTATAATGTTTTATATTTGAATGGTATCTAGTGCGTTCTGAGTAAAAGTGATATTACCGGGCTGGTAATTCAGTGTGGATAAAGTGCAACTTAGCAGATGAGTTAACCTTTAATGAGCGGTAATATTCATTGGACAATAGTTAGAGTCCACTACAGTAGAACATGAAGCTCAATGTTAGGTTATCTATAACCTCAAGTTAGGGAACCATATATCAAGATGATAATTTTCACATGTAGTTTGATTTTTGGGTTATATAGAGTTGAAAGCCTGTCCAGGAGTATGTGATGATTCACTAATTGAAGGATGGTCCGATTGGGTCATATTAAGGAGACGGGACCAAGTTAGTTGTCTTATCATTTTATGTGACATGGATTACATGTTCTTCTACCTTTTTATCATTTTATGTGAGGACCCTACTCACATAAAATACGCATATCACTCGATCTCTTCTTAACCCATTAAAAGAGTTCTTTACCGTTAAGATAGGCCACCCAGGCCCATTAAAGCTTGACGTCTAGGCCCGTCATGAACAGCCCAAATGGGCCCATTATGGTTGAAATTGAAGAAGAACGCCCCCGTCTTCCCTTCCTTCAGTCTCTAATTTCCTCTGTTACGTAACCTATGTTTTGCCTTCCTTCTCCTTCACACGAACAGCCGCCCTTCTTCCTAGTGAGAGCAGTAGCAAACAGAGCCAACCCTGCTCTTCGGCTTCTCTCATCCTTAACGGCCGAGGGCAACAACTTTTTCTCTTCACCTTGTCGACAACAACAACCAGTAGGTAGAAAATATCTCCCTTTCCTTGTTATGCACCCATCAACAGGAACGATTTATGTTCTTCCCTTCTCCTTCTTGGGGTTGGGCACACAACAACCAACAACAACACCGGGATAGGCTTGCTTCATCTCCTACAGTCGGGCAAACAAACGACGACCTTTCCTCCTTTGTAGTTGCATAGCACAAACCCAGGAGCAGTTTAACCGCGGGAGCGCCTCTTGAAACCGTGGAAGCGCCGGGAGTGTGGCCACGGTGCGCCGAGACATGGCTACAGGTGTGCCTCACTTCTTGAGCCGCAAGTGATCCGAGACATGGCCGCGGGTGTGCCTCACTCCTTAGCCGCGGTGCACCGAGACATGGTCACGGGTGCGCCCCAGTGATAGAGGGTCACATCTTCTCTTCTTCCTCGTGCACGCGAGCATGTCGAGTCTTGCTAGTCGGGCAAGGACCTCACCCCTCTTCACTCCTTTTCCCTCCATGTGTATACGCTGATGGGAGAATCCTTTTGGGTCTTTTGGAAGCCTTGGAAGATAGTTAGAGGAGCTGATGCATTTCCGAGTTTTAAGAAGTGACAAGCAGTCAACTTCGGGTCCAGATTCGGTTAAGCTAGACTCTTCTTGTATGGATGAAGTTTTGATCTGTTATTGTCGAGGTTGCATAGTGGAACATACTGAAATTTGAGAGGGATCCGAAGAGTGTTTTAGGAGTTACTGCTTTCCAAAGTAGGGACCTTGAGTAGTTTTCTAGTTCTTGCTGAATTATTCCAAGTGTTGAAGAAACTACATGTTGATATAGTTTTGTGATGCAGATCTGATTGGGTTAGATACCTCTAATGGAATTGAAATTTTGATATGTTATTTATGGATATGTGTAGTATAATGTATCAAGTTTAGAGAGCAAACCAATGGTTAGATTCGGATTTGTGATGTTCCGAAGTTAGGTATAAGCATAGGTTTGTTTATAGAAGAGTTTGACTAGGTTTAGAATTGTGCTCTCGGAGATGGTTTGGAATTGTGTAACCTTATTGACTTATATTATAGGAGTAGACATGCTTTTCAAGTGGAGATGCATTCTCAAAATGTTTGGGATTTAGGAGTAACGTGTTAGTTGGACCTTAGTTAGTTTAGATAAGGAGTTGAAAGTCGGGCATCTTACAAACTCAGTAAATCCTTTTGTCTTATAGTAGGACATCATGCATTGAGTTTCTAGTATAAGTCAATGGGACTTTATAGATCCGTTAGAGTTTTCCGGCTCCCAGGGGTAAAATCGTCTTTTCTCAGAAAAGAGTCCGTTTAGTACGTTTTTTCTCGGATATTTGTTGTTGACCTAGAAGCTGGAAATTCTAGATGTCGGATAAGTTATATTGATACAAGTTTCATGTTATGATCGGGTAGTTAGGATCATACTCGGATGGGATCGAGTGATATTGTTGATGGGATTTGACCTGGTTCATGTAAGTCTTTTGGGCTTACTTAACTACATTTGTGTATTGGTTGAATTCCATGATTGGTGTGTTGTTCGCCCAAAAGGTGTATGCGCAAATAAGCTTTAAATTTATATCCAAGAATAATGCCTAATGATAGCGAACCCACAGTGTACGGATCAATCGTAGTATGAGCTGAAATTCCAAAGTCGATCTCAGGGAATCGGTGAGAAGAAAGCAGTAAAAGCAATCTAACTTGTATAGCACGCAAAGCAATGATCAATATAAAGAATAAGATGTAAGGATAATTGGGAATGCGGATTCTAAGATCCAAGTATCCGGTTGTAGTGTTCGGTTCAAGATGTCTAAGGATATGTATGGATAGAGCTGGATAGCAAAGGTATATGTCTAAGGTAGGATATCGTACGGTGAAGTTCCAACACCCTTTTATCTCACCCAAAGGATTCTACTTAACGGATGTTGAGTCTCGTCAAGAAGAGGTTCTAAGGATAGGGTTGTACTCTCAATACCAAAACCAAACCCAAGGAAGTCTAAAGAAAGATAAAGGTAAAGGCTTTGATACTCTCCACCTTAATAGAGGGTTTTGAATCCTCTATTACCTAGAACTCGTAGAAGCTTACAACCAAGCAAGGCTATGGGTAGAAAGGTTCACAAAGGTTAGGATTTAGGCAATCTTTAACTTTGGATAAAGGCGAAAGCAAAACATGCAAAACAGAAGAAACCACGGATGTATCTTGGGAAACCATGGCCGTGGTTTCTGAAGAACAGGCCATGGAAAACCTCGTTCTAGGATTTAGTCTCACAACCCCAAGGTCCGATCTGTTAAGGCTCAATCTATCATCATTTGTACCACAACCATCAACACTTTACCCTAGAATCGCAGGGGGGTTTAGCCAACAATCATCATCATATTCAATTCAAGATTAAGAAAGGGAATCAAGAATGGCATTCAACCAAGAAAGAACACAAAGATGAACAATGATAATGCAAAATTCAATCTTCAAATATCAATAATTGAATCAAACAACGTATAATCCTAGAATATGTGTTCTCAAAGACAATAATCAAAAACCTAAGAAAATCTCACAAAATCTCCAATCTCCAAGCCAGGATCAAGAAAGATCTTTAATCTCCTCCGATGATGAAGCAATCAAATCTCGAATGTGAAGAAATTCTAAGTATGGAAGTGAATCCAAATGTGTAGTGTATAAGCCGTCCTAAAAAATGCAGCCATCGACCTCCTTTTATAAGATAAAATTAGGTCTAAAGGCTTCCTTCTTTCGTTGCTGACGTCGCAATAACGGAGCGGTCTTTTCCGAAGAAAACCACGGGCGACGTCATCAAAACCACGACTGTGGTTTGTCCCGTGATGACTCTTGACCTTTCTTTCCACGTGAGAAATTAAAAGAAATACCAAAACCCTGGCCGTGGATGTTCCTTCTTGGGACGTGGTTCTTCCTTTTCGATGCTTTTCTCCTTTGCTTCACTTCATACTCCTTTTTATGATTCTCCAAATGCTTCCTAATGAACCCACATCAACCAATACTCTGTAAATGCTCCTTTTCCACTCCAATTCCGCGCCAATTCACCTAAAATCACAACAAAGCTTGTGTAGATCTTGATTCCAAGATAATAGGTGAATATGCTCAATAAATGCTATGAAACCAAGTCCATGTACTTCAAAAGAAAGGGAAAAACTACCTATATGCACATCTAAACTACGCCATATTTCATTCTATCATGTGTGTTATTGTATGTTTATTTATGATAATTGTATTAGTATGACCGACTTATATTTGGCCCAAGTATAACGGGCGGTGGCATCATATGCTCAGCTTCTGAAGGAGACTAAGAGGTTTTCCACGATTAGGACATACATGGTATATGGAGAGGGTACTGAATCAATCGATATGGTATACGAGGAGGTGTGTTGAACCACTCCCGTTGGATAAAGGGACGGGGGCGAGAGTCTTAGAGTTCTTGTGCCACATGCATAATTGGAACTAGAAGTGTATAACCCTAATGAAGATAATAAATGAACTTTGTGATAGCATGCTCTATGCTTCCGTTTCCGTATTGTGTGTGTTTGTGATTATGTTATTCTTTTAATATGTAGATTGTTAGCCAAAGGTTTATCCGATATTGTAGATGCTTTCTAGGTACAGAAAGTTGCAGAGAGATCCGGAGCGGATGGTCAGTAGGGTCCACGTACTCATTTAAATGGAAACGGGAGAGGCTTTAAATTTTTGAATGTATGTTATTATGATTTTTCTGTCTTTTAAGGTTGTCACATGTTATACATTCATGCAAATATATTTTTATAGTTTTCAAAGTGTTTACTTACATTGTGCCTTATTGTAGATCTAGTAAATATTTTTTCAAACTATGGTCGGGACCCATTGTGAGGTGTTATACGAGAGAAGGGCTGAAAAGGAGAGGGACATTGAGGAAGAGTGTTGCCCATGAAAGGAAAGGAAGAGGGGTGGGGCTGAAGAAGTTCGACAGAGATTTCAAGAAAGGTGACATTGTAGGTGTAAGGTGCAAAGACAAGGTAGGGAAGAGCGAGCTTCAATAGGGAGACGAGGCAACATGGCTAGTTGTTGGGGTGAAGAATGATTTGTTTGGATGCAAGGGAAGGCCGAGAAGGAGAGAAGATGCGTGAGGGTAAGCAAAAGAGTTGCTTGGCATAGCATGAGCGGTAAGGAGGAGGGCAAAAGGAGGGTGTTTGTTAAGGTTCCCGAAGAGATGAGGGAGTTGGAGGTTGGTGAAGAAGAGAGGGAGGGGTTGTTGTTCTTCAGGAGGCAAAATAGATAGTGATGGAGAGGCTTGAGATCGAAGGAGAGTTAGGGAGAATCAGAGGTTGGTATAGGGGCTGCTAGCTAGAGGATAGGTGATGACATGAATTATATGCCATTATAATCATGCATACTGTTGATGTTTTACCTCAATTCCCCTTACATTCGGAGAGATTTGTGTACCTTTAAAGTTTATTTCATTTATATTTCGGAAATTGAGGTCTACACGAGTTTTGGTTGAATTATAGGTAAATTCGATGGAATTGGAAGCAAAAGTGGAGTAAGGAGCAGCTAAGATCAATAAGGAAGCTTAAGGAACCTTTGAGGAGTCATGAAGAGCGAAGAAAGTGCGTAGAAGAGTCATACAAGGAAGGAAGGAAACAAGTCAAGAGGCGATCACTTACTGTTGTGAAAAATCGGGTGATTTATACATAAATCGGACGACTTTCCTGTAGCAAAAATCGGACGAGTTATCTCCTAAATCGACCGAGTTTTGCTTGTATCCGTCAAAAAAAATATTACATTCGAAAGCCCATTGCTTTTGGGCTTGAGAAGTAATATGTCAAGTAGCCCATTAGCGAGGAAGTATACATTGGAACCCTAGGAACGAAAATCGGGGGTTCGCACAATGCAAGATTTACAAGTTTTTAAGCCTGTACTCACCATCTAGTGAAAAGGGAATCATTCTATGTAATATGTGATGTTTCCATGTTTGCCTCTTATTTCATATTGTATATTCTATTAATTTTGAGATATTTCATTGTCCAGCTTTTATTTCACATTGCATATCCTATTAAATTTTGGATTGTTGTTGTATTATTTATTTCATATACCATTTCCTATTACTTTGAGTTGTTTTGTAGATGATTTCCCATAATTTGAGCTAAATGACTATGTGAATCATTGTACTTATGAGCACTGATGCATCTGCATCATTTATCACAAAAAGTGTTTTGCTTCTACCTGGAGAGGTGGGTGCGTAATTCTTCTAGTTCACCTCTTGTGGGGTTGTAATTTTTTTATAATTGATTTCTACTTGGTTTTACATTCAATGTGGTATCAAGATTTTGATTTTTCATTTTGTTAATGCATGCATGTCAAGATATAGCTTTTGTGTAGTATAGAGTATCATTTGGGGCATTTTAATTTTAAGGTTTTGGCTTATTCAACTTCAGTCACAAACCTTGAGTTATTTTAATGTCCAATTCTGTTTTAGGAAGAATGTGAAATTGAGATTGTATTGAAAGAAGTGAGAGGGTAATCAACAAGACAATAGCCATTGTTGATATCATAAAGGTCAAATTGTCATTTTTTACTGATAGTAATAATCTGACATTCTCTCAAGGTCTTCCTTTTTTGCAAAATTTATCCCTGATAATTTTTTGAATATTGTAACAGAAGAAGAACTCAAGTCTGCACCAAGATATTGTTATTAGCTCCATAAGCATAACTGATGTGTATGAACCCCTTGAAGAGGGCCTTGTACCGTAAGTTTTGAATAATCTTATCTAATGCATTTCTCTGAATTACAACACAGAAATATGCTCGATATGAAAAAAAACTCTTTTTTGACCTATTCAGTCTAGAGGCAACTCGCCAAGTATCAATGATATCAATCAGTCTCAACCAAATAGCTGAACATAAATTCTCCCGGGTATGTTATTATCTTCTTAGTATTTATAAATTATAGTCTTGAAAGTAAAACTTGCATAAATTAGATAAACTTGATTGGAAGGGCACGTGGTTCTCTTTCTTACAATGCTATACATTCACAATTTAGGAATCTTTCGAGCGTGTTGGGACCAAAGAAGTTTGGAACTTTGTTAGATCTCTAGAGAAGTTATCCATTGTAGTAGGTTTAATGATTGTGTAGTTGTTGAATTTTGTCAATGAACATATCTTCTGAAATTTGGATAGAAGAAGCTATGCAATTTGAATTTCTGTTGCTCCTTGATTTTGTCTTTTCTGTATTCCGTAATTGAGCTTCTAAAGAATCTATGTGAGAATATGAAATGCTAATTTAGTTTTGTTGGATAGAACTGAATAATAGCAGTCTCTTGTTAGCTAGTTGTATACTTCGTGGATGCTTACTTGGCTTATTGGAATTCCACTTGCTTTTGGATTCCAGACTGCTTTTTAAATTTAACTTGGTTTCTTTAGCAAATTTGCAAACTATAATACATTGGCACCTTTGATTTATATAATCCTTGGCACCTTTGATTTATGCAAATTTTACTTGGTTTCTTCATGAAAAATTCCAGACTGCCTTTTAAAATTGTGTTTTTTATCACTCTTATAATGATGGATTTTCTTGATTTATATAATCCTTGTCATTTATTCTTTCTATGGGTTCTATGCACGTGATAATGTCATTGTTGGAAGCTCAGAAGGTAAAGTTCCGAAACCGACGGCTCTTCAAAAGTTCTTTCTGAGCAGAGCGGGTTCTTGGTTGAGGAAGATATGCACATTTAAAGATATGTATTTGTACCGGATTATTACAAAATGAACAAACCGAAGTGTATTTGTACCAAATTATTACATAATGAACGATTCCCGATTTCCTTTACGAGTGCAATTTATAGTTTCATCTACGGCGCGCGTGCAAAGCACGCGCGTCCCGACTAGTATATATATATATAAATATAAATATATATATATATATATATATATATATATATATATATATATATATAATATGTATATGTATACAAACTCGTAAAATAAAATTTAAAACTCAAGAAAAAAATTTAGGCTATTAAAATATTAATAAAAATACGGAAAAATATCTATACAAAACGCACCTTATTTTTTGGACGTTTCAGCACTCCTCTCCGCTCGAATGCGGCACCTACTTCTCCTACACGAATGCGGCACCCGCTTCTCCCGCACGAATACAACACATCTCTTAATTCACCTAGAGGGGTTTGTGTATAATGTTTGGATAAAATCCTAGAAGGACGGGCTCAAGAAGCCCAACTCATATACATAGGATAAAATATGAGAGAATATATTTCGGCATTTCAAGAAGGAAATACGGTCTTTGAGGGAGATATACGGTCTATGTGTAAATAATATATGGTTTGTAGGCCGTATAATAATAACACATAAACCGTAAGTCTACATAGACCGCATTTGTCTTTTGACAAATTTCTGACAGTTTAGTAAAACTAACTTTCCCGTTGCTCTGGTTGGAACCACGAGACCCATGAGAATTACTTTAGTAGCTCTTTCGAAGATCTACAACTTTGCAGTTTACATAACTATCCAAATCCAATGGGAAGATGGTAGAAATCTGAAGTTTCTCAAGAGTCGTCATAAAATGGTATCCAACATCAATGATCTACACAATGTTCTTTGATTCTTCGTTATTCAACATAAACCTATTGTTCGCTCCAAATTGGTGCACACAATGTCTTATATTTATAGCTTGCAATAATTTTCTAAGTCTACCTAGCGAACCCACGGTGTATAGGTCGTTCCGTAGCAAGGCAAAAATTCTCAAGGTCGAACACAAATACTAAGGTGAAATTGAATCATACAATGATCACAAATAGTACAAATCTAGACTAAGAAAGGAGAGAGTTGGAAAAGGGTTAAAAATCATATATTTTTGGTGGAGTTATGTTGTAGTTGATCAATGATAAACTTCACAAATTATCAAATAAATCAAACAACACAAAGCACGATGTGTGAGTAATATGAGAAAAACGGATTCTAGAGTTCAAGATCATCGATTATGACATTGAGTTCAAGATTTCTAAACATTAGGACAAAATTGCGATTGCTAGAGGAAAGGGGTGTTTCTCGAATGGGAATAATTACGGGGGAGGTCTCATATTTCATTAATCCTGCACCATGCTTTCTGTTATCGGGTAAGTCTCAAAGATTTAAGGTTGGGAACTCTACTCAAACCGGTTGACTACCTAAGGTTCGAACCAACCCTTATGGGTAAGTCTAGGGTACGGTTCAACTTATGCAGGAAACCTAACACACTCAATCCAATAGAGGATTTTATACCTCTACTACCTAAACTCATCATCATTCATACCTGAGAGAGAAAATTACCCGGTAAGTCTCATCCTCATCTAGTTTGCTAACATTAGAAAAATCTAAGCTAGATTTAACTCAATAAACACAGGGATTTAGGCAATCTGACGCCTAACGTATAAACTCATCAATAACAAAGCAACAGAAGAAACCTCAGGTGGATCATACAAATCTCGGCCTAGATTTCATGAAGAATAGGCCGAGATTCTAAAGAGGTAGGGTTCGTGCACCAAAATCATCCTAAAATGGCATGCAAGTTCATACTATCATCATCCAAGCCATAATCATTAATCTATCACCCTAAAATTACAAAGATCTAGCCTACAACATGCATATCTAGTTCAATAATCAACATACAAGTCAACATGCAATCCATGGTAGAAAATGAGAAAGAAAGAGTGATATTTACCTGGATTTGCTTCAAACAACAAAAGGAATGTTCCAAAATAATATTACAATCCTTCCTTGATTCGGATCTAAGCTTACAAATTCAAGTTTTTCTCCAAAAACCACTCTCAAACTCTCAACATTCAAGTCTTATAAAGTTTCTCTCTAAATGAGCCAAATCCAGAAAAGTGACAAAAGAGAGCAATAAAAGGGGCTTGAGGGGCCTCCCAAAAGCCAGCTTGCAATTCCCAAACTTATACTCAAGCTCTGAAAAGTAAAGGTCGACTTGAAACTTTCAAAAAAGTGTCAAAATGCTACACATAAGAGAAATCTCGACCCCCCCCCCCCCTTAAAATAGGGCAAGATTTTAGCCAAAATCGGGGCCGAGATTTCGGAAGACTTCAAAGTTGGTCGTGCATCTTGGAAAATCTCGGACATGCACAAACTTCAAATCTCGAGCGAGATGTAACACCCCCAAGTCTTGGGAACTCGAAGCGTTACGGGCTAGGACCTCACAATGGGTCCCGACCCTCAGAGTAGCAACGACACAACGGATGTTACAACAAGGCACAAATAAATGAAAACCAAAACTCAATATAAAACCAAAGGTTATAACAAAGGGAAGCGTAAAAGACTTGCAACCGAGTTCAAAACAAAGGGAAAACAACAACAGAAATATAAATCCGATCCCGTCCTATAATGTACGGGAACCCCGACTGACCACACCATCTGGATCACTTAGCAGCACCTATATATTACAAGGCATCTACAACATCAGTATAAAACGTTAGCTAACATTCTAGATATTGGAAAGAAAATAAAGACACAAACACACATATGGTAATATAAACATATATCATGCTCGCACTCAACCGTTTATTATTTTTCATTAAGTTATCCATTACTAATTCAACTTCTTTTGTCACACGAGAATCTCCCGAAACTCGCCTCCACTTTTGTCTACCAACAAGAATAGATCAGTACCATCTGTTATCTGCAGGCCTGGGTTGCAAGAGCACCTCCTAGTCTCCTGTAGAGCTAGACAAGTGGTCACCGCCCGGTTATCATACACTTGGGCCAATTATGCTATGAAAGGTCAATCATATTCCGGTTATCTGTTATAACGATAAACAACAACGCAAACAAGCCAATACCATCAATCTAATATACGGAACGCAACTAAGTAAGTCCAAGGGACTTACCTCACTCGAAGGTAACTCAAAGATCAAAAACAACTCAGTTTCTCGCAGGAAGGAAGGGCAGAAAGCCTGCTCAACAAGGCATCACGAATCAAGAATGAAACGGTTGATAGAAGTCTATAACTTCTAGTCTTAGTGATCTCTAAAAGATCTACACAAGCTAGGGTCACAAACCCTAGTCTTTTAGATCACCAAAGGTCAACGACATCCATAAAAGCCAAGGAAAGGAACGAGGAAAGCAAGGAAGGAAGCAGCTCACCAAAGACGGGAGCAACTGGAGGGAAAACTGCGGGGGCGGCCAGACAACACCGCAAGGGCGGCACTGGGCAGGATCCACAGGACCGGGTGTGTGCAGCCGCGGGGGCGATGCATTGGCAGAAGCGACTCTCGAGGTTTCTCTTGACAAAAACTCGTAGCAAGGGATCCAAAGCTCGATTCCTTCGATCCAAACACGTCAACACTCAACCAAGGGTGTCTGAGAACAACAACGAATCAACAACGGAACGACCAACAAGAATCAAGATTTTATCTTGATCCTTGGAGAAAAAGAAAGGAAGAAAAGAGAAAGCAAGAGAAGCAGAAGGGAAAGGGCATGCAACAAGCTCAAGAACATGAGAGAATCATAGAGAAGGAGACTTACACGGGGCTACAGCTTTCGAGGTTGAAGAAATATGTATGCAAGAAACGAGAAAAAGGAGAGAAAGAGGGAATTTATAGGAAACTGTGTGAAAAGATAGAAGGAAGGATGTTTTAGGATTAAAAACATGATAGGAAAACCGGCCCATAAGAAAGAAGATCAGATCTTCTATCTATGGAAAGAAATAAAAACGGAATAAAAACAGATCGGGGCGATCTGTGGCTAAACCGCAGAGGCGGTTTGCCCTGCCGCAGGGGCAGAACTAGATCTTACATCAGATCCCCCTAAAAAGAAGTTTCGTCCCGAAACATGCAACGAACCACAAGATCACACAACCACAACGTAGAAACACTGAACTCAACTCATATATTCCCATTCGGGGCACATAACTCAAAAAATACACAAAAGCATACGTAAAATTCAACAAAAGAAAACTAAACTCCAACATCTACGCTATAGGTACATCCAACTCAACATAAAACTCTGGATAGTTCCTCTGGATACTATCCCCTGTCTCCCAAGTTGCTTCATTAGCTCCTCACATCAACCATTTAATCTTCATCATCGGTATGTCCTTCGATTGCAAACATCTTGTACTACGCTCTAAGACAGCTATCGGGTGATCAACGAACGTATGGTTTGGCTAGACCACTAGATCCTCATGACTAACGATGTGCCTTGGGTCTGATACGTACTCCCATAACTGAGACACATGGAAGACGGGGTGAACAACCTCTAGCCTCGGTGGCAAAGCAGGTATGTATGTTGCCTCTCTAACTCGCTCAAGAATCTTAAAAGGTCCGACATATTTGGGATTCGGCTTCCCCTTGATGCCGAAACGTCTAACGTCTCGTGTGGGGGATACTCTCAACCAAACCTGAGCTCCGACTCTGAACTCTAGAGGTCTCCGCCTCTTATCCGCATAAGACTTCTAACGACTCTATGCTGCTAACATCCGCTCTTGGATCACCGCTACTCGAGCCATATCATCCTGTATTTGCTCGAGTGCTACTCCTCTAGCACTTCTCGGCTCATCCCAACACAGCGGGGTACGACATCTCTGTCCGTATAAATCCTCATAAGGAGCCATCCTGATCGATGCGTGCCAACTGTTGTTATAGGAAAACTTTACTAAGGGAAGGTGATCTGGCCACACCTGTCCCTAGTTCAACACACAAGCTCTCAACATATCCTCCAGAGTCTGGATGGTCCGTTCGGACTAACCATCGGTCCGAGGATGATAAGCAGTCGTAAACTACTGACTCGTACCTAGGGCGGCATGCACTTGCTGCAAAAACCTCGAGGTGAACCGTCCGTCTCTATGAGAGACTATAGTTCTAGGTACTCCATAAAGTCGTACTATCTACCTCGTGAACTCCTTTGCCAATCGACTTATCAGCCACGTTTCCTTGATAGGAATGAAAAAAGCGCTCTTCGTTAGTTGATCTATGATGACCCAAATGACATCAAAACCTTGACTCGGTCTCAAACCGGTAACAATATCCATCGAGATGTCCTCCCACTTCCACTGAGGAATAAAAAGTGGATGTAGCTCTCCTCCTTATCGATGATGCTCGATCTTGACCTGCTGACAAGTCGCACACTGAGCTACATATCTCATAATGTTTGGCTTCAGACCTCCCCACCAGTAGGAGCATCTGATATCATGATACATCTTACTCGCACTAGGATGCACTGAGTAAGGTGTAGAGTGAGCGTCCTGTAGGATCCGCTCTCAGCTCTAGATCCAAGGGTACACATACGCGCTCTTGGCGTCTCAAACCTCCATCAGCACCAACTACAAACTGTTGCACCTCTCCTCGAGACATCTTGTCTCGGATCCATGTCAAAGTTGGGAAACTCTCCTGCTTTTGTCGGATTTCAACCAACAGATCAGGTAACATCTCCATGGTGGACAAATGGTTGTCGGAATCCGGAAAATAGATATCTCTCTAGCCACACAAGGTCTCGCTGTAACTATGGTTGAGGTGTCAACCGAGCGATCGCCATCTCCCGGGGAGTATTCCTACTGAGAGCATCGACTACCACATTTGCCTTCCCCGGGTGGTATAAAATCTCAAGATCAAAGTCCTTGATCAACTCCAACAATCTCCTTTGGCGGTTATTCAACTCCCTCAGAGTGAATATGTACTTCAGACTCTTATGGTTTGTGAAAATTTGATACGTAGCTCCGTACCTATAATGCCTCCAAATCTTCAAAGCGTAGGGTAATTCTTCTCATACATCTTCAGTTGTCTAGACGCGTATGCTATAACCTTACCCCTCTACATAAGAACACATCCAAGCCAAGCTTGGATGCATCGCTGTAAACCACAAAGTCCTCGATGCCATATGGTTGAGATAAGATAGGAGCAGAGTTCAACCTATTCTTCAGCTCCTCGAAGCTCTACAGGCACGGCTCGGACCATACAAATCTCGTAGACTTCCTCAACAAGGAAGTGAGTGGTCGGGCGATAACTGAAAAGCCCTCCACGAAGTGACGGTAGTAGCCCGCCAATCCTAGGAAGTTGCATACCTCCTTGACGTTCCTAGGAGGCGGCCAAGATGTTACAAACTCGATCTTTTCCGGATCTACCTTGATCCCTTCGGTTGAAACGATATGAACAAGAAATGTCACCTCAAACATCCAAAACTCACACTTAGAGAGCTTTACGTAAAGCTCTCTATCCTTCCGGACTTGGAGTACGGTCCTCAAGTGTCCAACATGCTCCTCTCTGCTACGAGAGTATACCAGAATGTCATCTATGAAGACAACTACTAATTGGTCCAGAAATTCGATGAAGATGTTGTTTATCAACTCCATGAACACGGCGGGCACATTTGTAAGCCCAAAAGGCATCACTACAAACTCGTAGTGACCGTATCTAGTCCAAAATGCCGTCTTAGCTATGTCCTGCTCTCTCACCCTCAGTTGGTGATATCCGGATCTCATATCGATCTGCGAAAACACGAAAGCTCCGTGCAGTTGGTCTAAAAGGTCGTCGATACGGGGCAATGTATACATATTCTTGATTGTCACCTTGTTAAGCTCTTGGTAATCAATGCATAACCTCATCAACACGTCTTTCTTCCTAACGAAGAGTACTAGTGCACCCCAAGGAGATAGACTAGGGTGGATGAAGCCCTTCTCAGCTAACTTCTCGAGTTGCTTCTTAAGCTCAAGCATCTCGATAAGCGTCATGCGATAAGGAGCCTTCGAGATCGGTCTCGTCCCGGGCTCTAGATCAATGCCAAAGTCTACACTCCTCTATGGATCTAAACCTGATGGCTCTCCAAAGACGTCGATAAACTCGCATGTTATCGGAATTTCCTCCAAAGTTGGGCTCGTACTATCCTTCATGGCATAGCACCAGAAAGCCTCACAACCCTGACCGATAAATCTAGCAGCTCGTACTACACTAACAACTGTACCGGTCTTTTCGAGATCCCATCATCGGAAATCTCTACATGGCCTAACTCCGTAGTTATCGTCATTGTCCTCTTGCCGATATCCAAAACAACCTAATGTCGATTCTTCCAATCCATGCCCAAAATAACTTCTTCATGTACTAAGTACATGACGAAGAAGTAAGCTGGCCAACCGTAGCCACCCAATCTAATAGGACAATCGTGAACCTCTCGTGTACCTCTAATCTTACCCCCATCTGGTAATCCTATAAAGAAGGGTATCCCCTCTACGGTAACTAAGGTCAGTCTATCTACACATGCATCATATATAAAAGAATGTGTAGCACCGGTATCGAAAAGAACTCTGATAGGAAAACCATTAATATGAATGTTACTTGTGGTCGTTGGCGTTGTCGGCTCTACAACACTCGTCAGCTCATAAACTTTGGCTGATGCATCTCTGGTGTCTGCAGAACCACCAACTCGTCCGTTACCTCTCCCTTGTCCTTGAGGGGAACCCTTAGGAGCGGTAAAACCCGGAGCTCTCTACTGTTGTTGTTGGTATTAAGCTCTATGTCCACCTCCTACAACACTGACAGGTGAAGATCCCTACTGCGATAGCGCCTTGCCCTGACGGCAAAACGCAACTCTATGTCCCGACTTGCCATAAGAAAATCAAGTCACTGGGGTCTTCTTGCAATCAGCTTGGATGTGTTCAACACCTCCGTAGTTATGACACTTCCATCATCTGTCGGAACTCTGCATCGTCTGTTGAAAACCAAAGCGTCTTGGCGTCTGACTACGCCCGAACCCAGCTGTTCTAGCTCCAGTACTGGCTGGTCCAGTCCTTTGCCTCTTCTCAAGACCTCCTGTTTGAGAAGCTCTCCTCTGACCCGGTCGGTCTCTCTCATAAGCAGATGCTCTATCTTGATAGTTCGTCAGGGAATCACAACGGAAACAAATAAGATAAGAGTGTGTAGACTCCCTCAACCTCCAAGAGAAAAAATAAATATGCTGATCCTCGAGTAGTGCAGACAGACCCAACAAAGATAGCTCCTCCTAAAACTTGCTGATAATCTCCGCAATCGGAATATCCTCGAATCCAGCCTCGAGAAAATCCTGAAGTCGATCTCTCCTCATGATTATAGGGCAATAGCGATCCCTGGTCACCGTATTCATTTGCTCATAACTCTTGACCTTACTGCGCATGATCCATACCAAGAATGATCCTGATCCTGATCCTTCAACAACGTCTGTTGTTCGCCCCTAAAGGTGTGTGCAAATAAGCTTTAAATTTATAAAACTAGAATCAAGCAGCGAACCCGCAGTGTACAGATCGACGTAGCTAAGCAAGAATTCCAGAGTATCGAACACAGGGATTTGGGTGGGAACAAATTCGATTTCAGATTGTCAAGAGTAAGTATGAGAGTTTTGCAAATATTGGGAAAACAACAATCCTAAAGATCCAAGTATCCAGCTGTGGCAATCGATTCAAGATATACTTAATGATATAAAGACAGAGTTGAGATATGCAAAGGTATACTAAGGTAAGGTAATCGTACGGTGAAGTTCCAAAAACCTTATGTAACTCACCTACAAGGCACTCTCTATACAGGTTGTTGAGGCTCAATATAGAAGGATTCTAAAGGTGAGAATTAGTGTCAAATACCCAAACTTATAACCCAATGATCAAGACTAACTTAACCGATTGAGGTTATGACACTCACAATCGAGGTAGAGGTTGTTGAGGCTTCACTACCACCTAGAAAAGACAAGTCTAAACTAAGCCAAAGCAAGCCTTTAACTTTGAATTAAAGTAAAAGCATGTTCGTAAACTTAAGGGAAATTACGGTTGGATCTTGAGATTCCACGGTCGTGGAACTCAAGAACAGCCCGTAATTTAGGGTTCGTCGACAATTCTCTCGAACTCTCAGGGTCTAATCTGTTTGCGATCGATCTATCATCATCTAAGCCACAACTATCAACCCTTCACCTTAGAATTGTTAAGGGTTTTTAGCCAATAACAGTCATATTGATATCAATTCAAGAATTAAAAGATATAAAGATGGAAACTTTCAAGAACTTTCAATAATCTTCAAACCAATCTCAAAGTCACAATCAAGAACAAATATTGTCAAAGGATTCAAACTAAAGTAAACAATCACAACCTTAGGAAAGAAGGGAAAACGGGATGTCAATCCGTTTCCTAAATCAAACCTAAACAAGAAGAGAGATCTTCTTGCAAAATCTTCCAAAAGCTTCGATCTTCCGCCAATCCGGAAAGTATGGAAATCCCAACAATAATCTCCACCAAGTGCGAGATTAGGGCAATTCCAAGCACGAACCTTAATCTCCAACGAGATCTCCAAATGCTTCTCAACGAGGGTAGGCGGTGATTAACGGGTGTTTTTCTCTATATCGGAGATGCCGAAATCTCTCTTCGGCCGTCTTTTTATAGGGCAAGACGAAATATCGGCCCGGCCCAATCTTCAAAAGATCGTGGCTTCAAAGTGTGGCGAAAAAAGATTCGCCAAGATCACGGTCGTGGAAGTTTCCACGACCGTAATTTAGGGCGTGAATTAGGTCACGGTTTGCACCATATATTCCACGATCGTAATAGTTACTGGAATGCATCACGCTTTTCTTTGCAAGATCCACGGCCGTGGAACTGAACGTGGTTTGTAATACGGCCGTATTTTAGAGCGTGGTTTAGGGCAAGAACGTGATTCTTCCCTAGCCTCGTGCATTCCTCAAGTAAAACTCCAATTTGCTTCCCAAGAGTGTCCTCAATCTATGGACTTACTCAATCAACTTCTCTTTTGCTCGATTCCGTTCGGAAATAGCTCCAAATCGCCTATAATCAACATAGAACTAGTGTAGACATCCATATCGACAATATAGGTAATACTAGCTCACATATGCAGCAAAGTTCAATCAAAGACTATCAATATGAGTCAAATACGTTTAGAAAACGTGCCTAAAATATCACAATATTTCATGCTAACATCTGCGCTATGTTGACTTGGCGTCTCTCAGGGCAACCAATCGCCTCCTATAACAGAATCCAACTGTCCGAGCCACAACTCCGCCTCTAGTCTCGTCTTTCCTACAAAAGAAGGAACATTCAGCCGGTTGAAAGAAGGAAAGCGAACCCGCAGTGTACGGATCGGCTGTAGTAAGGTAAGAATTCCAGAGTCGAACTCAGGGATTTGGTGAGAATAAATTCAAAGTCAATTATCTAGCGAAAGTGTAAAAGCTTTTGTGATTGATAAAGAGGGAAATGATTCCAAGGATTCAAGTATCCGATCTCGGCTTTCGATTCAAGACACTTCTATAGATATAGGACAGAGTTTATGTTGCCAAGATTAAACGTTCAAAGGTAGGATTCGTACGATGAAGTTCCGAAACCTATATGACTAATCTAAAGGTTCTCTCTATAAGGGTTGTTGAGGCTGCAATATAGAAAGATCTAAAGACAAGAATTATGTTCAAACTAACTATCTAAAACTCCAGGATATGACTCTCCAAAGTAAGAATAGAAAGCACACTTAGAATCTTAATAAAGGATGTTGAGTCTCTTTATTACCCAAATCTTGAAATCTTAATCTATTAAATGTAGAATCAGGTTTGAAATGTCTTCATACATTCAATTAGAGGGTAGAAAGGTTAATCAAGGTTGGGATTTAGGCAAGGATTAGTTTTGATTAAAGATTGATTCAATTAAGGTTCGTCAGAGGAATAAATCGGGCTGTTCATAAGAAAATCGGCCGATTTACCTCAAGAACAGTCCGATTTTCCTGTTGTCGTAAAACTAAAATCTAAACTCTCAGGGTCCTAATGTTTGAATGAGTTCAGTCTATCATCATCTAAGTCTTAATCATCAACTATTCTCCCCAGAATCACAAATGTTTTAGCCAACCATTTTCAAAATCGAATCAAATTAAATATTGAGAGAAATATCGCAAAGAAACCAAATCTTGGATAAAAAATCCAATAACCTTCAAATTTGTAAACGATTGTCAAAACAAATCAATGTATCTCTTAAGTAACTCAAATTCGTGTTCAAAAACAACAATCACTTCAATGGACAAAGAAATCTCACAACTAGAATCAAGATTAGCTTCCCGGCAAAGAGTTCTTCAATCTTCCTCCAAGAATCTCCGAATTCTCTTAAACGTGTAAAGATTTCCTGCTGCGGCCTCTCCGTTTTCGTTCGTATGGTTCTTCTTTATAGTTTCTTGCAAATGGGCTGTTTGGCAAAACTCTCTTCTAGCCCAAAAGAATTGGGCTTTGTGTCGTCTTTTCATTTGGCCGAAAAATAGAAGAAATCGACCCAGTCGATTTATACACAAAACCGTTCGATTTCTATAGGAGAAAATCGTCCGATTTATATGCATATTGGCACGATTTTCTTCAACAGAAAGTGCTCTTCTCTTGGCTCGTCTTCTATGCTTCTCCTTTGCAATTCCTTAGCTCTTTATGACCCCTTTAAGACTCCTTTAGCTTCCTTAACATCCTTAGATGCTCCTTGCTCCGCTTTTGCTTCCAATTCCACTCCATTTACCTATAATTCATCAAAAGCTCATGTAGACCTCTATTTCCAACAATTGATTGAATAGAACATAAAAGGCACACAAAATCTCTCTAAATGCAAGGTAAACTGAGACAATCTTCTATAATATGCATGAATATAATGATACATAATTCATGTCATCAAAATACCCCATACTTGCCTCTTGTTTGTCCCTAAGCAAGACTCAAATTTAGAATATAAAATGTCATGGATTATGTATGTATGAAAACTCAAAAACTCTTCTTTTGGTAGTGCTTCTTCTTATTGGATCACCCTCAAAGTGATATTTCAAGGCACAAAAAGGCAAAGCATGTATCAATGATAACTATAAGATGAACTAACTTCCTTTTCTTTCTTGAAAACACAAATAAAGGACATGATAAAGGTGTAGAGGTAATCAAAGTCAAACAAATCTAAGCCATTAAGTCTTAAACACATGCATAAAAGTCTCAAGGTCTTCTAATCAAAGAAAAGGTTCAAGAACGTATTGAGGGAAGGAATTCTTTTTGGCAATTGTGGTGCTAATCCGGGAAAGAGGAACACATAATACCTTCAAGATTTTTCTTCACCGCACATGCTTCGCATGTAGAAAGCTTTGCTTTCATTATACTTTACTTTTTGAGAGTATGGACAGCGGTGCACAAAAACCGAAGCCTAGGAGATCGGCGTTTCTCAATTTCGAGATGCCTCAAATCCTTGATGCACATACCATATCCCGTTAGGACTTGTCGTTCAATCGGACTTTGGCAAGACACAAACACCCGGCTATGTGAATGGTGCCGAGTTACTCATCCTCATGTTCAACGTCCCCAAACTTATGAATTTCTACACTTTCTTTTAATACATTTTCCTTGGCCCTCCCACATCAAACATGCCTTTTTCTATCACTTATCCTAATTCCCGGATGGTAAAAGGAGGGTTACATATTTCATTGAGGGGCTAGCATGATCAAGATATGAGAAAAGAAAAGAAGTGAATTGCCTTAGTCATCCTTATATGATGTAAAAGAACTTGCAATATAGCTTCGACTATTATTTCATTCTCTTATCAAAACAACTAGATCATATAACTTATTCATGCGTTCAAGTAACAAAAGTAGACTCATTCATGCTATGATTAACATCTCAACATAACTAAGCATCTTTTTGCCTATCCACATACACATTTCTCATCATAGAGGTCATTTCCATTATAAGAAGCACAAAATTTTTTGAAAATTCATAGGATTTGAAAAAAAAGATCATGCAAATGCAAGTGTCATAATGGAAATCAAGTAGTGCAAGAGTTATTACAAGCCAGATCATCAAGAGTAGTGCAAAGTTCATAAAGTGCTAAGATGAAACAAAAGGTATTGTAAGTACCCCCACCCCATACTTGACATCCACATTGTCCCCAATGTGAAAATCAAGCATAAGAAGGAGAAAAATACTTACAATGTAAAAGAAGTGGAAGCTCAATCCTCTGTCGGTGGTGGAGATGGTGGATAGGGATACATCGGTGCGCTAGGATCGTAGAAGTGGCCGAACTGGTGGAAGTATAAGTCTCTCATCTGGCCATCATAGGATGAATGCCTAACGTCCGTCTCCTCCCTGTAGTTCCTGAACTGAGTGTTCAGGGTCTCGTAGTCGGTGTGGAGAGCATGATAGTCGGTGCTGAGGCTCTGGAAGCTAGAGACGAGCTCCCTAAAGTGACGGGGGGGGGGGGTCGATGTCCTCGTCCATGTCCTGGAGCACGTGCAAATGAGCGGCGAGGTGGCTGCATGTCATCCTCCGTCTCCTCATCGCCTCTACTAGTCCGGCTAGGTCCTGCACCATGAGTGTCGGTGCCCATGGCTTCCGTAGCATGACCGCTATGAGTGTCACTCTCAAACTCGAGCATGGTCCCCTGTCCTCCATCCTTATCCTCCTCCTCGGAGTCACCTGCATCATCATCATAGTAAGTAGGAGGAGAAAACTCCTCAAGCATCGACTCGAACGTCTCCTTCCATTTTCTCTTGTTCCGAATAGTGTATTCGGACTTCCATATGATCTCGGATGGCTTCTTCTTCGGATCCCTGTGCCATGGCATGGGCACATGAAGTGTTCCTCTCCCTCGAGGAATCAAGACCTGTCGAACAACCAACTGCTAGGAGCCTAATGGAAGGGCACTCTCAACTAGAGTGCATCCGGAGAAGTCCAATCCCATTGTCTTAGCCACATGAGTGACAAGACCTCCTGCACAAATATCGCCCTTAGCTTTGTTGGCTATCTTTCCTAGATAGTCAGCAAGCATGGTGGAAATGTCAGGAATGGTGGTGGATGTCATGCAGTAGAGAATGAAAAGCTCATCAGCCTTGAGCTTCTATGGAGTCTCTGTCCGTGCAAATAAGCTCTCATTGAGAATCCTATGCACTACCTTGAAGGAGAGGTTGTACATACTACTTTCCTTGGAATTTCCGGGTCGCCACTTGTCTCCACCATATTCACCCACTGAAATAGCCTCCCAAAAGTCACTAGCACTAACACCTCTAGCAAATGTGCCTGCATCTGAATAAGAGAAGCCAAACAAGTCTCCAAAAGTGTCAATGGACATAGTGTGGTTTTGGCTCATAAGGCGGAAGGTGACCATCCTTTCCCTAGGATCATGCTCGAATGTACTAAGGAATTCTAGGGTGATCTCGGTATAAGCATCCTCCCTAATCGTAGCAAACTGGTTCAGCCCAGCCCTGTCAAGCATCATATCAACGTCCTCTCAAACAAACAATGAATCTAAGTCATCTAGCACTATGTAGCGAGGAGGGGTGAATGGGCGATCTACGATGCGTTCATAACGTTTCTTGTGCTTGGATAGGGGAGGGGGAAGCTTAGGGATGTTTTGAGGTGGTGTTGGAGGTGGGGGAGGGGCTTTGGAAGAAGATCCCTTCTTCTTCCCCGTGTTTCTAGTTATCCTCTTAACAAGATCCATTCTGAGTCAAAAAATCGGCCTGTTCTTCACAAAAATCGTCCGATTTTTCTATCGATTTCAACGATTCTCACAATTCTGTAAAGTTCTGTTCAAGCAATCACCACATACAGTCTCCTATAATGATTCCTAAGTAGATTCCTCAATCAATTCCAGCAAACAAACACTTCCTAAGCAAACTTCAATTTCGAATTAGAAACTTAGGTTTTGGAAAGAAAAACCTGAATTCCTTATGGAGGAGTCGATTGCCGTGCTTGTTGTTGCTAGATCCTTGTTCCTTGTTGAAAATGCTTCAGTTTGGAGCCAAGAATCACTCAAAATGATTAAGGAATGAGGATTGTAGGGTGAGGGCGATTTTCGGCGTTCTTGAGAAGGGGAAATTGAGAGTGGTAGGTTGTGGAATGAGGAAGATCGAGTGTTTGAGTCTTTATATAGGGTCGAGAAACTGTGAAGAAAATCGGCCGATTTATAAGGTCGATTTAATCGTCGGGGCGATTTTCTCCGGATTCAAAGAAAATCGGACGATTTAATTTGGCGGGTCGATCTCCAGGTCGATTTTTCTTCCTGTTGTCAAAAATCGACTTGCTTTGCTCCTGAATCGGACGATTTACTTAGTGTATCTCGATTTCCTTCCTTATTCTTCATGGATCTTGAAGATTTAACTGATTTGTGCTCCCTTTTTCCATGGATCTCTCAAGTTGAACCTAATTTCCTGCGATTAATGACACGACAAACCAAGAGTGCATCGAGGAACAAATAAAAACGAAAACAAAGAAGCAAAACAACTAATCTACTCTAACTAAGTGATAAAAGGATGAAAAAAACTATACTATCATGGGTTGCCTCCCAAGAAGCGCTTAATTTATCGTCTTTAGCTAGACGGTGTATGGTTTGTGTTCAATGGAGGAGGATAGGAGCTATCTCCTCGACCGGAGCTTCCGGTGTGTATTTCTTCAACCGTTGGCCATTGACCTTGAAACTTCCGCTTTGTTCACCCCATACTTCAACTGCACCATGGGAAAAACTCGTTTAATTACATAAGGTCCTGTCCAACGGGATTTAAGCTTACCTGGAAATAGACGCAGCCTTGAGTTGAATAGGAGGACTTGGTCTCCCTCCTTCAAGTCTTTTGGAATGATGTGCTTATCATGCCAACGCTTTGTCCGTTCCTTGTAGATCTTTGCGTTCTCATACGCATTTAGCCGGATCTCATCTAGTTCATTGATGTCTAAGAGCCGCTTCTCTCCGGCTTCTTTCATGTCAAAATTGAGCCACTTGATAGCCCAATAGGCTTTATGCTCTAGCTCTACAGGAAGATGACAGGATTTACCATAGACAAGGTTATAGGGAGTAGTACCTATTGGTGTCTTGAAGGCCGTCCTGTACGCCCATAGTGCATCGTCAAGCTTCATTGACCAATCTTTTCTTGTTTTAGAGACGGTTTTCTCTAAAATTCCCTTGATCTCTCTATTGGATATTTCGACTTGTCCGCTGGTTTGCGGATGGTAAGGTGTAGCTATCTTATGGGTCACCCCATACTTGGCCAATAGAGTCTCAAATCGACGGGCTGTGAAATGCGTTCCTCCGTCACTAATGATGGTTCGGGGAGTTCCGAACCTTGGGAAGATCGTTCTATTGAAGAACTTCACCACTACCATTGCATCATTAGTGGGAGAAGCGATTGCCTCTACCCATCTTGAGACATATTCTACGGTAAGAAGTATATATTGGTTACCGCATGAAGATGGGAAAGGTCCCATAAAATCGATGCCCCATACATCAAAGATCTCTACTTCTTGTATGTTGTTGAGAGGCATCTCATTCCTCCTTGATATATTACCTGTCCTTTGACAAGCATCACAAGAAACAACAAACTTTTGCACATCTTTGAAAAGTGTAGGCCAATAGAAGCCGGAACGAAGTACCTTAGCACAGTCTTGTGGGAACTAGCATGTCCGCCACATGGTAGAGAATGGCAATGGCGGATGACACTATCTACCTCATCTTCGGGGATGCATCTCCTGTAAATGCCATCGGGACCTCTATTGAATAGAAGAGGTTCGTTCCAATAGAATTGCCGGACGTCACTAAAGAACTTCTTCTTTTGAGCGTATGAAAGTCCGGGTGGGATCTCCTGACAAACAAGGTAATTCACAATGTCAGCGAACCAAGGATCATTACCTTTTGAGATGTGTTGAAGACACTCTTCAATCTCGTGTAGCTGTTCGTCAGGGAATGAGTCGTCTATGGGAAGTTCATCCGTCTCGCCGGTGAGTTGTGGAAGACGACTAAGATGATCGGCAACGGAGTTTTCCGATCCTTTCTTATCTCTAATCTCTAAATCGAACTCTTGTAAGAGTAAGATCCATCTTAGAAGCCTTGGCTTCGCATCCTTCTTCGTGAAGAGGTATCGGATTGCGGAATGGTCCGTATAGACTATCACCTTCGCACCTACAAGATAGGAACGAAATTTCTCAAAGGCGTATACTACGGCTAAAAGTTCCTTTTCCGTAGTTGCATAATTATATTGAGCCTCATCTAGCGCTTTGCTAGCGTAGTAGATGGCATGAGTGCGACCATCTTTCTTCTGTCCAAGAACGGCTCCTATAGCGACGTTGCTTGCGTCGCACATGACCTCGAAAAGAAGAGTCCAATCGGGTGGTTGAATGATTGGTGCTGAAATCAAAGCTTCTTTGATCCTGCAAAAAGCATCTAAACAATCCTTCGAAAATTCGAAAGTTGCGTCCTTCATCAAAAGATTAGTCAAGGGTTTTGAAATCTTAGAAAAATCTTTTATGAATCTCCTATAGAAGCCTGCATGTCCTAAGAAACTTCTAATTCCTTTCATTGAAGAAGGGGGAGGTAACTTCTCAATGGTTTCTATTTTCGCCCTATCAACTTCTATTCCCCTTTGTGATACTAGATGACCTAACACAATCCCTTCGGTGACCATAAAATGACACTTTTCCCAGTTTAAGACTAAGTTAGTGTCCTCACATCTATTAAGAACTAGTGAAAGGTTATAGAGACAGTTATCAAAGGAAGAACCCTATACCGAAAAATCGTCCATGAATACTTCCATGATATTCTCTACATATTCGGAGAAGATGCCATCATACACCTTTGGAAGGTGGCTGGAGCGTTGCATAAGCCGAATGGCATCCTTCTATAAGCAAACGTACCCCATGGGCACCTAAAAGTCGTCTTCTCTTGATCATCCGGATGAATTGGAATCTGAAAGAAACCGCTATATCCATCTAGATAACAAAAGTAAGAATGTTGGGCTAACCTTTCCAACATTTGATCGATAAAAGGAAGGGGGAAGTGGTCCTTCCTTGTGGCCACGTTCAGTTTGCGGTAGTCGATGCACATTCGCCACCCTGTAACTGTCCGTGTGGGGATAAGTTCGTTGTTCTTGTTGGCAACAACGGTAATGCCTCCTTTCTTGGGTACTACTTGTACTGGACTCACCCATTTGCTATCGGAGATAGGGAAGATGATACATGCATCAAGTAGCTTAAGGATTTCTTTCTTCACGACCTCTTTCATTGCCGGATTTAACCGTCTTTGAGGTTGGCGTGAAGGTTTGTAATCCTCTTCCATTAGAATTTTGTGCATACATAGGGAAGACTTTATTCCTACTAAATCATCAATAGTGTAGCCTAATGCTCTCCTATGTTGCTTCAAAACATGCATAAGTTTCTCTAATTCAGCTTCATTCAAATTCGCATTGACAATAACCGAATATGTGGAATTAGTGCCAAGAAATGCGTACCTTAAATGCGTGGGGAGTGGCTTCAATTCTAATGATGGGGGTACCTTGATTGATGATGAATCTTGGCCTTCGAGTGTTGTGGGAGAGGCCTCTAGAGGTGGGGGTACTGCATCATTAGAGTCGAGAACAGCTGCGGTGAAGTTTGAAGAATCCAGAAAGTTTCCCACTGGATCGACCTCCCCTGAAGTAAATCGGTCGATTTGAGGTACGATTTTTCTTTCTGTCGGAAAAAATCGGGTTGCCTCTTCACAAATCGGACGATTTAGTTTAGTCGGGTCGATTTTTCTTTCTGTTGACAAAATCGGATTGCCTTTTCACAAATCGGACGATTTATTTCAAGCAGGTCAATTTTCTTCACAGTTTCCGGAGTTAATTCTAGTTCTTCAATTCTTGTTCCTAGTTCTTCCTCCACATCATTTTATGCCTTCACATCCTCGTTGCAATCATGTTCCACTCCTTCCTCCATGATGCTCATACTAATAACCTTTTGAAGAGGGTCTTTCATCAAGATTGAACTTACTACCTCTCTAGACTCTTCTTCATCAAAAATATCAAAAACGTCGTCTCTCAAGGCTGGCTCCTTGATCAAGGAGGAGAGTGTGAATTCTACCTTTTCTTCACCTATATGGAAAGACAGGTGGCCATTCTTGCAATCTACCATGCATCCGGATGTGGCAAGGAATGGTCTCCCAAGAATGATGGGAACCGGATAATCTGCAGGGATGTCAAGAACGACAAAATCTATAGGGATATAAAACTTACCGAGCTTTACCAGAATGTCTTCTAATATCCCCACCGGCTTGGTGGTGGAACGATCAGCCATGTACAATATGATCTTCACCGGTCTAGGCTCTCCTAGACCAACTGCTTTGCAAAGAGCAAGGGGTATGATACTCACACTCGCTCCAAGGTCACAAAGTGCATCAGAGGTAGCTTCTCCCAAAGTGATGGGTATGCAAAAGGATCCTGGATCACGGAGCTTGGGTGGCATATTCTCCGTCATAGTCTTGATGAGTTCGGATGACTCCATACTCATCTTGACTTCTCCTATGTCTTCCAATTTCCTCTTGTTAGAGAGGATCTCCTTGAGGAATTTCCCGTAAGCCGGCATGCCTAAAATTGCATCCATAAAAGGTATGTTAATATGCAGCTTACTCATAAGTTCAACAAACTTACCAAAATGTTTATCTAGGCGTGCACGCACTCTAGATTGAGGGAAAGGTAGAGGTGGTTTGTAAGCGGGAGGGGGAACATAAACTTCTTCCTTCTATTTTGCTTCCCCTTCCTTAGTGGTGGTTTCGACTACTTTGGGTTGAGGATCGGTGGTTGTCTTGCCGCTCCTAGTAGTTATTGCCATAACCCTTCCCTTTGGGTTATCTTCCGTCTTCCCGGGAAGTTTCCCTTGGTCTCTTGAAACTTCTCCGGCCTTGTTGAATACTTGGTTTTATAAAGCTTTGTGAGCTTTGTCAACCGAAGTTATGTAACTCTCCAATCCTTGTAGCTTGCCTAGGATCGTCTCTAGCATGGGATCGGGTTTGTTTGATCCGCTTGATTGTCCCTGGTTTGTTGAAGGAGTAGAAGAAGATGGAGATGTTAGAGCCTTTTCAGCATGAGAGTAAGGATTACCTAGATTTTGCTGATTTGACCTCCAATTGTTGTTATTGGAGTTTCTATTGTTGTTGTTATTCCAATTGGAGTTCCGGTTGTTATTGTTGTTGTTATTCCAATTGAAGTTCCGGTTATCATTCCTTTGATTGTTGTCCCGCCCCATGTAGTTGGCTTATTGCTCCTTGGTCTTTTGAAGACTTGTTTTGAGCACTTCCTTCAACTCTTTGATTTCATTGTTGAGGGAGAATATTTGTGTTTGAGCAGCTTGAGTCAACTTGGCCCCCGGATCGCCTTGATTCCGGCTATTTGAATCCACCTTCCGGTGGGAATACTTCTCAATCACTTGGGCTTGCTTCTCAATGAAGTCCCAAGCATCATCCTCTCTCATGTCCATGAATGTGCCACAAGAGAGAGATTGGAGGTTGAATTGTGTTTCCACATCCAACCCTTTGTAGTAGATCTCCAATAATTCCAGCTTGGAGATGCCATGGTGTGGGCAATCCAACAAGAGATCTTGAAACCTTTCCCAAGATTGAGACAAGCTTTCATTAGGTTTCATAGAAAAAGCATTTATTTTACCTCTCAATTCCGCCGTTTTGGATGGCGGAAAGAATTTGGTGAGGAATTCCGAAGACAATTCCTCCCATGTAGCTAGCTTTGCAGCTGGAAGTGTTTGGTACCAAGCTAGAGCCTTGTCCTTCAAAGAAAAGAAGAACGGTTTGATCTTGTAATTGCTTGTAGTAGCCTTCTTCGGCTTCATAGTCTCCATGAGAATCTCAAAATTCTGCAAGTGTTGGTGTGGAGATTCAGTACTTGCTCCGCCATATTGACTTTGGCGAACCATGGTGATGACTTGTGGTGAGAAGCTAAACTCTTGGATGTCTTCAGCTCCGAAATCCACACCTAGGCGGCGTGGTTGCTGAATTGGGTCCATCCGTTGCCCCAAAGTTCGGGGTCTATCACCGTCATTAACAGCTCTTACGTCCCTAGTTGGGAAGCGAGGAACAACCCGTGGTTTTGGGATGTTACGAACAGGACGAAGTGATGGATCAATCTCCTCAAGTTCCGGCATGTCCGGATCAATCTCTTCATCATCGGATGAGTCATTTCTAATGGATTTTGTTGGCGTCTTGACTTTCTTCTTCTTCCTAGATTCGTTCAACTCCAACTTCATGTCCAGCATCATAGCTCTTAGTTCATCAATCTGAAATTGATGACTCGTTTCAGCATCTTTTCGTGCTTTCTCACTCAACTGGAGTTGGCGTTGAGCTTCATTCAGTTCAGCCTGGTAGTTTCTCTCGTCGTTCTCAGCCATTTTCTTTTCCTTCAACTTTCTTCTCAAAGTTCTCTCCAATTCGGGATCGAAAGGAACTAGATCTTTAGTTGATCTAGTCTTTCGCATATACCTAAAGAACCTGCAAAGATCACTCAAGTAGACAAATCAAATCACAAGAGCAAGAGCTCTCAAGCTAGACAACCGAAAACCGAATTTGGTCTAGACCAAATCCCCGGCAACGGCGCCAAAAACTTGTTCGCTCAAAAAGTGTGTGCGTCAAAGTCTTAAATTTATATCTAGAACTCAAAGCAAAGCGAACCCGCAGTGTACGGATCGACTGTAGTAAGGTAAGAATTCCATAGTCGAACTCAGGGATTTGGTGAGAATAAATTCAAAGTCAATTATCTAGCGAAAGTGTAAAAGCTTTTGTGATTGATAAAGAGGGAAATGATTCCAAGGATTCAAGTATCCGATTTCGGCTTTCGATTCAAGACACTTCTATAGATATAGGACAGAGTTTATGTTGCCAAGATTAAACGTTCAAAGGTAGGATTCGTACGATGAAGTTCCGAAACCTATATGACTAATCTAAAGGTTCTCTCTATAAGGGTTGTTGAGGCTGCAATATAGAAAGATCTAAAGACAAGAATTATGTTCAAACTAACTATCTAAAACTCCAGGATATGACTCTCCAAAGTAAGAATAGAAAGCACACTTAGAATCTTAATAAAGGATGTTGAGTCTCTTTATTACCCAAATCTTGAAATCTTAATCTATTAAATGTAGAATCAGGTTTGAAATGTCTTCATACATTCAATTAGAGGGTAGAAAGGTTAATCAAGGTTGGGATTTAGGCAAGGATTAGTTTTGATTAAAGATTGATTCAATTAAGGTTCGTCAGAGGAATAAATCGGGCTGTTCATAAGAAAATCGGCCGATTTACCTCAAGAACAGTCCAATTTTCCTGTTGTCGTAAAACTAAAATCTAAACTCTCAGGGTCCTAATGTTTGAATGAGTTCAGTCTATCATCATCTAAGCCTTAATCATCAACTATTCTCCCCAGAATCACAAATGTTTTAGCCAACCATTTTCAAAATCGAATCAAATTAAATATTGAGAGAAATATCGCAAAGAAACCAAATCTTGGATAAAAAATCCAATAACCTTCAAATCTGTAAACGATTGTCAAAACAAATCAATGTATCTCTTAAGTAACTCAAATTCGTGTTCAAAAACAACAATCACTTCAATGGACAAAGAAATCTCACAACTAGAATCAAGATTAGCTTCCCGGCAAAGAGTTCTTCAATCTTCCTCCAAGAATCTCCGAATTCTCTTAAACGTGTAAAGATTTCTTGCTGCGGCCTCTCCGTTTTCGTTCGTAGGGTTCTTCTTTATAGTTTCTTGCAAATGGGTTGTTTGGCAAAACTCTCTTCTAGCCCAAGAGAATTGGGCTTTGTGTCGTCTTTTCATTTGGCCGAAAAATAGAAGAAATCGACCCAGTCAATTTATACACAAAACCGTTCGATTTCTATAGGAGAAAATCGTCCGATTTATATGCATATTGGCACGATTTTCTTCAACAAAAAGTGCTCTTCTCTTGGCTCGTCTTCTATGCTTCTCCTTTGCAATTCCTTAGCTCTTTATGACCCCTTTAAGACTCCTTTAGCTTCCTTAACATCCTTAGATGCTCCTTGCTCCGCTTTTGCTTCCAATTCCACTCCATTTACCTATAATTCATCAAAAGCTCGTGTAGACCTCTATTTCCAACAATTGATTGAATAGAACATAAAAGGCACACAAAATCTCTCTAAATGCAAGGTAAACTGAGACAATCTTCTATAATATGCATGAATATGATGATACATATTTCATGTCATCAAAAGCCTTCAACCTACAGTCGGGTCTCGGCTCTCTCGCCTCATCTTGAACTCTAGCAGCCTCAACAACTCTAGCAGGTGTAACAACAACCTGCACAAACTCTTTGCGAAACCTCAATTGATCTCGCGGGTATTGGAAAAACTGGTGCAGGTCCTCCAGTCTTGATAGCCTCCTCGACTCTTTGCACATAGTCGCGGTATGTAGATGCTCCGATGAATACTTGACCGGACTCCGTCGATTGCGCTCTCTGTGCTCCGGACCTAGCGGTGGTCCCGTTCCTAACCTCAAGAACAACACTCTCAACAACTTCTTCAATGAACGCCTCAGTGATAGGCGGATCAACAACTAGGGCTTGGCCCCGACCTCTAGCTAGTGGAGGTCTCCCTGCACGTCCTTGTCCACGGATGGCAGGTGGAAGTGGTGGTTGACCCCTTCCTCACCCCATAGCAAATGTAGCTTTAGTATGCGTCATATGCGATAGGGATATAGATATATATATAAGGCCACGCTACAGCTAAAGCAGAAATCCAGAAAAAAGCACAAAAAGGCCAACACGTAAGAAAATTAACTGTTGAGATCTGTGGAGGTAGTGGTGGTCGCCCGTACATCTATCCCAGACCGACAAGTTTAAAATCAAAAACCCCATTTTGAAAATGTAGACCCCTTGCGGGTTTTGTTTATTTATATATACGACCTTTAGAATGTTTCGAGTGTCATTGTTGCCAAGCTAGAGCTCTGATACCATATTATACCACCCCAAGTCTTGGGAACTCAAAGCGTTACGGGCTAGGACCTTACAATGGGTCCCGAGCCTCAGAGTAGCAACGACACAACAGATCTTATACCAAGACACAAATGAATGAAAACCAAAACTCAATATAAAACCAAAGGTTATAACAAAGGGAAGCATAAAAGACTCACAACCGAGTTCAAAACAAAGGGAAAACAACAACAGAAATATAAACCGGATCCCGTCCTATAATGTACGGGAACCCCGGCTGACCACACCATCCGGATCACTCAGCAACACCTATATCCTGCAAGGCATCTATAACATCGGTATAAACTGTTAGCTAACATTGTAGATATCGGACAGATAGTAAATGCACAAACACATATAAGGTATTATAAACATATAGCATGCTCGCACTCAACCGGTTATTATCTTTCATTAAGTTATCCATTACTAATTCAACTTCTTTTGTCACAAAAAAAATCTCCCGAAACTCGCCTCTGCTTCCGTCTACCAACAGGAATAGATCAGTACTATCCATTACCTGCAGGCTTGGGTTGCAAGAGCACCTCCTAGTCTCTTGTAGAACTAGACAAGTGTTCACCGCCCGGTTATCATTCACTTGGGCCAAATTATGGTATAAAAGGTCAATCATATTCCGGTTATCCGTTATAACGATAAACAACAATACCAACAAGCCAATACAATCAATCTAATATACGGAACGCAACTAAGTAAGTCCAAGGGACATACCTCACTCGAAGGTAACTCAAAGATCAACAACAACAACAACTTAGTTTCCCGCATGAAGGAAAGACGGAAAGCCTGCTAAACAAGGCATCACGAATCAAGAACGAAACGGCTGCTAGAAGTCTATAACTTCTAGTCTTAGTGAACTCTAAAAGATCAACATAAGCTAGGGTTACAAACCCTAGTCTTACAGATCACCAAGGGTCAACAACATCCATAAAGTCAAGGAAAGGAACGAGGAAAGCAAGGAAGGAAGCAGCTCACCAAAGACGGGAGCAACTGGAGGGGAAACCGCAGGGGCGGCCAAACAACACTGCAGGGGCGGCACTGGGCAGGATCCACGGGGCGGGTGTGTACAGCCGCGGGGCGGGTGCACTGACAGAAGCGACTGTCGGGGTTTCTCTTGACAAAAACTCACAGCAAGGGATCCAAAACTTGATTCCTCGATCCAAACACATCAAGACTTAACCAAGGGAGCTTGAGAACAACAACGAATCAACAACATAACGGCCAACAAGAATCAAGACTCTATCTTGATCCTTGGAGAGGAAGAAAGGAAGAAAAGAGAAAGCAAGAGAAGCAGAAGGGAAAAGGCATGCAACAAGCTCAAGAATGTCAGAGAGAATCACAAAGAAGGAGACTTACACGTTCAGCAAGATCACAGGGGAAGAAGGCTGCAGCTTTCGAGGTTGAAGAAAAACGTATGCAAGAAACGGGAAAAAGGAGAGAAAGAGGGAACTTATAGGAAACGGTGGGAAAAGATAGAAGGAAGGACGTTCTAGGTTTAAGAACATGATAGGAAAACTGACCCATAAGATAGAAGATTGGTTCTTCTATCTATGTAAAGAAATAAAAATGGAATAAAAATAGATCGGGGTGATCTAGGGCTAAACCGCAGGGGCGGCTCCCTTCACCGCGGGGGCGGTGAAGGCCAAAATTGAATCTTACACGAGATTCTTCAATTTGGTCAAGGTTGTTCTCGATTTTGCTTCAATGCTCGATCCTTTGGTTGTTTACTTGCTTCCTTTGAACACTAGCATGCACCCTTCCGAGACTTGATCCTTATGTATATCTTTTAAGTCCGGAATTCGCCGAAATACCTGAAAAAATGACAAAAGTTTGTGTAGACATCTATTCTAGCATAATGAGCAAAATCAAGCATAAATGTCAAGAACTAAAACTAATGCATGCAAAACAAAAGGAAAATCTACCTAAACGCATGCCTAAACTAGGGTCATAAATCATGTTATCATCTACCATGGAACTTTGATCCTCAGTTAATAATATAAGTGTCTTGTATGGTATTCTTGACCCCAAGGAGGATAAAAACTCGTATTATGGCATTCTTTCATCTTCTTGCTCATTGTTTTAAATGCCTTTTTTACGAAATAAACAAAAGTAGACACCACAATATGGAATAGGTAGAATTTATGCTCTATATGAAGACAAACCAAACCAAATGAGATATTAAATACATGTAAATGATGACTCAAAAGACGTATGTTTTGGACTCATCAGTGCTCCATATCTGTCACATATTAAATGAAAGATACGGAACCCCGCTCTATCCAAATATGATTTGTTTATGGCCAAAACCATATTCATTGAGTTTGTCACGAACCGAGCTCAACCCAATAAGGTGTCTCTATCTAAAAAATTTCCATGAAGCTCAAACTTGGACGAAATATCGGTTCCGATAACACGGGAATGTTCCATAAGATCATAATAAAACGAAATAAAGTATTAAATATAAAATTCCGTTCTCTATTTTAACATGTCTAAAACTAACTAAAACGAAATAAAATATCAATTGAACTATTTCGGTTCTCTATTCTAACTTGTATAAAACTAATTACAATGAAATAAGGTATAAATTCTACGATTTCGATTATCTATTCTAACATGTCTTAAACTAATTAAAACGAAATAAAGTATGAATTCTATAGTTTCGATCAAAATGAAATAAAGTATGAATATTACGATTTCAATTATCTATTCTAACATGTCTAAAACTAATTAAAATAAAGTATGAATACTACGACTTCGATTATTGATTCTAACATGTCTAAAACTAGGATGATAAGAAGAAGGGAAATAACAATCCCGTTAAATGAAGTAGTACACTTAATTCGATATGTGTAACAAGCTCATCTGGATCGCTATATTTCTTTTCATCGAACGGATTAATTTGGCTTTCATCATTGGATTCAACTTTGGCTTCTTTAGAAAATGTCAACATTTTTACGAGGTTGTTTGGATTTGAGATTTGAATAGTGATTTGATTTAACATGTAAATATATATTCGATCCTCCAATAACTATAAAATATAACGTTCGAATCAAATGAATAGTTCTATGACCGTTTCACAACGTTCAAAAGAATAAGGCCTGAGCGCACTCGCAATGCTAGTGCACGGCGTAGTTGCAATGTATCCGAGACTCCGGAAGGAACACTCACATTGTGTCCGGGAGGCACGATCGCATTTTGAGTGTGTTGCCTCTTTTCCTCTGACCGAATAACAATCTTGATAAAATTAGTGTGTGTATATATATATATATATATATATATATATATATATATATATATATATTGATTGGAACTTACAAGATATTTTCCTTCTAATAGCTTTGAGGTTGAGGTTTATTGTAAGAACTAGTTAGTTGATAGGAACTTCCAAGATATTTGTCAAGAAACATGGAAAAAGCTTATGTGAACATGCTTTAATTTTTAGTCTTTCAAATGGTGAAAAGTCTTCAATGGAGTTGAAGAAAGATAATAACCGAGTTTGGTTAAACAATATTCCAACCAAAATAGAATAGCGTAATAACATAACATAATAACAAAATATCATGACCGTATCATAATATTCCAACCAAAATCTCACATATACTCCAACTAAATACAAAATAACATCCCAAAATATCAAATGTACACGCCATAAATGTCACTGTTGTGACGCCTAGACCTACGAAGGATCAAGTAGTGATTGGTGACCCAACGCGTTAGCAACAATCCTCTACAACTCCTCCTCTGTCGTCCCATAACCACATGCACGTAACATATCCCATACTCTACCAACAAGTACATGCAGACATTGTTTAAAAAACAAATAGTTAGAAATTGGATAATGGATGAACGAAATGATAACATGTATATATGAGATATCTTATCGGGTGTTGGAAAGATGGACATGAGGTGGCCGATCCATGAGAGGTGGATGTGCAACTAACCCTGAAAAGAGGTACAAGTGACCCCAATTAGAGCATCATACCATGTAGTCATCAACTACAACCCATGGGATGGAGGCTAACTTTGTGCCGACCAATGAAAAGTGTGTGACCTTCTTATGTCTCTTGGATGACCTATCGTGCGAGCGATGATACCAAACCTTTTAACCTCTACCCCCAATAGCGGGATGATCCTCCTTAGTGACAAGGATACGATCATCGGTGATCCTTTGTATACACCCTAACTTTTTCATCACTATGTCCGACATAAAGGGCTCCTTGACGCCACCTATACGAATGACACCTTTGTAGCTAGAGATAGCAAACTCTCCATCAAAGTCCAAGATACGGTCATCGTATGACATAAACTTGACATCCTCTGGCCTCATCTCATCTAGTTCGGAACGTAGAGGCGTCAACTTCTAAAGCGCCAAAGTGGGGGTCTTCGAGATCGAAATCCTTGAAGTCCAACGTGCAAATCCCTGATGCTCAATATCCGTGGCGGCTGGACCGCAAAGAGATGAGAAATGTGCATATATCCACACCAATATTTTGCAAGAATATAAATTCTTTTTTTATCAGTTAGTTGATATATGTAATTTACTTAAATAGTAAGAAGATGTGTCGAATGTTAATACTTCTAGGAGTGAGGTGCATCCCCCAAGGTCTTCACCCTAGACCGGGAAGACAAACCAAAATGCCGGTACAAGAAGCATAAAAACCCTACCCCAAGCATACAAGCCAATCATCTTGTGATCGTGCACAAGGTCGATGTAAAAGCTAGGGTTTTCGAATCCTAATAAAGGATGATTAAGAGTGATTAAGTTAATCATCGATAACAATTGACTCATAACTCGCGAATTGTGTGTAGATGACGAGTATGAATTTCACCATTATGTTTTTGGCGTAAATTTGGACGTATGGGGGAAATTTTACTTTTTCCTCCGGGGAATAATTTTTACCCTCTGGTATTATTTGGAGCATTTGGGAGCTTCAATTAATAAAATTGCAGTTGAGAGAAATGATCAGGACATCGGATATGTTCTAGATATGAAATAACATGGAAAGGCAAAACGACCAAAAGAGTCGCTATTTCGTTTCTTAGCGGCTAAGAAAGACGGCTTAGGGATACGCGTTTTCCAAGAAAGTTGCGGAATAATTATCCACACAATATATCAGATTTATTATTCCAATTTCGAGAAGCTTGGAGAAGGGGCTCAAACTGCCTTTGGATCGGTAAAAGGATAATTATCGATTTTGTTAAAAGGATAATTATCGACTTCGCTATAAATAGCGGAAATTCTTTTATTAATTCATTTCCTTTCACGTTTCCTCGTAAAAACTCTGATTTCTCTCAACCTTCAATATCATATCTACTCTTCGTTTGTAATCCGATTTCAATTCCGTTTGAGTTTTCGGATTCCTCTCTTCATCCTCTTCATATCGGTACCGAGTTTGTGTTTTTCCGAGTACATAAAGGGCTGGTCGAGCATATTAGTGTTTTGGCTGGTGGCGCCGTCCAAGTTCCGGTGGATTTGAAGGTGTCCGAGCGTAGCCAGCGTCGTTGTGATTCCGAATCTTCTTTCGGATCGTCAATCGGGTTAGTAACGAATAAGTTATGAATTTATTCGTTTTCAGTATTGCGATTTGGCCTAAATTGACCTTAGGCTTGTCAAAATGGATAATTGGAAATTCCATTATGCTCGTTACTTTATTATGGTGATTATGGAATATTTGTTTGATGAGATCTGATGACAATTGGGTTCAGAAACTGCATGCGGGCAAAACGTTATTCTGGTGAAATTTAATTAATTAATTAAAGATTAATTAATTAAATTAGGAATCTAGAAAACGCTATAAGCTAATTAAATTCAAAGGAATGAATTTAATTGATGTTTGAAGCAAGAAGTTTAATACGAGGAATATGATATTCTCGACAGGTGGTGTTGAAGACGGTAGACTAATTATAGCTTAGTTGCTCAGTGAGCGTATCCAGGTAAGTCTTCGGACTTACTTAGCTTCGATCTGCAGAAACCCGTGCCTGAGAGATTTATATCTCACTGTGTTGATATGTGTTGTTGTTTTGAAATGCCTTGTTGTGTTGAAATGTGAATGTTGATATGCATTGAGATGTGTTATGTGTAAAGCATGCTTGATGTGTTTTATGATGAAAATGACGTTATGATGTGTAAAACATGCTTTATGTTGTGATTATTATCATGTCATAATTATGAGAAATGGTCAAATGAACATGTGTTAGCCTATTGAGGCGTGCTATTGAATGACATGATAAGCTTGTTGAAACATGATAATGTATGAGATGATAAGCCTTTTGAGGCATGTGATATGATGATGACCTGTAAAGGTCAATAGTATGTAAATTGTTTAAGACTCTGAGCTAACCATTAGCCAGGTTGCTAGCTATTGCAGTGAATGCCGGAGCTCGGCCAAGCCCGGATCACTTGCGTTTGTATAAGAATGACACCGAGTCTGATGGACTTCAGGCTCGGGTCGCACACCTAATGAAAATGGTAAATGTTTGCATTAACATGAATGGCAAAATGTTGCATGTGGTTAGGGGTTAAGACCATAACCCACCACGAGAAAGCCTGGCCCGTAGACTTGATCAGTCTGGCTACGACCTAAGAGCAAATGTCTGAATTAACCTAATCTGTGCAATGGTGAGCTCACACCAAAGCCAGAACCGTATAAGCAATGATTCCGGATTTGGTCCGGGATCGCAAATTGTAAATTTCATATTGCATTCACGTGCATCATTCATAAAAGCATGATATCATCTCATGAGCACGGTATATGGTATTTGAATATATTTGTGGTATTGTGATGTGATGATATAATCTCTCGTGGATAGATTATGATCGGTAGCCAACGGTTTTAAACCGAATCTTTTTAGGTAATGCTGATCATAGGAACGCTTCAGGGATGTCAGCTGCAGGGTGTGGACAGCCGAGGCAGTGTTAACCCAAGGGTTGGTTGAACTACTTTTGAAACTATTCGCTTGCAAGCGAGTCTTTTGTTGGTTGTGTGCAATTGTGTACACATGTTGATTTCAGGCTGAAGTTTTAAGACAACTGTTCAGGTGTCATGTTTTTGAAGTGTCGTTTTGGGATATACATACTAACTGCATGCAGGGTTGTTATGTAAATGTTTTCTAAATGACAGGTTGGATGTTTTCATTATTTTTCGTACTTCTTGTTGCAAGGTCCTATTTGTGAAGTTGTTGTCAGGCTAACTGATGGGACCCACTGTGTGGTCCTTAGCCTAGTGACATCTTGGGTTCTTTAAAACTCGGGTCGTTACAAATTGGTATCAGAGCTTAGGTTGACAACAAGGGCACATGTGACTTGAGATGAGACATGATAGTTCAACCTAACTACAACCCAGTCTGGGTTGGTTTTGAAAGGACATTTAAGTTTTCAAAGGATTTTGGAAATTACTAACATATGGTTTTAATGAATTTAAAATCATATGCATAGTCGGGATTGTGGGTAAAGACACTGCCTTCCACTCCTCAGCGTGACTCCTTGTAAGTGTAGTTCTCTCTCTCTAACTTGTTAAGATTATAGTATTCTTATAGATATCACTATTGTTATAAGTAGTGGATATATATGAAGAGAGAACGATCGTGAATGTTCCGGTTTTTCGAAACCGTGATAAAGGCAACTGTAAGCGTTTTGATTAAGGGACAAGGAAGTTGCAGCTTCATTACGAGTATGTCAATGGGAGCACAATGTGCAAGTGTGTTAGTGGAAGTACGACAAGCTAGAAGTACATGAGAGTATAATGTATAAAGTAAGTGGTCGAGGTCAAGTACCTCTACCCATCGAGCTACATGAGATGAGAAGATGCAAGAATATAGCGGTAGAAAGGGCTATTGCTACGATAGAAACGCAAGGGCAAGCACGAGTTATTGAATCCCAAACACTAGAAGTTCCATATGGGGAACAAGAAGGTAGTGAACTTCATTAGAGAAGTGACTAAGGTCATAAAACAAAGAGATGTGTTAGTGTTTGCAGGAGCTTATGTAATGCAAGTTGATTGGCGGTTGAACCACATAAACATGACTTTTGGGGAAATTGGAGGGCTAGAAAAGTATAAGATGAAACTTGCAGCAACCTTCATGCAGAACATTGGTGCATGTTGGTGGATGAGAAATCGTGCAATCATTGTGGATTACGAGACTTTCAAGAGTCAGATTTGGACTAACTTGTTAAAGTCTTTTCTGGAAGCAACATTTGGAGGTTCTCCTATGATGGAGATGAATTTCACGAGGAGTATACATCGTTGGATGAGAGTGCACCACTTTATGATCAATTGATAAGATTGTTTACGATAGTATGAAACGACCTCTTAGTTGGTGTTGTCACCTAAGATATGACGTTATTGGAGTATTAGGAGAGGATAATAAAGCTTGAAGCAAGAGAAGACTTTAGGAAAGAGGTGGATTCCTAAACTAGTGGAGGAAAGAGGCATAAGTCTACTCCAAGTTTCTTGAACCTGCGAGTACGAGACGTGTGAGTCAAGAAACAAGGCCTTCTTCACAACCATGATCATAAGAGAAATTGGAGGGAAGAACATTTTAAATTGTGGAGACCTAAATCATTACAAGAAGGATTGATCAAAAAGTCCAACTACAGGTTTCAAATGTAGTTAACCTAGAGATATGATAAAGTTTGTGAGACTAGGGGATAATGTTAACTCAAGGATTTTGTCCTAATGTGAGAGGACGAAAAAGCCAAAGTTTACGTGGAAACTAGGCAAGTAAAGTAGCCAACCGGTATTCTTATTACCGGATTGGATAATGATGACGTGATTCTAGGTATCGATTGGATGATCAATTATATGGATAAGATAGATGCGGAAATGCTAACAATAATGATGTTAGCCAAAGATGATACTTGTAATGTGTTCAAAGGAGGTGAGCTACAAGACCCGCTAGTGATGATCTCTACAATAAAAGCAAGTAAGCATGTAAGGAAAGGATGTGAAGCATAATTATGTTATGCTTTGGAGAAAGAAGGAAAGATTCAATTGAAATACATTCCAGTTGCACGCGAGCCTAAGGATGTTTTTCAAGATGAATTACCTGGATTGCCACCTACTAGGCAAGTTGACTTTAGAATTGATCTAGAGCCTGGAATTAGACCAATTTTTAAAGCTCCGTACAGAATGGCACATGTGGAAATGCTTGATTTGAAGAAGCAGTTGGAAAAATTGGCAGATAAAGGATTTATTCAGCCAAGTGTATCGCCATGAGGAGTACCAGTGTTGTTTGTGAGGAAAAAGGATGGTACATTGGGGCTATGTATGGACTATATATAGAGAACTGGAAATATGGTGATTAAGAACAAGTATCCACTGCCACGAATTGATGATTTGTTCGATCAGTTGCAAGGATCAAAGGTGTTCTCCATCATAGACCTACGGCCAAGCTATCACTAGTTGAAGATTTAAGAAGATGATATCCATAAGACAACATTCAAGACTCGGTTTGTTGTGGTCTTTATCAATGACATATTGGCTTATTCACGAAGTAGTGAAGAGCATAGAACATTTAAAAGCAATTCTCCAAGTATTGATGAAAGAGAAGCTTTATGCCAAGTTGTTCAAGTGTGACTTGTGGATGAATGGAGTAACATTCTTAGGACACGTGATCACTATAGATGGAATCAGAGTTGACTCATCCAGGATTGAAATTATGCTAGCATGGGAACCACCCAAAAACGTAAAGGATATACGTATTTCCTAAGATTAGCGGGATACTACAAATGTTTTGTAAAAGGGTTTTCCATCATAGCAAGACCTATGACCAACCTACTTTAGAAGAAGGAAAAGTTTGTATGAACTAACAAGTGTCAAGCAAGCCTTGAAGAGTTAAAGAAGAGATTGACTACTACACCTGTGTTAGGTCAGCCGAATGGAGCACTAGAGTTCATTGTTTACAATGATGCGTCTAAAATGGACTTGGGATGCGTTCTGATGTAGAATGACAGTCATATCATATGCATCTAGAAAATTGAGGTAGTATGAGCAAAACTACCCAATACATACCTTAGAGTTAGCAACGGTACTTCGTTCACTGAAAATTTGGTGGCACTGCTTGCTTGGAACAACATGCATGATTATGAGACATCATAAGAGTTTAAAGTACATATTCACTTAGGAAAAGTTGAATATGAGACAAAGAAGATGGTTAGAGATAATAAAGGTTTATAATTTGAATATACTATATCATATTGACAAGGCTAAAGTCGTGGCCGATGATCTGAGCAAAGAGTCGGTTCAAGAAGAAGGTGATTGCTCGTTTGACTGCACAATTTGAGATACAAAAAGATATGATTTATAGTGGTAGAGAAATATGGGTTTAGAAAGACCAAGGGTATTTGTGTACCTTCGATATCGTGTCTAGTTGGATGAAAGAGATCCAACATAAACAACTAAGTTCCTTGATCTGACCAAGGTGAAGTCAATGATCACGAATGATGAAAGTTCAGATTCTTTATCAACGACGACAATATGATTGGATACCAAGGAAGAATATGTATGCCTAAAGATGTTGAGATTAGAAGAAATATTCTTGTTGATGCTCATGCAACACCATATTCCATACATCCAGGATCGAACAAGATGTATCGGGATATTAAACCCTACTTTTGGTGGCAAGGTATGAAGAAAGATATTGCTGAGTTTGTGCCATGGTGTCAAACATGTCAACAAGTTAAGATTGAACACCAAAGGCGAGGAGGAGAACTTCAATCATTGGAAATACCGGAGTAGAAATGGGAACACATCACCATGGATTTTGTAACCAGTCTACATAGTAGCAAGGGTTATGACTCCATATGGGTGGTGATTGATCGATTAACAAAGACTGCAAGATTTATTCCTATCAAGGAAACTTGGGCTGTGAACAAGTTAGCAGAGAAATTGGTGAATCAGATAGTCAGATTACATGGAGTTCCTAAGACCATAGTTTCAGACAGAGATGAACGATTTACTTCCCAATTCTAGAGCCAAGTACAAATAATAATGGGAACTAAGTTGAATTTTACAACAACGTTCCATCCACAATCAGATGGTCAGTCAGAAAGGACTATTCAGACTTTAGAAGATTTATTGAGGTCATGTGTGATTGATTGGGGACCGATATGGCTAGATCATTTACCGTTGGTCGAGTTCACCTACAACAACAGTTGGCATGCATCCATTGGGATGGCACCATATAAAGCACTAAATGGAAGGAAATGTTGAACCCCATTGTGTTGGGATGAGCCTATTGATGTCATTGATACAGATCCAGATAAAGTTAAAAGTGATATTGAAAAAGTTGCTTTGATTCGAGAAAGGATGTTGGTTGCACGGAGTAAACAAAAATCGTATGTTGATAAGCTCCAACGTCCACTAGAGTTTGACACAAGGACACATGTTTGGTTGAAAGTTTCACAAACTCGTGGAGTTAAACGGTTTGGTATCAAGGGAAAGTTAAGTCCTTAGTATATTGGACCGTATGAGATTTTGGAAAAAGTTGGTAAAAGGGCTTATCGTTTAGCATTATCGTCAAAAATGGATGGTGTACATTCATGTATCACAACTAAGGCAGTATCAACCAGATCCGATCCATGTACTCAGCTATGATGCTATTGAGATAGAGCTTGATCAAACCTATGTCGAGTTCCCTATGGCCGTGTTAGACAAAAAGAAGAAGAAGTTAAGGAATAAAGAAATTCCATGAGTGAAGATCTAATGGTCCCGAAGGAGACTGGAAGAGGCTACATGGGAAACAATTGAACACATGGAGAGAAACTATCCAGAGGTGTTTAGTTCTTTGATCGGTGATTGGGATAGAGGCAAGAATTAGCTCCTAACTTTTCCACTAACTAATGTGCTTATATGGTTCTATGTTTATGTGATTTATGTGTGTGTGAATTGATTTGTGTGTGCTAACATAGGAAGTGATAGACTTCCCTAGTGTGAGCGTGATGACCCCGCTAACGTGATAATAATCTATGCTTGCACGAAATGCAAAGATAGGTTAACTATGTGATTGACGGATTTAGTCTTCTGATGAGCTGTGTACTAAAGTTTCGGGACGAAACTTTTTCTTAAGGGGTGTGTGATGTAAAAGCTAGGATTTTCGAATCCTAATAAAGGATGATTAAGAGTGATTAAGTTAATCATCGATAACAATTGACTCATAACTCGCGAATTGTGTGTAGATGACGAGTATGAATTTCACCATTATGTTTTTGGCGTAAATTTGGACGTATTGGGGAAATTTTACTTTTTCCTCCGGGGAATAATTTTTACCCTCTGGTATTATTTGGAGCATTTGGGAGCTTCAATTAATAAAATTGCAGTTGAGAGAAATGATCAGGACATCGGATATGTTCTAGATATGAAATAACATGGAAAGGCAAAACGACCAAAAGAGTCGCTATTTTGTTTCTTAGCGGCTAAGAAAGACGGCTTAGGGATACGCGTTTTCCAAGAAAGTTGCGGAATAATTATCCACACAATATATCAGATTTATTATTCCAATTTCGAGAAGTTTGGAGAAGGGGCTCAAACCGCCTTTGGATCGGTAAAAGGATAATTATCGACTTTGTTAAAAGGATAATTATCGACTTCGCTATAAATAGCGGAAATTCTTTTATTAATTCATTTCCTTTCACGTTTCCTCGTAAAAACTATGATTTCTCTCAACCTTCAAATTCAGATCTACTCTTCGTTTGTAATCCGATTTCAATTCCGTTTGAGTTTTCGGATTCCTCTCTTCATCCTCTTCATATCGGTACCGAGTTTGTGTTTTTCCGAGTACATAAAGGGCTGGTCGAGCATATTAGTGTTTTGGCTGGTGGCGCCGTCCAAGTTCCGGTGGATTTGAAGGTGTCCGAGCGTAGCCAGCGTCGTTGTGATTCCGAATCTTCTTTCGGATCGTCAATCGGGTTAGTAACGAATAAGTTATGAATTTATTCGTTTTCAGTATTGCGATTTGGCCTAAATTGACCTTAGGCTTGTCAAAATGGATAATTGGAAATTCCATTATGCTCGTTACTTTATTATGGTGATTATGGGATATTTGTTTGATGAGATCTGATGACAATTGGGTTCAGAAACTGCATGCGGGCAAAACGTTATTCTGGTGAAATTTAATTAATTAATTAAAGATTAATTAATTAAATTAGGAATCTAGAAAACGCTATAAGCTAATTAAATTCAAAGGAATGAATTTAATTGATGTTTGAAGCAAGAAGTTTAATACGAGGAATATGATATTCTCGACAGGTGGTGTTGAAGACGGTAGACTAATTATAGCTTAGTTGCTCAGTGAGCGTATCCAGGTAAGTCTTTGGACTTACTTAGCTTCGATCTGCAGAAACCCGTGCCTGAGAGATTTATATCTCACTGTGTTGATATGTGTTGTTGTTTTGAAATGCCTTGTTGTGTTGAAATGTGAATGTTGATATGTATTGAGATGTGTTATGTGTAAAGCATGCTTGATGTGTTTTATGATGAAAATGACGTTATGATGTGTAAAACATGCTTTATGTTGTGATTATTATCATGTCATAATTATGAGAAATGGTTAAATGAACATGTGTTAGCCTATTGAGGCGTGCTATTGAATGACATGATAAGCTTGTTGAAACATGATAATGTATGAGATGATAAGCCTTTTGAGGCATGTGATATGATGATGACCTGTAAAGGTCAATAGTATGTAAATTGTTTAAGACTCTGAGCTAACCATTAGCCAGGTCGCTAGCTATTGCAGTGAATGCCGGAGCTCGGCCAAGCCCGGATCACTTGCGTTTGTATAAGAATGACACCGAGTCTGATGGACTTCAGGCTCGGGTCGCACACCTAATGAAAATGGTAAATGTTTGCATTAACATGAATGGCAAAATGTTGCATGTGGTTAGGGGTTAAGACCATAACCTACCACGAGAAAGCCTAGCCCGTAGACTTGATCAGTCTGGCTACGACCTAAGAGCAAATGTCTGAATTAACCTAGTATGTGCAATGGTGAGCTCACACCAAAGCCAGAACCGTATAAGCAATGATTCCGGATTTGGTCCGGGATCGCAAATTGTAAATTTCATATTGCATTCACGTGCATCATTCATAAAAGCATGATATCATCTCATGAGCACGGTATATGGTATTTGAATATATTTGTGGTATTGTGATGTGATGATATAATCTCTCGTGGATAGATTATGATCGGTAGCTAACGGTTTTAAACCGAATCTTTTTAGGTAATGCTGATCATAGGAACGCTTCAGGGATGTCAGCTGCAGGGTGTGGACAGCCGAGGCAGTGTTAACCCAAGGGTTGGTTGAACTACTTTTGAAACTATTCGCTTGCAAGCGAGTCTTTTGTTGGTTGTGTGCAATTGTGTACACATGTTGATTTCAGGCTGAAGTTTTAAGACAACTGTTCAGGTGTCATGTTTTTGAAGTGTCGTTTTGGGATACATACTAACTGCATGCAGGGTTGTTATGTAAATGTTTTCTAAATGACAGGTTGGATGTTTTCATTATTTTTCGTGCTTCTTGTTGCAAGGTCCTATTTCTGAAGTTGTTGTCAGGCTAACTGATGGGACCCACTGTGTGGTCCTTAGCCTAGTGACGTCTTGGGTTCTTTAAAACTCAGGTCGTTACAGTCGATCACCCATGACCGTATCCGGTTGGTAGTTTTTCCGACTACAAACGCCGCTCCCATAATCAACATCATATGTGCATATGCCAATGTAGCCGCCGGTGTGGAGGGTCAAGTAGGAGAGGTGTGAGTACCCTCCTAATTCCCTCTAACTTTATGGATATGCGACGTGTCCTTGCCTCGGCATCCGTCATCTCAAATTTAGAGCCCAACCACTCTAAGTATTGAGTTGTGCTTCATGGCGTCTCACGTGAATCTCCCTCTATCCGGAAACCCATCAAAATAGCGTCGTCGTGGATAATGATCGTCAACTCACCTCAAGGTAGATGAAAGTTGTTGGTCTCTGGGTGCCACCACTCGACGAAGGCATGACAAAGCGCATGCTCAACCCCGCCGACGTCAAATGTCTCCAAATCAGTCAATCCACTCTGTATGGACATAGCAACCCATCCCTCCGGATCATCAAGATCACGTCACTAGCTCGACACCTCTCATACCTAATCTAGACGTTGGTGTACCTTCATCACCTCTCTAATGTCCTTCATTTGAAAAAAAAAATAAAACTTTAAACATGAAAAAAGTACATTCGTTCACATCCATCACCGAAATCTAGTTTCATACCTCCCTCATATATGGGCAACCCTATGGTTGGCGTACCCCGATAGCAAATCTGGAGCCCTAGGGGCATTAGGTCCTCGACCAACACGAGCAATAGAAGATGATGGCACTCCATCAGCTCTGGGTGCATGAGTGGTATTGGTCTGAGTGTGGGGTGAAGGGGAAGCGTAAGAAGGAAAGTGTGTGGGATGGATGAGAAATTTGAGAAGGAGAGGGTGTGTGAGATATAGAGGGTGCGTATGAAGGAGTGGATATGGAAGCGTGAAAAGTGGAAGTAGAAGCAGGGGCAGGACCGAGAACAAGAGGTGAGGTAAAGGGAACCAAAGTAGTGAATGAAGGCTTATCTTTATTTAAATCTTTCTTGTTGCACAACCTTCGATTTTCTTTTTTGTACCTCTAATCTTCGGCCTTGTTTGAAATTTCCCTCAGAACTAAATTAATTATGAACGATTGGAACCTAGAACCTTTCATCTTTCCGAAAACTTTATTTTGACCCCAAACTAACTTGTTGAAGGAAATTATCCAACAACACTTGATATTTGAGTAAAGTGGAAGAACAAGAGGAATAAGAGGGAGGATATGTGAATCTCTCATATCAAATACTTTTCTCTATCCATTCTAAAATAATCGAATATACTCCATTAACAATCTCGAGTAGCCAACTATTTCCTTGAACAACCTTGAGCGGATTATGCTCATATGAGCAATCTTTAGTGTAATGCTCTAATGTTTGACTATGTATGGTATATTTACCTCATAGTGACTTCCCGACTATTTTCTAGATTAGTTGAGGATATTAGGAGAGGGAAACGCTTGTTTGATGTCTCTCTTCGCCTTGATCCACTTGTGAACAATTTCCTTCCAACCAACCTTTAAATCTAGATTTGAGATCTATCGACCCTATTGATAGTGTTGAAAATTTGTCTTTTTCATGGAACCGAAATTTTATTTTCAATCTTTTTGTTGAGAAAAGTTGTTTGAACTTCTGGAAAAAGCATGAAGCTTTAGACAAGTATCTCATGGCTTATGAACAACGACTTTGGTCATACCACCTATGAAATTTGTTTTCTCGACCAAGAGTCACAAATTCCGACCATTTTTGGTCTATGGAATCTGATTGGAATAAAGCTTTCAACCGATAAACTTTTAAATTGGAAATGATTCTCCTTATTTGAACCATCTTTGAAGTTGTGAACTAATTTGAGCAAAAAAGCTCCTTATGAACAAATTCGTGGTTTTGTTGAGGCGGGCATTAGCATGTTCTTGTTTTCAAGCTCTCCTACAGATTTCGGTGTATGTATAGAGTTGTATTTGGAATGCAGTCGTGGTAGTGTGCTTTCATGACAGTTTCTTTTGATGGGAGACTCTTCCTTGAATTCTCGTCTTTCACTTCCCCAGGAGTTCGTGTCCAGTTGTACATGCATTTGGCGGTGTTATTTTGATAGTGTTTGGCTCACCTATTACCCGCTTCCTCTTTGGAAGATGATTTACATTTTTGTGTTTTTGTCCTCCTCCGGCTTCACCCTCTTTGTCTCCACTATGATCTTCTCGGACGTCTCCTCCTTGATCTCTGGTTTTGATCAGCTTTGTGCTCATCACTTTTCTGGGATTCAACACCGTAGCAGGTTGACTTGCGTTGTATGGTTTCACGTCAACGGCTAGTGACGAGGTGCTACCGGAAGATGTTGAAGACTCCATCCATTTGGATGATTTGAGTGACCGGTCTTTAGATAATGTTCCCCTTTTTCTTACCCTTATATAAAAAAAAAGAAGTGGACGGAGGTGTACAGGAAATACACAAAAACTAAAAGAAAGCGTATCTCGAGTGCACTCAAAGGGGTTTTTGATAGGGCATCTTGGAGGATCCGTGAGAACGTTATTTTTAATTCAAATGAGATTTTCTTTTGAATTTTTGTTCGATTTTTGAAGGCGGCCGTAGACGTCGTCGTTTCTTGCAGGGTTTCAACTTCAATACAATCCGTCTGCGTTGAAGTTTTCAACGCAGTCAATCTACGTTGAGATTGAAACTCTTCAACGCAGTCGCACTGTGTTGAACTTGCGTTTCGTAAATTTAATACCGTGCTTTTAGCGGCCCAGTACATATATTATTATTATTATAATTTTTTATTTTTATGGGGGACAAATTTTCAAAACAAAATAGGTTTACACAAGGGATTCCGGACAAGTAGGTTAACGTCTAAACACCTTGCCTCTTCTTTTCTTTTCTAGTGATTTTCACTCGGCGGCCGCTGCACTTCTATCTGCCAAACCTATCCACACACAGATCGACAATGGCGAAATACGACCTCACCCCGAAGATTGCACCGAACCTCGACAGGCATCTAGTCTTTCCGATTCTCGAGTTTCTCCAGGAACGCGAACTACATCCGGCTCAGGAGTTGTTAAAGGCCAAAATCGATCTTCTCAACATGACGAATATGGTCGACTATGGCATGGATATCCACAAAAGTCTCTATCAGACCGAGGATGTGCCGCAAGGTATCACTTTTTGTGTCATTTCTCACACGTTCCGCTCGCTCTAGTTTCGTATGTTTGATTTAATTAGGGTTTTGTTCTTTATGTTGCTGATTTGTTTTTGTGGGCGTTGGATGTATTCAGAGATGGTGGATAGGAGGGTGGAGGTCGTGGCTAGATTGAAGTCTCTGGAGGAAGCTGCGGCGCCGCTTGTTGCGTTCTTACAAAATCCTAGTTCGGTTCAGGAGTTGAGGGGTGACAAACAGTATAATCTTCAGATGTTGCAAGACCGTTTCCAGGTTTTTCTTTTTTCCGCCTGTTATCTTCCTCAGTTTTCTTGCTACTTTTCCTTCTTCCGTTTACTTAGTTTCATTGGAATGTGTAGGATAAGATGACAAGGGACTGTTTTTATCTTTTTTGTGGGCAATTTGTACTCGTCTAAGTTAAATTGAACTGATAAGAGTGTTCTGTTTCTCCTTTGTGGTCGTCAAACATGTTATTAATGTTTTCATTTAGAGGTTTGAGCAATCTAAATAGACTCTATGCTCTCATTCTATTTCCACACGGTGAGAAGGAGAAAGATATATACCTTTCTCAGGTTTTAAATTGCAAATACATTCTAGCTGGTAGTTGTCAGGGTTTTTAATTGCATTATGTTGGCTTCTAATCTCCGAACTCTGTCTTTACTCCAGATTGGTCCGGATCAAATAGAAGCTCTGTATCAATATGCCAAATTCCAATTTGAGTGCGGAAACTATTCTGGTGCTGCTGATTATCTGTACCAATACAGGGCCCTTTGCACAAACAGTGAGAGAAATCTTAGTGCACTGTGGGGAAAGCTCGCTGCTGAGATTTTGATGCAAAACTGGGATGTGGCACTTACTGAACTAAATCATCTGAAAGAAGTTATTGATTCTAGAGTATGTACTGATATCTAATGTGCACTTGTTGTATTTTCTTTGATCTATTGGTTTGGTTTGAACTCACTAACTTCATGCTTGAACTATGTATGACAGAGCTTTGCCTCACCAGTGAGTCAGGTGCAAAGCAGAATATGGCTGATGCACTGGAGCTTATTTATTTTTTTCAACAATGATAACGGCAGGACGCAGATCATTGACCTCTTCAATCAAGACAAGTTTGTGGCTCTACTTATCTAACAGTTTCTAGTATGAGTGCATTTTCAGCATATAGTTACTCTGATATATTCCATTTTGGACAATTACTCTATTATAGTCCATGTTGGACTTTGGAGTAGCTTGAAAGCATATTTATCATGAGTATGCAGTAGTAGCTTTTATCATAACATCTTATTGCTTGGCTTAAGCATACAACACTGATCTTATACAGGTACCTAAATACCATCCAAACCCATGCTCCCCATCTTTTGCGCTATCTTGCAACTGCATTCATTGTCAACAAAAGGAGAAGGCCTCAGTTCAAAGAGTTCATTAAGGTCATTCAGCAGGAACAATATTCCTACAAAGATCCCATTACCGAGTTCTTGGCTTGCATTTATGTTAACTATGACTTTGATGGAGCCCAAGAGAAGATGAGAGAGTGTGAAGAGGTGTGTTTCTTAGTAAATTTTTGACACTAACTGTAGTACAGTCTTGACTGGTCTTTGAATAATCTTTTACTAGTTTTTGCATCTTGGCAACAAGTTTTCCCCTAACTTTTAGCTCTGACCATCTTTCCCTTCTGTTTAAAATCTCAATAGGTGATACTAAATGATCCATTCCTCGGGAAAAGAGTGGAGGAAGGAAATTATACAACAGTTCCACTGAGGGATGAGTTTCTTGAAAATGCCCGTCTTTTCATTTGTGAAACCTATTGTCGGATCCATCAGCGAATTGACATGAGGTATGTGTTTTGCATTTGTTGCATGTTCACTTCCCTACCCAATTGCTAGTAAACAGTTCTGATCTTTCAAGTTTTAAAACATGATGAAAGGTTCCAAAAGCTGAAGCCAAAGTGTATACCATTATGCTGTTTTGATGTAAAATTGTGATTAACACCACAGCCTCTTGTTATCAGCTTTTACTTTTTTCCCTAATTATGGTTCCTTTGATGCATTGAAGGATTTGAAGCTATTATAATGGAGGATGTTTTGGGTGTTGTAGCCTGTGTAAAATACTAAAAATTAAATTCTATGGTTCTCTGAGATCAATAAAATTCAAGTTAAAGTTACGAACAACAGTAGAGTCTGAATATTCTTTATTTTGTGTGAAAGATAGAAGACCAATAGATCAAACTCACATAAAGAAAGATTTAATGAAATATTGGTCATACTATTAAGTTCTTGATTGATATTTACCAAGATCATTTATAGTTGACCTTATTATCTAAAAACTTTTTTTAGTTAAATTTGTCATTAATCGTTGTTTTGTATTTTCTGTTATGCCAGGGTCCTTGCTGAAAAATTGAATTTGAGTTATGAAGAAGCTGAGAGATGGTTGGTGAATCTTATCCGCAACTCAAAGGTAGACGCCACCATTGATTCCGAGTCGGGAACTGTCTTGATGGAACCCAATTGCCCCAACGTGTAAGAAATCCGACCTTAAAAAACCTCATAATTCCCTGATGAAGTTGCATCGTTTAACATTGTTTTATTCACACTTGTGCAGGTATGAACAACTTATAGACCACACAAAAACATTATCTGGGCGCACTTACAAACTAATGAGTCAACTTATGGAGCATCCACAAACTCAGGCTGCACGATGATCAGAGTTTAGTGTTTCGTGGGTTTTTTGACTGAAATTTATGGTGAAGATTTGAGTTATTGAGAGCAGAGAAACAGAGGGTTTTATTCAGCAAATTTCATTTTCAAACTCGTGTATGAACATAGGAATCCTGAAGTTTGTTCTTTTGCTTGGTAAGCCTCACCTCCTCAACTTGTATGGTTACGCAGCTGGCTCAGGTTCTGAATAGCTGGGCGAGACTGTATGCAACAAGTATTGATTGACATGTGAGCTACACTTTGAATTTACACCCTAATGTGGTTGTGCGACTGGTGCTTCTACGATCAACAAGATTAATATCGCACCTTGTTACGAGGTTTAAAATATTTAATCAGTAAAATAGTTAAAATTTTAATTTAATCGATTTAACGATGAATGAAGTTTGGGGTTTTTACTGTTTACGAGTTTAATGGTGTTCTCTCATGCTTCCACTCACTTTCTGGTGGTTAATTTTTGGAAAATAAGATAACTATGCTAATAAGCCAAACACACCAAAATCACACACTCCATTGTACTTGTTTATAAACATAAAAGACCTCAATTTTCGTATTTCTATCAAAGAACGTACAAGTAGGTCTCCATACATACGTTGCTGCAAGAATGAAGAAAGAAGAGAAGAAGGCAAAGTTAGAATGTGGCAAAATCCAAAATGTGGTAGGAGAGTTATGATTTTGGTGATTTTAATATGTATCGTGTGTTAGAGGACTCTCTAAAACAAGTAGGACTCTCTAAACAAGTAAAGCTCGTTCATTCAGTCCTCTAGCACACAATGCTGGCCCCCAACAAGTATAAATGTTAATACAAAAAACACTTTCATTTGGAAGAGAAACAAGCCACAAATATCTTACCCATATGAGCGGACTAAATCCGGTCATCTGTCTCGTCGCGGTGCGCAAGCCCTCCCCCACTTGGCGGTAGACGTTATCAGGGTGAATGTGCCCCATGTCAACGGATGACTACGCCTATGATCAAGAACGAAGGTCAATATTTCCCACTTGACCTTTGCCTGTCTTGTCCATGAAATGGGTATCAAAGACACAACAAGTACGCAGACGTAATCATATGTGCCGGACCACCTCGCTCTATCAAGTCCTCGATCTTGGATTTTATATTCGCTCTACGAAATCTACTATTCGTACGGATCTGATGTCACTCATCTTCAGTTCATTCCCCCAAATAGCTAATTGTAGTATATATATATATATATATATATATATATATATATATATATATATATATATATATATATATATATATATATATATATATATATATATATATATATATATATATATATACACATACATACATACATAATACATGCACACACACGTGTATATGTATGTATTGTTGGAATATTAGGGTCTACAAATTGCTTTGAGGCGTGAAAGATCACTATCTTTAAAGTGATATTTTCCCTTTATAATTGCTATAGGGTTTCAAACAAATTCACCTCTTAGGATACAACAAAACCCTCTAAGAAATCTGACAGCAAATCTGATTTCTTTCTTATTTTTTTCTTTGTGAAAATTATTCTCTATATATAAAGAAATTTCTAAACTGTCAGCGACAGTTAATTCAGAAATTACAATTAGGATACAGTTAGGGAAGTTATATGTCCATCGTGAAAGAGATCACAACCATTGATCTTTTAAAGAGATTATCTTTTAATCTCACCCACAAATTTTCAATAATTTAATTTACTCCCTTTTAATAATAGAATAATTATTTACTTAATTAAACAAGTCTTATTTAAAGACTTTTACCAACAATCGATTCCCCACTAAGTCTATAAATCAGACTTTTGTTTATAATGTCATGCATAATGAAAGTGTTTTTCAACTTAAACTTTCAATTAGTACAACTCTACCAAAGTGCCAACAGATTCAATGGTGGTCAACTCCATAAACCATCTTTCTTTTATCAACACCGGATAGAACATACATATAACATTTTTCAACTTCTTCACTAAATGTAAACCTTGCTATTAAGCCTTGAGTTCACCTCAGATTCATAGAAAACTTACAAAACAATTGTTTTGTTTAAGAGCAATTCCGCTCTTATGTTATCTACATAGGTAAGATTCATTAACACCATTACAGTCTTGTAAACTTTTAGAACCTTATTAAGAGTATCAACACTCAACCTCCTTCTTTGCATTTGCATCTAAGCTCTTAGATATGCAGTAATCAAGTCACTAATCATCAACTTGTTATTACCCTTTTAACTTCGTAACAAGAATTCTAGAAAGAAGTTGGGTTCCTATTGTGGTAACTTAGTTTAATTTCAATCCCATTGCAATCGAGGTTTTCCTTACCACTTCTCTCGGAGTGCCTTTGTAAAAGGATCAGCCAAATTCTCACAATTTGACATAAGTAATGGTAATAACCCCTTCTTCAATTAATTGTCTAACATAAGCATGCCTCAAGCTTATAAGTCTAGATTTTCCGTTGTAAATTTTATTATATGCTCTAGACATTGTAGCAACACTATCAAAAAACACAGAAATGGCCGGCATCGGTTATGGCCACAACTTTATATCTAATAGAAAATTTTCTCAGCCATTCTACTTATTTTCCCGCTGCACTAAGGGCTACAAACTCAGATTCCATTGTTGAATGAGTTATGCATGTTTGCTTCTTTGAAGCCCATGAAATAGCCCCTCTTGCTAGTGTAAAAATCCATCCACTAGTCGACTTATTTTCATTTGTATAAGATATCTAACTTGCATCAGTAAAACCTTCCAATACTGTTGGAAAGCCACTGTAGGATAATTTATGTTCCACTGTCCTCTTTTGATATCCTAGAACTCGAGTAATTCCCTTTCAATGTTCAATTCCAGGATTACTAGTATATCTAGACATCTTGCAGACCGCAAATACAATGTCTGGTCGTGTACAATGCATTGCATACATTAACTCCCAATTGCACTTGCATAATTTGTTTGGGAATTTGATATGCCTTCATTTTTTAATAACTTACATGAGGGATCATATGGAGTGTTTGATTCTTTAATTATAAGATGCTTAAACTTTTCTAACATCTAATGAATGTAATGAGACTGAGTAAGGGTATACTCCCCACTATTTCTAAGTATTTTAATACATAGAATAGTGTCTACTTCTCCCAAAATTTTCATTTTGAATTGTGACTTCAAGTAATCTTTAGTCTCATTTACTTCATTCATATTATTGCTTAATATTAACATTTCATCGACATAAAGACAGATTATAACACTGTAGTTTTCTGCAAACTTGGTGCAAACACATTTATCCGCCCCATTGTGTTTAAAATCATAAGACAAGATGACTGAATCAAATTTCTCATGCCATTATTTTGGAGCCTGTTTTAATCCATACAAGGATTTTACTAGTTTGCATACTTCCTTTTCTTTACCAGGAATTACAAATCCTTCTGGTTGTTCCATGTACAACTCTTCATCCAAATCTCCATTTGAATTTCGGGGGTCTTTTGGACATTAACCGATACATTCGAGGGCCAAGCCTCATGGTGGTACACATCCAAAGCTAAGGAGGAGCATAATTGGAGCAACAAAGGACACAAAGACCACGATTGGTGCAAGCAATGGATCAACTCATGGCTAAACGATCATAGCATGTCTCTGCTGAAGAAAATCGGACCAAGTAACAAGTAAATCGGCCGATTTTTATCACTGGGTCGATTTTCCTGCCTTCAACAGCTTAAGCCACGTGTCCCACGATCTTTTGATCCGGCCTTGCTCTTGGTGGAGAATATAAGTGGTCCTGCAAGCTGTTGCTGGGGATCTCTCCTCTCCCACATTCTGATTCACAGCTCATCCATTGGAGGCAAGATTTGGAGGAGAAGAAAAAGCTCTCAAGGATTGAAGGAAGAAGAAGAACACCATTCTAAGAGTGATAGTGAGGTTTTGAGTGATTTTTAGAGTCTTGGATTGAAGAACTATTGCAAGGATTGTTAGGAACGTTTTGGATCTTCATTTAAGAGTTTGTAAGTCTTGCTACAACTTAGATTCAATTGAGATTTATTGATTTTGCTTGCTTATCTTTCATTATCCATCTATGAACACCATGTATGCTTGTTTGATGATTTTGGATCTTGATATGCATATTATTGGCTAGTTTATTGTGATTTTGGAGTGATGGATTGATGGTTATGACTTGGGTGATGATAGGATGGGCTTATATGTTAGTTTAGGATGATTTGTATGCACGAAACTCACAACAGAAGGAAAAATCGGCCTGTTCATCAGGTAAATCGGCCGATTTCCCCCACGATCCACCCGATTTCCTTCTCTGTTGCTCTTTAAATGATGAATCTGTATGATTGGGGTGTTAGGTTGTTAAATCCTAGTGTTTATTAAGCCTAATTTAGCTTAGGATCACCTAATGCTATCAACCTAAGTGAGGGAAGAGATCTACCCGATGATTTCCGATCTTAGATACCTTAGATGATGAATTCTAGGTAGTAGTGAGCCTCATAAGCCGCTATTGGATCGAGTGTGCTAGGATTATTACTTGAGATTTCCCTATTCCGAGACTTACCCGGTAAGGAGAGGGTTGCCCCTTAAGTAGTATCCGGTTTGTGTAGAATTCCCTATTTTAACCCCTTGAGACCTACCCGGTAATAGGAGTTTGATGCGGGACTAGTGAAATGAGAGACCTACCCGGTAATTGCTTCCATTAGTGAAACATTCTTTCCCCGACACCACAGCTTGTCCTTAGACTCCTTAGAGCCTTGAGTCCAATGCCATAACCGGAAATCTTGACCTCTAGAATCCACTTTTCTCTCTTGATCATTTACTTTGTGTGTTTTGTGTTACTTATTTGTTTTGCTAGCTTGAGTTGTTAGTTTGTTTTATTACCTTGTTTGATTCGTGATCTTTGCTTCCATTAGTGAAACATTCTTTCCCCGACACCACAGCTTGTCCTTAGACTCCTTAGAGCCTTGAGTCCAATGCCATAACCGGAAATCTTGACCTCTAGAATCCACTTTTCTCTCTTGATCATTTACTTTGTGTGTTTTGTGTTACTTATTTGTTTTGCTAGCTTGAGTTGTTAGTTTGTTTTATTACCTTGTTTGATTCGTGATCTTTGCTTGATCACCACAAAAACTCAACCAAAAATATCATCATTTTCATTTCTTTATTTTTTTCTCTTCTCTTAGATTAGATCCACACTATCTATTACCATTGTTGACTCGATTTCACCTTAGTCTTTGTGTTCGACCTCGGAATACTATCCCTACTACAAACGTCCCGTACACTGCGGGTTTCGCTAGGAGTTAGGATAAATATAACGAGTAAAAATTTAAAACCTATTGCGTATCACACATATCCTGAGCGTAACATTCCTCACTAAGTTCTTTCCGCCATCCAAAACGGCGGAGCTAAGAGGTAAGATTAATGCATTTTCTATGAGATCTAACGAAAGTTTGTTTCAATTTTGGGAAAGATTTCAGGATTTGCTATTGGATTGCCCTCATCATGGCATATCCAAGCTTGCGCTATTGGAGATATATTATAAGGGGCTGGATGTGGAGACACAATTCAAGCTTCAATCCCTCTCATGTGGTACATTCATGGACATGAGGGAATATGACGCTTGGGACTTCATTGAGAAGCAAGCGCGAGTCATAGAGAAGTATTCTCACCGGAAAGTGGAAGGGAATCGTGTAGAGCAAGGAGCAAAGCTCACACATGAAGCTCAAACTCAAATCTTTTCCTTCAACAATGAGATTAAAGAGTTGAAGGAAGCTATCAAGACCAACTTTCCAAAGCAAAACGGAAAGGATGTTGGTTACTTGGGTAACAACAACAACGGTGGTGAGAATACAAACCGCAACAACAACAACCGGAATAACAACCGGAATAATTGGAACAACAACAACAACCGGAACAACAATTGGAACAACAATAGGGGTTCAAACAACAACAATTGGCGTCCCAATCAACAAAATTCCGGTAATCCTTATTCTTCCAATTCAAATTCACTAACCCCACCTTCCTCTTCTTCCACTCCTTTGAAAAGCCAGGGGCAAACATCTAATGGTGGAAGTACTTCGGGGAAGGAGAAGCCCGATCCCATGTTGGAAACGATTTTGGGGAAGCTTCAAGGGTTGGAAACTCGCATCATCAAGGTTGATGATCACATTTCTAAGGTTGATAAAGCCCAAAAGGTTTTAGAAAACCAAATGTTCAGCCATGCGGAAGAAGTTCCTAGGAATCAAGGGAAACTTCCAGGAAAAACGGAGGACAACCCAAAGGGAAGGGTGATGGCAATCACAACTAGGAGCGGAGTGACAACTACCGATCCGCAGCCTAAGTTTGTAGAAGTCCCCGTTGAGAAAGAGAAAGAAAAGGGGAAGGGGAAGGAAGATGTCTACGTTCCTCCTCCAGCTTACAAACCTCCCCTACCGTTCCCACAATCTAGAGCAAGAGCGCGTCTAGATAAACAATTCGGTAAGTTTATAGAACTCATGAGCAAACTGCATATTAATATACCTTTCATTGATGCTATTGTAGGTATGTCGGCTTATGGCAAGTTCTTAAAGGAGATCCTCTCCAACAAGAGAAAGTTAGAGGATTTTGGAGAGGTTAAGATGAGTTCGGATTCTTCAGATCTCATCAAGACCATGAAAGAGAAGATGCCCCAAAGCTAAAGGATCCGGGGTCATTTTGTATTCCCATAGGAGTGGGAGATGTCACATATGATGCATTATGTGACTTGGGAGCAAGTGTGAGCATCATACCACTTGCACTATGTAGGAAGATCGGTTTAGGCGACCCTAAACCGGTGAAGATGACGTTGTACATGGCGGATCGATCCATAACTCGTCTCGTCGGTATTGTGGAAGACGTCCCGGTCAAGCTAGGTAAATTCTATGTTCCTATAGATTTTGTTGTGCTTGACATTCCTGCAGATAGTCCGGTCCCGATCATTCTCGGAAGACCGTTTCTTGCAATATTCGGCTGCATAGTCGATTGCAAGAATGCTAGACTCGCCTTTGACATAGGAGAAGAGAAGTTAGAGTTCGTTCTTTCCACTCTAGTGAAGGAACCAATCTTTGATGAGGATATATTCAATATCCAAGATGAAGAAGGGTTGTCTAGAGAGGAGGTAAGTGTTATTCTCTTCAAATATCCTTTGCAAAAGGTTATTACTATGAGTGTAATGGATATAGGGGAAGAAGAGGAGTGCAATGAGGCAATTGAAGCCTTAAAGGCACAAGAAGAAGTATGTGAAGAGGAGTTTGAGAAACTCCACGACGAAGCAGAAAACGTACGGATCCACGGCCATACACTATATTCCACGGCCGTGGATTTCACCAACAAAAGCGTGGCTCACTCCAGAGGGTTACACGGTCGTGGAGAGAACAGAGCAACCGTATTCCCTTTCCACGCCCAAAACCACGGCCGTGGAGAAGTCAGAGAGGCCGTAATTTTGGGTGATTCCGAAGGTTATTGTGCCTCTTCCTCAACTTCTTTTGATTCCTCTCCCACACCTTCTACATCCTTAGACACTTCTAAGGAGGCACCGGATGCTCCTCAAGAACCATCGGAAACTCCTAAATCTATGGAACTAAAGCCACTACCTACTCATCTAAGGTACGCATTTCTTGGACCTAATTCTACCTATCCGGTTATTGTTAGTTCCGATTTAAGCATAGATGAACATAGTAAGCTTATGGTTGTCCTTAGGAAACATAGGAAAGCCTTAGGATATACTATAGAGGATTTAGTTGGAATTAAACCTTCCCTATGCATGCATAAGATCTTAATGGAAGAGGACTTTAGGACTTCACGATAACCTCAAAGGCGGTTAAATCCGACCATGAAGGAGGTTGTCAAGAAGGAAATTCTTAAACTTCTTGATGCAGGTATCATCTACCCTATCTCCGATAGCAAGTGGTTGAGTCCGGTACAAGTGGTTCCGAAGAAGGGAGGAATGACGGTCATCACCAACAAGAATAACGAACTCATTCCTACCCGAACCGTAACGGGATGGCGGATGTGCATAGACTATCGCAAGCTAAACAACGCGACGAGGAAGGATCACTTCCCACTACCCTTCATCGACCAAATGCTTGAAAGGTTAGCGCAACATTTGCACTTTTGCTATCTTGACGGTTATAGTGGTTTCTTTCAGATTCCGATACACCCGGATGATCAAGAGAAGACCACGTTCACGTGTCCGTGGGGTACGTTTGCCTATAGGAGGATGCCGTTCGGGCTTTGCAACGTCCCAGCCACCTTTCAAAGGTGCATGATGGCCATCTTCTCCGAATATATAGAGGAAATCATGGAGGTTTTTATGGATGACTTCTCCGTTTATGGTTCCTCTTTTGACAATTGCCTTTCTAACCTTGCTCTTGTATTACAAAGGTGTGAAGACACTAACCTAGTTCTTAATTGGGAGAAGTGTCAATTTATGGTAAAGGAAGGAATTGTATTAGGACACTTAATCTCTAGTAGAGGGATAGAGGTGGATAAAGCTAAGATAGAGACCATAGAAAAGCTTCCTCCCCCAACTTCGGTGAAAGGGATAAGAAGTTTTCTAGGACATGCTGGATTTTATAGACGCTTCATAAAAGACTTCTCTAAAATATCAAAACCGCTCACTAATCTATTGATGAAGGATGCAGTTTTTGAGTTTTCGCAGGAATGCTTGGATGCGTTTAACATGATCCGGGAAGCTCTAATTTCAGCACCTATTATCCAACCTCCGGATTGGAATCTTCCCTTTGAGGTTATGTGTGATGCAAGTGACGTAGCTATAGGAGCTGTTCTTGGACAAAGAAAGGAAGAGCGAACTCACGCTATCTACTACGCTAGCAAGACGCTAGATGAAGCGCAGCTCAACTACGCCACTACGGAAAAGGAATTTTTAGCCATTGTTTATGCTATTGACAAATTTCGCTCTTATCTTGTAGGTGCAAAGGTGATTGTGTACACGGATCATGCTGCGATCCGGTATCTCCTTGCAAAGAAGGATGCGAAGCCAAGGCTAATTAGATGGATTCTTCTCCTACAAGAATTTGATCTAGAGATCCGCGACAAGAAGGGTTCGGAAAATTCTGTTGCGGATCATTTGAGTCGCCTAACACATCTAGAGGACGACCATCTACCTATAGATGACTCCTTCCCGGACGAACATTTACACATTATAGAGGAGTGCATCGATGTGATCTCCAAAGGTAACGAACCATGGTTTGCTGATTTTGTTAACTATTTGGTTTGTCAGGAGATACCGCCCGGATTATCCTATGCACAAAGAAAGAAGTTCTTTAAGGATGTTCGGGAATACTTTTGAAATGAACCTCTCCTCTTTAAGAGAGGTCCGGATGGCATTATTCGGCGATGTGTGCCGGAAGATGAGATGCAAAGTGTCATCCGTCATTGTCATTCACTACCTTGTGGAGGACACGCTAGTTCGAACAAGACTAGCGCTAAGGTATTGCAATCTGGATTCTTTTGGCCTACTTTATTTAGAGATGTGCAAACCTTTGTTTCCTGCTGCGATGCTTGTCAAAGAACAGAAAATATCTCTAGGAGGAATGAGATGCCTCTCAATAACATCCAAGAGGTGGAGATTTTCGACGTTTGGGAGTTGACTTTATGGGACCGTTCCCATCATCTTGTGGAAACCAATACATACTCTTGGCGGTAGATTACATTTCTAGATGGGTGGAAGCAATTGCCTCTCCCACCAATGATGCCATGGTAGTGGTTAAGTTCTTTAACAAGACCATCTTCCCACGATTTGGGACACCAAGGACTATCATTAGTGATGGAGGTTCTCACTTCATTGCCCGGCGCTTTGAAGCTCTTCTAGCTAAGTATGGGGTTACTCACAAGATCGCCACCCCTTATCATCCACAAACTAGTGGACAAGTTGAGATCTCAAACCGGGAGATCAAAGGAATCCTAGAGAAGACGGTTTTAAGGACTAGGAAGGATTGGTCCTTGAAGCTTGATGATGCATTGTGGGCGTACCGGACTGCGTACAAGACTCCCATAGGAACCACACCATACAACCTTGTGTATGGGAAGTCTTGTCACTTACCGGTAGAGTTAGAGCACAAGGCGTTTTGGCCATCAAGTGGTTGAATTTCAGCATGAAGGAAGCGGGAGAGAAGCGTCTCTTGGACCTTAATGAGCTTGAAGAACTCCGCTTGAACGCTTATGAAAACGCCAAGATTTACAAAGAAAGAGCAAAGCGTTGGCAAGATAAGCATATCATTCCAAAGGACTTCAAAGAAGGAGATCAAGTTCTCCTCTTCAATTCAAGGCTTCGTCTCTTTCCAGGTAAGCTTAAATCTCGTTGGACCGGACCTTTTCTAATCAAACGTATTTTCCCCCATGGTGCAGTTGAAGTATGGGGTGAAGCGGGCGGAAGCTTCAAGGTGAACGGTCAACGACTCAAGAAGTATACACCGGAACTCCAAGCTGAAGAGTTCGCGCCCACCGCACTCGAATAAGTGCGAATTTGGTCTAGCTACGGACCTTAAACAAAGCGCTTCTTGGGAGGCAACCCAAGGTATTGCATTGTCGTTTTTGTTTTGATTCATAGATTAGCTTAGTTTAGACGTTTTGCTTTGTTTTGCCTTCGATATCTTCCGGTATGTTCGTGTTTTTGGATGTAGGAACAGTGGAAAAGAAAAGGGGAAGAGGAAGTTTGAAGAAAAGTGACGAAACTTGGACTTTGGAGCATTACAGAGAGTTCCACGGCCTAAACCACGGCCGTGACAACTACAGTGACCGTAATTTCCAAAAGCCTGAGAAAAATCACTAAAACCACGGTTCCGTACATTTCCACGGCCGTGGAACCCCCCGACAGACCGTGATTTTCAGAAATTTTTACGGCCACTATATAAACCACTTTCCTTCACAAAACACAAACCAAACACCAAAATTACGCCCAAAATCGCCGAATCCTTCCCCTCACCTCAATTCTTCATTCGTTAATCGTTTTTAACGATTCTTTGACCAAAACTGAAGTAAATCCGATCACCAACGAGATCCAAGCAACAATTCAAGCGGAAAATCACCAAGGAAAGCAGTATTCGGATTTAAAAATCCGAAAACCTAGGTTTTTTCGCTCTTCTCTATCTTTGTCGATTCGGACTTGCATTTGCTAGAATTTTTAGGAATAAATGATTGGAATTGGAAGAGAATTACTCTAGGACTGCTGTTGTGAAATTTGGTGTGATTCTGTTGAGATTTGCGAAAAGTCGAGACAAACCATGGTTCCTGTAGCTTCCACGGCCGTGGAACACCAAGAACAAACCGTGGTTTTTAATAGTGTCCGGGAGAAATAAGGACAAGAGTAAGGATAAGAATAAAAAGAGGAAGGGCAACCCCTCTTCCTCTTCTAGAGCACCACCACCTTCATCCCCTTCACCTCCATCATCACCTTCATCACCATCACCTCCTCGCTCTAGGATCCCTACCATTCACGAGGATCATCTCGACGCCTTAGAGAGAATCCATAAGAGGACGGTCATAGGACCTAGATACCTACTGTTGGAGGACTTAGCGCCTCTACATGTGATAGGGGACATCACTTGGATCTTGGATAGAGCCGGATTAGTCATCTTCTCCGCTATTCGGGAAGATGCATATGAGGAGATTACGAGAGAGGTTGTGGCCTCTTTTGAGCACAACCATGTTGATAGGACGGTTTCTTTCCGGCTGATGGAAAGAAACTATGATTTCTCCATCCGGGAGTTTGGAGCCTTCTTTGGGTTCCACGAGACCTTCAATGGTCGTTTCCCCAGTGGCGTGTACGCCAAGGATTTCTGGGAAGAGGTCGCTATGATCTATGCCAGCGAGGACCGCTGGCAACCAGCTGATACCAAGGCTAAGTTGATGTATCACTTAGCCTTGAAGATTGCTCATAGGGTACTTTCTGAGTGTCTTTTCCCTAGGACGGAGACACCTCAGAAGATCAAGACAGATGAGCTCTTTCTTCTCTATTGTATGCTATACGGTAGACCTGCTGACTACGCCACCCTCTTAGCTGCTACCATGAGCAAGCTAAAGAATAAGAGGGTTGGCAACATTGGATATGGTGGGATAGTCACCCACCTTGCTAGGGCATTAGGGGTAGATTTCTCCGCCTGCACACGCATTGCTACTGTACCCCTAGGACTTCAGGCCCTTATGACTAGAGGCCTCATCTTCTCCACCCATAGAGGTCCACCTTACGCTGCTATGCCACGGGAGAGTAGGACCGGGAGAGGCATTGAGTGGCTCCCTGAGTATTCCATTATGGCTGGACGCCATAACTGGAAGGCGACGTTCGCTGTCATGCATGCGAACAGATTGGTAGCCCCTCCCTACGTTCCACCACCACCAGTTGTAGAGGAGGAGATGGGAGGAGATGATTATGAGGGAGGAGGAGGAGGAGTTGATGACTTTGGCACATTCCCGGATCAGTCGGATGTGGTTCCTGACCTTCCTAGGCATTCACCCCGTCCAGCTAGAGCTTCAGGATCTTCATCTCGCCGCGCCAGCGTGAGCGAGAGGCCGACTTGGATGGCGGATCCACCTGCGTGGTATAGGACTCAGCCAGATTGGATGGGAGCTCCTCCACCATGGTCTACACAGCCGCCGCCAGCACCAGCACCTTCAGATGCACCGGCGTGGTACAGCCAGCCGCCTAGCTGGTACGAGCAGTTGTCAAAGTGGGCTACCGACCTTTCCGATAGGGTTGGAGCATTAGAGATCCGCGTAGATGCGAGAGATGCACGAGTGGACGATCTTGACCATATGATGAGGGATGTCTACCGCCAGCAGTTCGGGCGGTACTACGATCCCAGTTTCTCTCCATTCCCACCACCGCCTCCACCGCAGTGATGACGATGATGACCGACAGTTTAGCCGCTCCACCACCATTTTGTGAGTTCTTTTCTTTCTTTCTTTGTCTTTATTTTTCTTTTTGAACATTAGGGACAATGTTTGTTCCAAGTATGTGGTGGGGTGTGACTAATCGTTTGTAATAACTCTTACTCACTTTGTTTGCTTCTATTCGAGAACACCGTTGCATGTTTCATTATTGTTACACGTTTCATATTGCATTGCATGAAAAAGCTTTGAAAAACCCATAAAAATTGAAAAATTTTGAAAATTTTGTGCTTCTAGGAATTGAGATGATTTCTACGATAATCACCACTTGTGAATTGAGTTTGATGACAATCGCATGCTTAAACAATTAGTGAATTGAAAAGAAATTGAATGAGTTGATTATTCCTCTTTTGCAAGTTTCATAATGTGATGAACGTTACTTAAATCATGTTGAGAAATCAAAGTTGAAATCACACTATAAGTTCTTATACTTCTTGTTGAGATGATTAAGGCAATTCGATTTTCTTTCTTCTTTCTTTGATCATTTAGCCCCTCATTGAAATAATGGCCTCCTTTACCTATCCGGGAATTTGGAGGAGTTGATTGATATTGGCATGTTTAATGTAAGAGGGCCTTGAAAGCAATTATTTGCAATCAAAGGAATAGAAAGAAATTATAGGTTTGGGGAAGTCAATCATGATGATGAGTAACTCGGCACCATTCACATAGCCGGGTGTTTGTGTTTTGCCAAAGTCGGATTGAGCGATATTCCTAGCGGATTATGGTATTTGCGCTAAGGGTTTGAGGCATCTCATAAAAATTGAGAAACGTCAATCTCCTAGGCTTCGGTTTTTGTGCACCTCTATCCATAACTCCAAAAGTAGAGTCGAAAAATGAAAAGAAGAGAGCGAAGCTCTAAGTTGAAAGTGCTGCGGAAACCACAAGAGAAGAAGAAAAGAGTAGTTATCCACTTTCCCGGATTCATGCACCACATTCCTTAAAGTTTTCCCTCTCTTTCCATATTCTAGACCTTGTTTGAAAGTCCTTAAGATCATAAGAATGTTATATGACTTGGTGATCTAAATTGAAGTTTCTTTTGATTGATTTTGATAATGTTTAAGGGTTTTGATGCTTACATGGAAGTTTGATCATATTTATGAGTTTTCTTTGCTCTTTACTCTTTGATTATGCATATGAAAGTCTTATAAGCAAATGAAGCAAGATTTGAGAACGATCTATTGACTAGAAAGCACACTCATGTAAAAGAAGTTTTGTTTTGAGATTGTACACATATTTCATCCTAACTTGAGTTTTAAAGCTTTTGAAAGACCTTGCTTGAGGACAAGCAAGTGGCAAGTATGGGGTTATTTGTTAGCATGAAATATTGTGATATTTTAGGCACGTTTTCTAAGTGTATTTCATCTACTTTGGTATTCATTGATAAAGCATTGATGCATTTGTGAGCTAGTTTGTCTATATTGTCGATATAGAGGTCTACATAAGCTTTGTGTTGATTGTAGGCGATTAAGAGCTAATTCCGAACGGATTGAGAGAGAATGGAGTTTGATTGAGCATATCCAAGGATTGAGGACATCTCTAGGAGCTAAGGAAGGTGCTAACTTGAAGAATGGCACGAGACCAAGGAAAATCACGAACTACCTATAAACCACGCTCTAAAATACGGCCTTACCAGATTCCACGTTCAAGTCCACGGCCGTGGAACTTGACAAGAGAAGCGTGGATCATTCCAGCAACTTACACGGCCGTGGAGGGTTGTGACAAACCGTGACCAACTTCCACGCTCTAAATTACGGGCGTGGAACCCTTCCACGACCGTGATCTTGGCGATCTTTTACGCAATATTTTAAGCCACGATCTTCTACCCAATGGGCCGGGCTCATATTTTATCTTACACTATAAAAGGACGGAAGAAGAGAGATTCCGTCACCTTCGCTTACACTTCGATTTACCCTAGTTTCACGCCTTTGTGGAGATCGTCGTTGAGAGATTTTGCGCTTTGCCCGATTGAGATTTCCGGATTGGCGGAAAGAGAGAAGATTTGGAAGATTGTTCGTAAGGAGATTACGCTTCATCTTTAGGTTTGATTAGAAGACGGATTGACATCCCGTTCTTCGTTCTTATCTAAGATTGTGATTGTTTGTGTTATTCCGAATCTATTGATGTTATTGTTCTTGATTTGTGGATTTGAGATTGACTTGAGAGTTATTCAAGGTTTTCGGAAGTTTTCATCTTTCATTCTTTTAAATCTTGAATTTGATATCAATATGATTGTTGTTGGCTAAAACCCTTTAGCAATTCTAAGGTGAAGGGGTTGATAGTTGTGGCTTAGATGATGATAGATCGATCGTAAACAGATTGGACCCTGAGAGTTAGAAAGAATCGCCGACGAACCTAATCCACGGTCTGTTCTTGAGCTTCCACGGCCGTGGAACTCAAGAACTACCCGTAATTTTGTGTCAGTTTACGAACTTGCTTTTACTTTAATCCAAAGTTAAAGATTTGCTTTAACTTAGTCTTGGCTTGCCTTTTCTAGGTGGTAGTGAAGCCTCAACAACCTCTACCTCGATTTCGAGTGTCACAACCTTAATCGGTTTAGTTAGTCTTGATCCTTGGATTACAAGTTTGGGTATTTGACGTTAATTCTTACCTTTAGAACCTTTCTATACTGAAGCCTCAACAACCTTTATAGAGAGTATCTTTTAGGTGAGTCATATAAGGTTTTTGGAACTTCACCGTACGATTACCTTACATTCGTATACCTTTGCATACCTCAACTCTGTCCTTATATCTTTAGTATATCTTGAATCGATTTCCACAGCTGGATTCCTAGATCTTTAGGATTGTTGTTTTCCCAATAATTTGAAAAGCTTCATACATTTACTTGCTTGATAATCTATAATTGGATTTAACCCCCCAAATCCCTGTGTTCGATACTCTGGAATTCTTGCTCAACTATATCGATCCGTACACTGCGGGTTCGCTTGCTTGATTTCTAGTTTTATAATTAAAGCTTATTTGCACGCACGCTAAGTGGCGAACACTTTTCCAAGAAGAAGAGAATGATGCGGAACCGAAGACGAAGAAGCTGATTGATGCTGAAGCTTGTAATCATTAGTTGCCTAATTGTATTTGTTTTAATTAGGGTTACTTGTGTTTATTTGGGGCCGGTTCACTTGCATTTTAAGAGCCGGTTCAATGCTTTATTTCCTTAGTTATTTTAGTTTTATTAATTGTTGGTTTAGGTTTTTTTTAGTTTTTGGCATTTGCCTATTTAAGGGAACTTCTCCCTCATTGTAATGGACGTTTTTTGATGCAATGGATAAGCAGCCCTTGTGGTGCCCTTGATTTGATTGAACGTCTTTTCCTCTCGCCCTCCAATGGAGATTGGAGCCCGAGTTGTATGGGTTTTGTGAGATGGGTCTAGATTACTCGATGAGCGGGTTTATCACATCATTTGCAATTGTGTTTTGGTTCTTTAGCCATGGTGTTTTACATTGTTTGGGATGGGTTCCTCATAATCTGTCCATCGCCTTATAGACGAGAGGGTTGTGTCGTTCTTGGATTCGGTTCTTGATCGATCTAGTCCATGGGTTGTACCCGTTTGTGGTATTGGTTCTTGGCTGGTTGTATCAATGGGTTGGTTCAAGGGTAGCATAGTTTGCTTGCCTCCTATCTTTCCCTTTCGTAGTTTTAGTTTCCATTTCCACAAAAAAGTTTACAAGCTTCCGCAACTATGAGTTTCAAGGTGTCGTTTTCCAGTTTCTCATGTTGATGGTGCTAGATCCGGCTCGACGGGCTAATCCCCGTATCAGTTGGTATCAGAGCCATATGCGCCGTCAACTTTCCTGTTCGTGATGTTCATCGGGTGTTCTTGGTGTTGCCGCCGCCCTAACCTCAGCCAAACTGCCCCACGTACACCCTCCACTCTTTCGACCAAAACCGCCCACTACCCCATTACCCATAACCACCTCTCGTCCATATTAAAAAACACAAAACAAAAAAAAACCCAAAAACAAAAAAAAAAAAGAAAAAGAAAATGGCTACACGTTTCAGCCTTTTCCTCCACAAAATTAGCTAAACCCATAACCACCTCCTACATTTTAGGTTTGACTACTTCATTGTTTAGATTATTAAGTCTTGATCTTATGTTAACCACAACCCATAACCACCTCCTACATTTTAGGTTTGACTACTTCATTTTTTAGATTATTAAGTCTTGATCTTATGTTAACCACAACCTTTCACCAGCCATCACGCCGCCCCTCTTCTACTCCCGTCGAGCTGCAGCGCCGCAGCCATCTCCCTAGCCTCGGCGTCTCACCTTTTCTACGGCCTTCAACCACGGCCCTTGCAAGACGAAGACATCGGCCTTCCATGGAGACGTCTTCAACCGCTCGTGTTCCAGCCCGCAGAGGACGCCCACGCTCTAAGGCAAACCGCAAGCCACCATCACGCCTCGACGCTGAGACCGCTCGCCAAGCTCGGATGAGGTCCACTCATGCGGCCGGAACATGGGTTTGGGTCAAGATACCGCAGCGAGGCCGCCCTCGGCTTGACGCGAACCCAAACGGTCTAGGGCCTTTTCGGGTCCTTGCTCGTGGGTTTGGTTATGTGCACATAGTTAACTGGCCGGATGATAAGGGTGATGTTAGTCGTTTCATTGCGTCGGAGTACCTCTACCCCGTATTGCCTCCATCGGACTTACCACAAGCTTCGGGGACGAAGCTTTTCCAAGAAGGAGAGAATGATGCGGAACCGAAAACGAAGAAGCTGATTGATGCTGAAGCTTGTAATCATTAGTTGTCTAATTGTATTTGTTTTAATTAGGGTTAAGTGTGTTTATTTGGGGCCGGTTCACTTGCATTTTAAGAGCCGGTTCAATGCTTTATTTCCTTAGTTATTTTAGTTTTATTAATTGTTGGTTTAGTTTTTTTTTTAATTTTTGGCATTTGCCTATTTAAGGGAACTTCTCTCTCATTGTAATGGACGTTTTTTGATGCAATGGATAAGCAGCCCTTGTGGTGCCCTTGATTTGATTGAACGTCTTTTCCTCTCGCCCTCCAATGGAGATTGGAGCCCGAGTTGTATGGGTTTTGTGAGATGGGTCTAGATTACTCGATGAGCGGGTTTATCACATCATTTGCAATTGTGTTTTGGTTCTTTAGCCATGGTGTTTTGCATTGTTTGGGATGGGTTCCTCATAATCTGTCTATCGCCTTATAGACGAGAGGGTTGTGTCGTTCTTGGATTCGGTTCTTGATCGATCTAGTCCATGGGTTGTACCCGTTTGTGGTATTGGTTCTTGGCTGGTTGTATCAATGGGTTGGTTCAAGGGTAGCATAGTTTGCTTGCCTCCTATCTTTCCCTTTCGTAGTTTTAGTTTCCCTTTCCACAAAAAAGTTTACAAGCTTCCGCAACTATGAGTTTCAAGGTGTCGTTCTCCAGTTTCTCGTGTTGATGGTGCTAGATCCGGCTCGACGGGCTAATCCCCGTATCAACGTTGATTCTTGATTGTGTGACCCGGTGGAACTCAACATATTATAGGTTGGAAAGAGCTCTCATTTATAAAGATGCCTTTGCAAGATTTGCAACTAAAGATGCTACTTATACTACTCTGCCAACCGAAGAAGATTGGGAAAGAACAACAGATGTGTGCAAGTTCTTGTTTGCTTTTGATGAGGTAACAAAAGTTTTCTCTGGTCGTAATTATACAACTGCTAATTTGTATCTCACTGAAATTTGGAGGATTAAACATCTATTAGATGAGATGGAGAATGATCCAAGAGATTTCATGAATCTTATGGTTAGGAGTATGAAATTAAAATTTGACAAGTATTGGAAGGAGTGCAATTTTTTCATGATAATAGCGGCTATTTTGGATCCTCGAAACAAGATGGATTTGATTAGATTTGTGTTTGAATACTTGTACGGGGAACTGGAAGTAGTAGACAAGCTTTCCGATGTTGTGCATGAAATACATCTTTTGTTTGATGATTATGTTGCTAAGTTTAGTGGTGGAGTAAGTGATGGTAGTGGTCAAGTTGGAAGGATTCAAAGGAATGTAAACTCTAGTGAAAAAAATCAAGGTATAAATGTCTTTGAAACATGGAGAAAGACAAGACTTCATGTTATTCCAACACAAGCAAGAAAATAGTTAGACATTTATCTCGAGGAAAGTGCGTTAATTGATTTTGATAATGAGTTCGATGTTTTGATGTGGTGGAAATCAAATACTTTGAAGTTTCCAAGTTTATCAAAGATGGCTCGGGACATTCTTTCGATTCCGGTAACTACTGTACCTTCTGAGTCGGCCTTTAGTGTTGGGCGTAGAGTTGTTAGTGACGATCGATGTTCCTTGGGTGATGACACAATTGAAGGATTGCTTTGTGGAGCAAATTGCTTTCGACAAGAAGTTGAATTTGAACTTCAAAGTATTCCTTCATGTAAGTATTTTTCCTATTTTGTTTACTTTTTAAGTTAATTGTATGTTTAACCTTTTTATCTTCGGATTTTTATTGCTTAATTTTTATATATTTGGATATCTTATATTTTCAGGTATGTGGTTTGATTGACTACTTTCTTGGCTTGTTGTTGAATTGTGTTGAAGAAGATTTTGCTTGGTATGATTTTTTCATCTTCGGTTATGTTGTTGGTTGAATATTACAATTAGTTAATTCTTCCTTCGTTTATAATTTTGTTGTTGAATTTCTTTTTACAGATTGATTATGACTTATGAGATGGAGCGTTTTGTTGTTGGTTGAAGATTTGAAGTCCTCGTTGAAGAGATCATTTGTTTGATTGTGCCTTAAAGACGTTGTGACTTTTGTTGCGTTTATTCCGTTGAAGACTAGAACTTCAAGTTAAGACTTTGTATTTTGAATTTGGTTTGGTTGTGTTAAACTTGTGACTTTGAATTTGGTTTGTTTTATTTTTCTCGGGATTGATTATCAGGTGATTGATTAATTGAATGTTAGTGGACTACAAATTCATGTTCAACATATGTCACATATTACAGATTTACAGATTATAGTGATTCGTGCTTAAATGAGCTCAGACGAGCCCAAACGAGCCAAACAAGCTCGAACGAGCCTAGACGAGCTCGAGCCCGAGCTTTCCGAGCTCGGGCTCGGCTCGTATAAAAACGAGCTAAACAAGCCGAGCCCGAGCTTTCAAAAAAACTCGCGAGCCGAGCTTGACCTTGATCCAAAGCTCGTATATATTTTCAGGCTCGGCTCGAATAAAAACGAGTCAAGCCTGAATGTGTAGAAGCTCGGCTCGAGCGGCTCGAATTACACCCCTAATAGAGGAGACGGGTCGAACTAAAGCTATGATAATTCGTCCACGTATTGTGTCCTATACGGCTCTCCTATATCTACTATTGGGTTGCGACCAAACTTATGCATAGTGGGTCTATGTTGAAAGTTTCTACTAAGCTGTAGATTAAATAATTTATAAGTTGCATGTAAATTTACTAACATACTCCCTCTTATCCAAAAATACCGACATTTCATTCTCTAGAAAATGATCAAAAAATATGACGTTCAATAATATTACTCTTCTTACATCATTAAAAAGACCATTGATTGACTCTTATAATTCTCATATCAGCATTATTACTCCTCTTACATCATTAAAAAGACCATTAATTGACTCTTGCAATTCTCATACCAACATTATTTTCAATATAGCATTAAAAGCTTATTAATTGATGTTCAATACTTACACTTCCCATACCAATACAAAATCGTCATTCTTTATATACATACACAACAACTCTTACACATCTCATACCATAAATTGGGTGAAAGGGCATTTGTTTGTGAATCCTCGACAAAACAATACTCCACTCTTCATCCGTTTATATACATGCAGAACAAGGAACCATCATCATCTTGCTCATACAAACTCGATCGAAAAAATTTAGTAGTCGTAGTCAAGTGGGGGTAACTCACTTTCACTGTTTTTACTTATTGAGTTCTTGACTTAATTTATCATCATCTTGTTTATTGAGTTCTTGTCTCTTGTGTAGATTTATGACTCTTATCCAATGAGAAACATGGTGATTCAAAGTTCAACCCTATTATAATTAGGGATGATAAGTTGGATGTCAATTACGATCACGATTTAAATCGACAACCAATTGAGGATGTGGTTGCTGGTGTAGTGCAGGATTTTGATCTGAACAAGACTCCAATGGAAGTAAGAAAGCTTCATTTTCTCCGTCATCAAACCTTGGTCTTGCAATTGCAGTTAGAAACATTACTTTGCCCATGAAATGTTTACTTTGACATATACGATACGAGTCTTCTTCTTCCGGTAGTAGGTAGTAAGATCTTTCTTTTTTCGTCATTTAGAACCATATCTCATCAATATGAACAATGTTGTACATACCTACAAATCTCGGCTCAAGAGGGACACTAACCCAATCCAACATACACATGCAAAATTGTAGTCTTGCTATCTTGTTAGCATCCATTAGATCCGGTTTGATGGAATTTGAGTGACGTCGAATGCGACCTTTTTTAAACATCCTATGTACAATGCCATAACTCATTTCTAGACATTGAGAAAGTGATCTCACCGTTCTTCTTTGGTTTAAGGGTACATTAAGCATACGACTTAGATCAACTTGAATTGACTTACGGCCCCTTTTCGATCTCCCGTGGGATACATCAACTACTACAGCGGATGGAGTCCCCCTAGCTTGTTTCCATATCCGCTGAATTATTCTTATAGAAATTGACAACATAGAAGAAACCTCGGATGTGGTATTACGTTTGAGCTTCCCATTTACGCTTGTCTCAAGTAATGCATTATAAACCCGTTGTCTTTCCTCGTTTGATAAGGGTCTTGTTATATTGAGTCGTTAATACTACGGACAACAAGTCATTAAAACAATTCAAATTTAGTCAGTAAGATTGATCACCATATACGCTAGTTGTTGGTATAAGACCTGATTTTGTTAAAATTGACTTCCTTTGTCATGTATATGGTATGATGCAATATTCTAGCTTTTAAAAAGGAAAAAATGATATACAAATTCAAGTTGCTTATTCATCAAATTGACTTTCTTTGTACTGCACACAATAATTTTCAAACTATTCCTACTTTAGTTCATGCTAGATTTATGTGCATAATGAAATACAAGTTCAAGAAGAAGATAAGATAACCAACTAGTTTATGGTTCACGTAGAATTTTAGTGTCTAAATCCTATCAAGATGTCTTAAGACACTACATGCAAGTAGGGGTGGGCAAAACCAATCCGATCCGCAGATCCGGTCCGAAAAACCCGTTGGTCCGGTCCGAAAAAACCCGAGAATTTTATATCCGTTTTGATCCGGTCCAAATCCGATCCGATCCGGGAGATTTTCCCGGATCACCGGATCGGGGTTTTAGGCATTCGGATATCGCGGATATCCGGGTAAAAATCGGATATCCGCGGATATCCGGATATTTTCGGATACCCGCGGATCGGCGGGTCGCCGGATATCCGCAGAACGGCGGGTCGGCGGATATCCGCGGATCGACGGATCACCGGATACCCGCGGATCGGCGGATATCCGCGGATCGCCGGATATTCGCGGATCGTCGTATATCCGCGGGTCATCGGATCACCGGATATCCGGTTTTAAATTAAATAAATATAAATACACTACATTTACATTACATAGTACATAACTACATATAATACATTTTTACTAATATTATATTTGACAATATTTAATAAAATAAACAATAAGTTTATACTAAAAAAGTTGTATATTATAATTTTATACTAATATAAGTATTTGAAAATATATTATGTTGTAAAAATCTTTGAGTTAGACAAAATAATGATTTAATAATGTTCAAGCTTATACAATATAATGAATAATGTTCAATTTACATCCTAATCTTTGAGTTAGACAAAATATATGATGTTGATATTGTATGAAGATATAAATTTTTATAAATATTATGATTATGTGTTTACAACTTATAAAGTTACAAGTTGGATTCAATAATAATAATCTTTTATCATAAGTTATGTTGATTCCATTTAAATGAACATATGTACATAATGATCTTGTAAGATAAGTTGATCTCATTTTAAGATATAGATAATATAAATATGATTATAAGTTGACCACGATAATAATCTTTTATTATAAGTTGATCTCTTATACAAACAAACATTCATAATAAACTTTTAATATATGTTGATCACATTTTAAGATATACATTTTTATAAATATTATGATTATAATCTTATATTAGAAGTTAGTCTCGTTTAAATTTTTTTCACAATAATCTTTTAACATGATGATCTCATTTTATTATAAGTTGGTCTTGTTTAAATGAACAAACGTTCATAATAATCTTTTAATATATGTCGATCTCATTTTAAAAAATATAAATTTTTATAGATGCATGTGATTATAAAATAGTCTCAATAAAAATCTTAAATTATAAATTAGAAATTAGTCTCGTTTAAATGAATAAACGTTCATAATAATCTTTTAATATATGTTGATCTCATTTTAAAAAATATAAATTTTTATAGATGCATGTGATTATAAAATGGTCTCAATAAAAATCTTAAATTATAACTTAGAAGTTAGTCTCGTTTAAATGAACAAACGTTCATAATAATCTTTTAATATAT
>BSUD01000005.1:112016970-112035113 GCA_033239045.1 Fagopyrum esculentum
ATATATATATATATAGGAGAGTGTATGCCGAGTACATAAAAATACGTATATGTATTATTGGAAATAAAAAGTATACTTATGAGTTGAGTGGTGAAATTATAAAGTATGTGAATTCATATATATAAATCTAAATACCTAGGAGTTACGAAATTATATAATTGGAAGGAAGGTTAATATGTGCGAAAGTATATATATATATATATATATATATATATATATATAGTTATATAGATATATATAAGATTAGATAATACCCGAGAATGAAATAATGCGATTCCAGATGACGAATGGACGAGATTAATTTTATAACCTTAGTAAACTGTTTTGGAAATAATCATAGATTAGAAAGGTGTTCCAAAAGAAATATTAGAGATCAAGAAGTGACCCGGAGAATTATCTACACTAAGGGTAAAACGGTCTTTTACCGTATGAGAATCGTTCTTCCGTAATTCCTTTGCATGAGGTTGGACATAGAGATGTGATATTGATACACATGCCTTCATTGACAGGCGCTTGAGTTATCACGAGTGCGGACTATTTGAGGAGTGTTAGAGTGTTTTGACTCAGGTAAGTCCTTGCGACTTACTTAGCCAGTTTCTGAGTGTTAGTTGAATGATAGTAGTTGTGTGTGCTATTTGCATGTTTAATAATAATAACTTGCTAGGACGACTGTTATTATTACGTTTAAGGCCCAAGTGTATGTATAACGGGCCGTGACATCACTGCCCAGCTCTGACAGGAGACTGGGAGGTTCTCTATACCCAGACCATACAGGTACAAGGTGAGATGCATCGGATCCATTCCTGATGGTTACACGGGGGCGGAGGCGAGGTTTGGGAATCCCTCGTGTCACAAAATAAGTATCACTAGAGTGAAAGAGTAATTTAAAGCAAGATAATAAAATGGACTTGTTTGAAAGCATGTTGAGTGTTTATATTTCTCTGAGTGTGTTTGTGCTGCTATTATTCTGCTAATATTTAGATAACTAGCTAACGGTTCTTCTTGTTGTTGTTTTAGATTTACGGCAGGTTAGGTCAGCAGCTGAGTGATCCGGAAGTAGTGGTCAGCCGGGTCTCCGTACTCCTTAGAGCGGGGTTGGGGTTGTTTTGTCTTTCCTTTCTTTTGGTTAAAACAGTTGTTCTTTTCTTTTGTTTAAGTACTTTAGGCTGCTAGACAATGTTGCATTCATTACTCTAAAAACATGGTTTTTATGAATTGCGGTTTCTTTATTTGTGTCTTGTTGCAAGATCCTAGTAATTTTGTTGTCAAACTGAGGTCGGCACCCATTGTGAGGTCCTAACCAGTATTACTCCGAGTTCTGAGAATTCGGGGTGTTACAGACTGAAGTCCGCATACTTCGCTCTCTCACTAGTTGAGTCTAGTTCGACGCTTGCTCACTGATTGTAGTCCGCAACTCCGCTCCCTAACTCGTTTGACGCTCATGGTAAGTTACTAAGTCCATCAAGCCTAGTCTACTATCATTGCTTAATTGATCATTTCATTGCTTAATTGATCATTTCTAGTCTACTGTCATTGCTTAATTGATCATTTCATTGCTTACTAAGTCCATCAAGTCTAGTCTACTGTCATTGCCTTGTCTACTTCCAATAGTGAGCGTGTTTCTTGCCCTTATGTTACTGCTTACTAATTTGAGCCTTTGAGGGCTAGTGGATGAGCATCAAGTTTGCATTATTCAATGTTTTTGACCTATAGTTGATTGTTTTAACCCTTTCATATTTGACCTTGGCAGTAATGATTTTACCAATATTATGTGAACAATATGTTCATCGGTGAAAGTGTGTTGGCTATTGTTTTTTTGTGGCGAAGTCTGCTAACATAGTGGCTATATAACACTTGAAGATTGTGTATGTGCTTAACTGCAAGTGTAAGTGCTTAACTGCATGTGAAAGTGTATAATAGTTCACTTAGTGTGTTTGGTATTTAATTGAGCTTTTAATTTTAATGTTGATAATTAATAAGATAGTAATTAGTATTACTTATTTTCCTGTTAGTTGATCTCTCAATCATTCAAATAAAACAATCAATATTTCATGAATATTTATACTTATTTCATTTTATTTGTTAATTTCAGGATTCAAAAATAGGATCGACCGATTCTGAACCGGATAATGCTCTTGCTGTTGTCGGGCAAACGCAAGGAAGTCGAGTAACGAGTAAAACTAAAGGAGTTAGCAGGCCACCTACTTCAAAGGGTGCATCCGGTAAGAGAAAGTCTAAAACTTCTTTTTGTTGGGATCACTTTATTGAAACTTCGGATGAAGACTTCGCTAAATGCAAATATTGTGACGCTAAGATAGGTTGTTCATCAAAAAATGGTACCACTCCTTTATTGAACCACACTCGTAGATGCAAGAAGCTGCCATCGAACATAGATAAGAAACAGAAGTTGCTTAGCACGAGTACAAAGACTTTTGTTCATGATAATGGAAAGATAGAAACTATTTATGTGCCATCCACATGACAATTTAGTCAAGAGAAATGTAGAAAGTCCCTTGATCGGATGATAATTGTGGATGAGTTTGCTTTTGTTGTTGTTGAGCGAGAGGGTTTTAGAGGTTTTTGCAATGATATGCAACTAGAATTTATAATTCCTTCACGATATACGGTTGCTAGAGATTGCTATAAAATGTATCATGAGGAAATGAAAAGATTGAAAGATAGTTTTCGGAAATTGTCTTCTAGAGTTTCTCTTACTACAGATGTGTGGACTTCAAGTCAGAACTTAAGTTATATGTGTCTCACTGCTCATTTCATTGATGATGATTGGACTTTGCATATAAGAATTGTGAATTTTTTTCCTCTTGCTGGCCATTCTGGGCACTTGATTGGTAGAGCGGTTGAAAAATGTTTAGTTGAATGGGGAATAAAAAACATTATGACTGTGACCGTGGATAATGCTAGTTCCAATGATTTAGCGATTGAGTATTTGAGAAGAAGAATTAATCATTGGGGTTCTAGTGTTCTAGGAGGGAAGTATCTACATGTGAGGTGTGTTTGTCATATATTGAATTTGGTTGTCAAAGATGGTTTAAAGGAGATGGATATTTCTATTGTGAAAATCCGCACTCTTGTGAGGTTTGTAAGATCTTCTCCTGCACGACTTCAGAAATTCAAAGAGTGTGTAGTGGAGGAGAATTTAGAAAGTAAAAGTCTTCTTTCCTTGAATGTTGAGACAAGGTGGAACTCCACTTATTTAATGCTTCAATCTGCTATAAAGTTTAAGAAAGCATTTGACAACTTGATAATGAGAGATTCTACTTGTGAAAGAGAGCTTAAGAAGACTTGTGGACTTGATTGTGTTGTTAATGATGATGATTGGAATAGAGCTGCTAGCTTGGTTTCAATTCTGAAAGTCTTCTACAATGCTACTTTGTCATTATCTGGATCTAATTATGTGACTTGTAGCCAATCTTCTCTTCAAGTATTTGGTGTTGGTACGATGATTTCTAATCTTTGTAACACCGTGGAAGGCGAGAACAAGAGAATATCTATGAAGATGAAAACAAAGTATGATAAATATTGGGGTAATGTTGATAATATCAACTTGTTCTTGTTCATTTCCAGTTTCTTGATCCATGCCGTAAATTGAAGTACGTTGACTTTATTGTGCGGAAGATGTTTGATTCGGATAAAGCTAGTCTCTTGTATTTGAACATCAAAGTTACTATTGATGAATGGTTTAAGATGTATGCTTCTACTATGCCTCAAGTGAACAAGAATCAAGAGAGTTCATCGAATCATAGTTCTAGCATGGGCTTGAATGATTGTGGTCAGAGTGATGGAGTTATTGATTATACTGCATTGTTGAATGAAGAGTTTCAAATGGAGATGGGTTCTGACAGTGTTGATAACAAGTCTGAGTTGATGCTCTAAGAGAATTAAAAGTTTCTTAATTGGTGTGCATATGACTTCAAACGTCACTCTTTTTGAATCATAGGGAGTATAAAAAACATAGTTTTAAAATTTATAACTTAAGACAAGAATAAATAAATAAATAATTTACATGTAAAGTTCTAAAAATATTATAAATTGTAAATTACATGTACAATTATAAATAAATTGCATATACAAAATTTTAAATAGCATGGAAGATATTATAAATTGTAATTGCATGTAAACTTACTAAATTCGACTAAAATAACCAACTTAATCTAAAAATACATAGTTATATGTAAACTCACTAATTTCGACTAAATTTACTAACCTAAATTGCATGTATAGTTCTAACTTATAAGTTGGATGCAAATTTACTAACTTAAATTTCATCTAAGTTGCATGCAAATTTACTAAATTACTAATATATAAGATTACTAAATTAATAACATTCAAATAAATTTACTAACTTAATCTAAAAATACATGGTTGCATGTAAACTTACTAAATTCGACTAAATTTACTAACTTAAGTCGCATGTATAGTTTTCTAACTTATAAATTTCATCAAAGTTACATGCAAATTTACTAAACTACTAACCTATAAGATTACCAAATTACTAACACTCAGACTAAATTTACTAACTTAATCTAAATATACATAGTTGCATATGAACTTCTAATTTTGTGCTGCTTCATGCAAATTTACTAACTTAAATTTCATGTAAAATATACGAATATAAATTTACTAAATTAATCTAAATCAATATATTACAAAATTGGATGTAAACTTACCAGGTTTTATGTTGCTTCATGTATAATGAAATTTGCCCGCACAATCCTCTCCACACACATCTTCCTAGTTGCTTCCCTCTCAGCTTCTGATCAAACCATTAATCGAACCATTATCGTAAAAAAATTCTAACAAAAACAGAGATTTTGACTAGAAAAGGTTACAACTTTCGCACATTTTATAGGCAAAGAAACCGAGTCACGGGCAAGGGAAAACGAAGGAATAAGTTCACGTGTGGGAGAGGCAGTGAATGCCCAATTTTTTTTATTTTTTAAAAAAGAGTCTCTCGTACTATAAGTGCGAGAAATAATTCCTGATGCAATGTCTGTCCCGAGATTGTCTCGGGACATAAATATTTTGACTGGAAAAGGGCATCTCGCACCCTATGTGCGAGAAAATCGAATTTTGGTTTTTGGGAAAAGACATGAGATCGAATTTTGGTTTTTGGGAAAAGACATGAGTGGACAAGTTTTTTTTTTGTGTTTTTTTCCTCTTGCACATAGGGTGTGAGGCGCCTTTTATTTGTGGGTGGCCGTATCAATTTTATGAGGGCCCGAATAAGAGCCTTCAAAATCATTGGTGCAAATGACCTAACCCAAGAGCATGTACTTAAAAATAGGGGTGGGCAAAACCAATCTGATCCGAAAAACCCGAGTATTTTACATCTATTTTGATCCGGTTCGAATCCGATCCGGAAGATTTTTCCGGATTGAATATGGATCGGATTTTAGACATTCGGATACGCAAGTAAAAACGAATACCCACGGTTATCCGCAAATTGCTAAATATCAGGGAATATCCGGTTTTAAAAACATTTAATGAAAATAATAATATAAAAATAGTTGTACATATAGTAAAATTGTACGCCAATATTTAATAAAATAAATATTAAATTTATACTGAAAAAGTTGTATATTTATAATTTTAAACTAATATTTATATTTGAAAAAACACTACGTTGTAAAAATCTTTGAGTCGGGCAAAATAATGAATTGATAATGTTCAATTTACAACTTATACAATATATATATAATATATTTGTATAATATTATTTACTTAACTATTTATGTAAAATGAGTGTATAACATACACAAATTGAAAGAATGGAAGGTATTTATTATTTTGTTTAAAATACATGAACATATTCTTTTGATAAAGTAACTATATATGATTATGTGTTTACAACTTATACATGTACAAGTTGGACTCAATAATAATCTTTAATCATAAGTTACGTTGACTCATTTAAATGAACAAATGTTCATAATAATCTTGTAACATAAGTTGATTTCATTTTAAGATATACGCTTTTATAAATATGATTATAAATTGGTCTCGATAATAATATTTTATTATAAGTTGATATCTTTTATATATACAAACATTCATAATAATCTTTTAATATAAGTGGATCTCATTTTAAAATATAGGTTTTTATAAATATGATTATAAGTTGATCTCATTTTAAGATATAGGTTTTTATAAATATGATTATAAGTTGGTCTCGATAATATCTTATATTATAAGTTGATCTCTTTTATATGAACAAACATTCATAATAATCTTTTAATATAAGTTTATCTCATTTTAAGATATAGATTTTTATAAATATGATTATAAGTTGATCTCATTTTAAGATATAGGTTTTTATAAATATGATTATAAGTTGGTCTGGATAATATCTTTTATTATAAGTTGATATCTTTTATATGAATAAACATTCATAATAGTCTTTTAATATAAGTTGATCTCATCTTAAGATATAAGTTTTTATAAATATAAGTTGGTCACAAACTCTCAATAATAGTAATCTTTTGTCATAAGTTACGTTGACCTCATTTAAATGAACAAATATTCATAGTGATCTGGCAATATAAATTGATCTCATTTTAAGATATAGATTTCAATAAATATGATTATAAGTTGGTCACAATAATAATCTTACATTAGAAGTTAGTCTCGTTTAAATGAACAAACGTTCATAATAATCTTTCATTATATGTTGATCTGAACATTTAAAATATATATATATATTTTTATAAATATGATTGTAAGTTGGTCTCAATAATAATTTTTTTATTATAAATTGATCTATTTTATATGAACAAACATTCATAATAATTTTTTTAATATAAGTTGATCTCAATAAACATTTATAATAATATTTTAATATAAGTTGATCTCATTTTAAGATATAAGTTTTTATAAATATGATTATAAGTTGAACTCTACAAGGAGTTCTAGGGTTTGATCACATCCACCATCATCTCCAAATAGACAAACTCACCATCATCTCCAATAATCCTACATTAGCCCTTATAATCTATTTCCTCTTTCTTGGTTCTTCCACTTTTTATTTCTATCTTTTTTAGTTTTATTTAAAAAAAAAACTCTGGGGGATGGAGACACCCTAATAATCCTACATTCCTACATAGTGGTCATGCTCAATGTAGTTTCATAAGCGTTCATTTGCACCAACCACTTAATTTTCAGTAAGCAATCAAGCAAACATTAATGACATTTGAAGAAGCATTGTCCGGTAACAACTCCAACCAACGAAGCACATTCACAGCATAAAATTCAGAGGTATGCGAGTTAAAAAACAGCAGACATAATAATATAGAAGAGGCCTAACCTCAAATGATGATCAATAAACAAGGATCTAAGCATAACTCTCAGCTCTGACTGCGGGCAATACCATGTAGGTAAGCACCGGTCATACCCAGCGAAAGAAGAGCAACAACACCAGCCGGAAACACTTTCCCTGTTTTTTGGAAACGATGACCCATTGCTCCGACAAGTGTGGCCGAGACCCCAAGCCCAACTGATGATGCAAAAGCAGGTCTCTCTGGTAGTTCGTTGTAGACATAATAGAGTGCTGACGCTGATAAGCCGCCCGCCACTAGAGATATTTTGCTGCCACCCTTTAAGAACCCAATCACTCCTCCAGTCCCAACTAGAGCAGCATATCCTAGAGTTAATTTCTGGGACGTTGATATATCCATCTTCTTCAGGATTATAGTAGGAACACTGGATCTGTTGTGCCTGTGATCAGAAAGTCCTGTCTTTACTTTAGCTTCAGAAACAATCAAATTTATCACTCATCTCCAATTTTATCAAGTAGAGGATTATTTCTAGTTTCCACATAAAAAATAAGTCAAAATTCATCATTTTAAATAATTGTTGTATGCCATGAACTTAATTTGAGCTACAATTTGTGGTTTTAACATCATGTAAAAGTGAAATGTGCAATCAAACCCAGACGGGTATTTCAATAAGAATCCTAGGATTGAGCGGCATGAAACGGTATCTACATACACGCCCTAAATTAGACCTTGAAATGCAATAGGCAACTCGACAATCAAGGATGAACAATTTATAGCATACAAAATCAAGATCCAGTAGAACACAACAAATAGAGATGCATACTGGGAGCGAATTTCAGGAAACCCAACGACAGTGAGTGACTCGATTACTCATAAACCAAACCCTAAATTCCATAGGATAAAGAGTTGAAACCATGGAAAATCGAAAGGAAGACCAAAAGCGATAAGAAGATTAGCTTACCGGACTGTGAGCTACGAAAATTCACAATCGATCTCCGTAGGTTCCACAAGATCGCACGAGGAGCAATCTAATGAAGCGCTTTTGGTGTTGGACTGTCACATACCATACTGAAGGCAATGATACAGGGGGAAAACCCTTCCGGAATATCCCACATAGCACAGGGCTGAGACTCAATTTTTTTTTTTATTTGAATTTTTTCGTTTGGTGCCCCTGAGTTTTTGGCTTTTTCAGATGGTGCCCAAAGTTTTTCACGTTTCCGTTTGGTACCCCTGAGTTTTTGGCTTTTCCGGATGGTGTCCAAAGTTTTTCACGTTTCCGCTTGATACCCTTGAGATTTTGGTTTTTTCGGATGATACCCTTATTTCTTATTATTTGTCTAAAATAACGTTTCTTATATTATATTTATAAAAAAAATGATAACAATTTTATATTATATAAATTTTGAAGACAAATATATTTTAGTTAAACCAATTTAATCAACTATTAATAAATTATGATATTTCTTAAAATATAAGATTTTACATATTATTTTATGATTTTTAATATGTTTATTACTATTTGATAATTTATCATATTTTGCATCAAAATATGAAAAAAAAAATATTTATACAGAATAATTTTTATAAAAAAACATGAGTTTTGTATGTACATTTCAACAGTTTTATTAAAATTTAAGTAGGATTTTTTATTTATTTTTTTTCATTTTGAAAAGTGGAAATAGTATTCAAAACGGACATTTATCAATAATTATTAATTTTTTTTGAAAAACCGAATGTCCAATTTGAATATTTTGCGTTATACATTTATCAATGATTTATTTCATATATCATTATAAATAAAACATAAAAATTATTTTAACATATATGATAAAAAAAATTGTATAAAAATCATGTTTTGATGCAAAATAACGTTTCTTATATTAAATTTATTTAAAAAAAATAGGGAAAGTTTTTTTATAAAAACTATTATCTAGAAAACATAAAAAAATTTCACGTTTTGATGCAAAATATGATAAATTATCAAATAGTAATAAACATATTAAAAATCATAAAATAATATGTAAAATCTTATATTTTAAGAAATATCATAATTTATTAATAGTTGATCAAATTGGTTTAACTAAAATATATTTGTCTTCAAAATTTATATAATATAAAATTGTTATCATTTTTTTATAGATATAATATAAGAAACGTTATTTTAGACAAATAATAAGAAATAAGGGTACCATCCGGAAAAACCAAAATCTCAGGGGTACCAAGCGGAAACGTGAAAAACTTTGGACACCATCCTGAAAAGCCAAAAACTCAGGGGTACCAAACGGAAACGTGAAAAACTTTGGGCACCATCCGGAAAAGGCAAAAACTCAGGGGCACCAAACGGAAAAATCCTTTTTTTTTAGTGGAAAGCCGTGCGGTATATTAAACGGCGTGATCGACTGTCACCTACCATAAAATCTAATGAAGAGTTTTTTTTTTTTTTTGAATCTAAAGATACAAACCAAGTACTCCTAAATTCTCTTCTTTTTTTTTAAATATAAAGTATAATTAACGAGGGATAAATAGGTAATTTTGATTCTATCTAAATTAGGTTTAAGTATAGCATTAAAAAATAACAACAAAATACTCAAGTTCAATTAGCCCAAATGATAAAATGGTGATAGGATGGGCATGTTAGCCAATGTTCGAACCTAGTAACTACAAGATTTGTAGTTATGATCTTGTGTAAACGATTGGGCTTGTGTAAATGATTGGGCTTGAGTTTGTGTATACGATTGACCTTGTTTAAACGATTGAGCTTGTATTAGTTAGGGCTTGAAACCCAATAACTACAAGATTTGTATATTTGACATTGTGTAAACGACTGGGCTTGTGAAACGATTGAGCTTGAGCTTGTGTAACTCACTTAGACATGTGTAACTCGATTGAGTTTGGGTTGTGTAAATCAAAATTACCAAATAGCCCTTTAAATTATTTTTTATTAAATAAATTTGAGAGGTCTACTTTGTATCTTATAACAAAAGGGTATAATTGATACTCATTGTAACACCCCGAATTCTCAGAACTCGGGACATTACTGGTTAGAACCTCACAGTGGGTTCCGACCTCAGTTTGACAACAATATTACTAGGATCTTGCAACAAGACACAAATAAGGAAAACCGGAATTCATAAAATAGTATTTTTAAGGTAATGAATGCAACACGGTCTAGCAGCCTAAAGTACTTAAACAAAGGAAACGAACAACTGTCTTAACCAAAAGGAAGAAAAGACAAACACAACCCTAACCCCCACTCTAAGGAGTACGGAGACCCGGCTGACCACTACTTCCGGATCACTCAGCTGCTGGTCTAACCTGCGGTAAATCTAAAAACACAACAAGAGGAACCGTTAGCTAGTTATCTAAATATTAGAAGAATAATAGTAGCACACACACACACATAAAAATATAAACAACCATCATGCTTTCAAACAAGTCCATTTTATTATCTTGAATTACGTTGCTCTTTCACGCTAATGATACTTATTTTGTGACACGAGGGATTCTCAAACCTCGCCTCCGCTCCCGTGTAACCATCAGGAATGGATCCGATGCATCTCACCTTGTACCTGCCTGGTCTGGGTATAGAGAACCTCCCAGTCTCCTGTCAGAGCTGGGCAGTGATGTCACGGCCCGTTATACATACACTTGGGCCTTAAACATAATAATAACGGTCGTCCTAGCAAGTTATTATTATTAAAACACGCACATAGCACACACAACCACTATCACTCAACTAATATCCAGAAACTGGCTAAGTAAGTCGCAAGGACTTACCTGAGTCAAGACACACTCTAACACGTCTCAAAACAGTCCGTACTCGTGGTAACTCAAACGCCTGTCAAATAAGGCATGGGAATCAAAATCATATCCAGATGTCCAACCTCATACAAAGGAATTACGGAAAAAGCTCTCTCACGGTAAAAGACCATTTTACCCTTAGTGCCGAAAATTCTCAAAGTTTATTCTTAATTCCTACTAAATCCTTTTAGAACTTGTTTTCCAAAATTTGTGTCTTGCGGATAGTTACTTATATGTTATAAGTTCGAAACCCGAATCAACTCGAAAAAGGATAACGCTCCTCCTACATACTTTCATATCTCCTAACTCGCACTTATATAAATATATACCTATATATATATATATACCTATATATATATATATATATTCCGTTCTATACCTCCATATATGTACATCTACGTACTGCACTGACACATAAATAGTTATATCTACTCGTACCCTCCATTTCCGTCATCTATGTATATGTATACTCTCACCGCTTCTAATCATTTTCTTAAAATTATCTATACGCATACACTAACTTATTCATCTATATATATATATATATATATATATATATATATATATATATATACCGTATCACAGTGCATACATATCTATATATGTAAGTATATATATTTCGGTACCCTCACTCTAATGTCTAAATATATAAGTATACATATATCCGCACTCGAACTCTCTCTCCTTCCTCATCTATGTCGATATATATATACACACACTATCACATCTTAACGTTTTTACTACAGATATATATATCTTCATACTCCTATACAAGAGTATATGTTAATCAGCACTTTCATAATCATATATTTAGATATTCCACATTACAGAACATTTGAAGGGATATTCCACATTACAGAACATTTGAAGGGTCCAGCCTTGTTCCATTCCGGCTCCAGTGCAGAAGAGAAGAAGAAACAGAGAATCAATCTTACCGGAATTACAGTCCGGCAGGGTGCTAGGTGACAGCGGTCCTGCGGTCGAAAACGGTGGTACGCTGGGCTGGTTCGACGCAGCAGGAGGTCGACAGAGACGGCGGCAAGATTCGGTGGCGGCTCCGGTGCTACTGCAGGGCCGAAGAGAAGGCGGCGGCGGCGCTGTATCCCTGTTGGGCCGAAGAGAAGCGGCGGCGGCGCTGTGTGCTGGGCCGAAGAGAAGCGGCGGCGGCGCTGTGTCCCTGCTGGGCCGAAGAGAAGCGGCGGCGGCGCTGTGTGCTGGGCCGAAGAGAAGCGGCGGCAGCGCTGGTTTAGCGAAGCGTTGAATCGGGAAGAAGGTTAACGGGGAGGAGGACGGCGAGGCTTACCAGGGCTCCGGCGGCGGCTAGGCGGTCGACAGGAGCGGCGCAGTGGCTCGGTGGCGGCGCTGGTGTCGCGTTTTGCTGCTGCCGTTCGTACAGAGAGGGAGAGCAGGAAGAAGGAAGCGGCCCAGTCGAAGAACGTAAAAACAAAAAATTAGGTTTAAACGTGTTTAGTGAGTGATTAGGGTTTAGGGTTAGATTAGGAGGTCTTGGGCCGGCTGAAGTCATGGGCCCGTAAATTGGGCCGGTTCAGTTCATTTATTTACTATGGGATGATAGCTAAAATATTATTCGTACGGAACCGCTCCTCGGTTTTTATTTTTTCAAAGCATGGAATTATTTTCCGTATTATATAAGTTTATATTTTATTAAAAAGGTACGTAAATTATTTCCGGTTACATCATTTATCATTTTATGTGAATTAAGGTCACATAAAATGATAGAAATAAAAACTCGTTTTATTTTATTTTATTTTATGTATTTATTCATTTAAGATTGACGGATCGGAATCCGGTTAGATTCAGCATCATACGGAGTTTAAAATTTTCGGTTATCACATCAGTGCCTCCTTAAAAGAAGTTTCGTCCCGAAACTTAGGATAATATCCCTAATCACCTGTTTCTCTACCATGAAACTACTCAATCATCATAATCACACATGTATCACATAAAACATAATCACTCAATCAAATAAAAACATGAATGGTCAAACAACACAACATCCGAGTACTAACTCATCGATACAGGAGTAACATCCAACCCTGCAAAGAACTCGGGATAGTTACGCCTAATACTCTCCTCGGTCTCCCAAGTGGCCTCATCAGCTCCTCGTCTAGACCACTGGATCCTCAACATAGGTATCTCCTTGGACAGCAGACGTCTGATACTGCGCTCCAGGATAGTTATTGGGTACTCTACAAATGTATGATCGGGCTCAACTGTCCGATTCTTAGAGTTGATAACGTGACTCTTATCCGGTGAGTACTCTCTCACTGAGACATGGGGAACGGTGGGCGTACAACCTCTAGTATGGGTAATAGTGTCAATCAAACTCAATCAGTTTATATAAAACAACGGTTCCCTTTCTAAACTCACCTCTAAATCTTTTGGCGACTACTAAAATAACAATAAAACTTCCTTCCTTCTATTGAATCCATTTGCTCTCGACTTTTCGGAAGATCCCGCCTATAAATTCTGAATCAAAGATCCGAGACATCTCCCGACACTTTAATAGGTGGTTAATGCTCTTTGTAAGACCACTCACTTGGTCTTTCCTCCCAAATACGACTCAGTTGGACCGTTTCTCAAATAATACCTCATCACCTATTTCTTGTCAAGCTTCCAAATTTATATAACTCAAAACAAACCATACACCCAAGTGGACCTTTTCATACAGACTCTAATTCCTTAACTTGAATTCATAGTTCACCTAACATTGATTTTCTTCATCTGTGGGTTATGGGTCTACCACGCTTCTGGTGTAACACTCATTAGTCACAATGGCGTCTTTCTGAGGGTCGACATGATTTACTCACTCCCGCATATACTTCCCTTCTAATACTAGCAAGATCTTCTTCAAACTGACCCTTACTCTCTTACTCAACCGTAGTCTGTTCTTAACCAACTAGTAAGCAACCTCTAACTCGCTTTCTCTTCATATTCTTAGATCACCCCAGAAGGTTGTCGTTGCCTGTTTGGGGAATCTTTCAAGACATCGGTAAGTTACCTCTTAAATCCGCATTCACTAATGTCTCTTCTTAATGGTACCTACACGACAATACCAACCAACACTTACACATCCTCGGCTGACGTCGGTCCGTCTATAATTGCCTTATCTCAATATCCGGACTTACTCTTCTCATACCTATACTGACGTTACATTCTTCGTGAGTATCATCTGCCCGATTAATCCTTTCATGCTTCGCTAATTCGTTTTATCTTCCACACTTCTGTTTCCTTCGGCTAACTCTACTTCTCGAGCCCAACTGGGTCATTCATTTTGACATAAATAGTCATTCCAAGTCTTCAACGATGGCTGGTAAGTGTCTTGGTAGTTTTGATGACTTTAGTTATCATCCCCTCGCAGTTCCCATTACATGGATTGTCGGTGTTAATGACTTAGGCCCCGTGATAATTAGGGTTACCTTGAACTTTCGATTCCACCAAGGCCGTTCTCATATATACATTCCTTCGCTGGTGTTACCGACAATATTACCTTCATGAAACTCTGTTGTTTCCGCTATAGGCTTCAACTCTTTGATACCGGCCTTGCGATTTCTTTCAAATTCTTATATCTTTGAGGAGGTCAAAACCTCTCCACACTTATAAAGTCTACATTTTGCTTTTACACTCCATTGTAGGTATCCCTTTCATGCACCTTCGACCCTCATATCCGGATCGACATTTTATCTCTTTTGGTCTCTCAAGCTTGTCTTGTGAACTCTTCTACCAGGTGACTCGTTTTATAACAATTTTCTTCCCCTGAATCGGTCTCAACTTTCAGTTGATCATTATTGCCCGTTTCATGTTGGAACCTCAGTTACGTTGTACTCTTGCATAGATTCTACAAAGGCATCCTCATCTCAATACTTTATTCCAATTTAGCAAGACTCGTCATTTGATACATGACTCTTCTTCTTACTGGTTAAGGTATTCTTTTGGGTTTACACCTTATCCATCCTAGCGTCATCGGTCCGATGTGTATGACTTTTATCGAACACCTATCAGTACCATTTGTATAAGCAACCTCTAGTCATTCACTTTACTCCTTCTCATGTCTATTCTAGCCAACATGCAGATTCCATCTTCAATCACCTCACAACTCGATGAGACTTATTATCAAGACACTAAGGTCATAATCTCTATGTTTAATGCGTCTCTATAACATTAGTTATTTTGTGTGACATCTCTAGTCAAAAAGGCTTCCTCTGTAAACCTCGAGAGTATCGTCAGTCTCATATGTGTGACATGTTAAACACCTTCTGTCTTGTTTGACGTTGGACATGATTAAAATTATCTACTTCTTCTTACTCCTCTGGTTCTCCTTATGCAATCCATTAGTATTAATGTGAACTGTACATTACCTTAAGAAACTGCTCACAACCATTTCCTTAATCTCTTTAAAGACCTATGGGGTCATTCCCGGCCGTCAAAATCTTCTCCTTAAATTCTTAATTAGAGATATTGGTTCGAACTCATTCCATGTTACTATTAAGGGTACTGGTACTTGTATCGGTTTAACTTTACAATTATCGTCGTTGATCTTTTGTAGAGATTCTCCATATGTCGGTAACATTCTTTAGTAAATCTGATGTTATTCTTCTTATCTACCAACCGGTCATCACTGGTCAACTCAGACGTGTGAATTCTCCGTTATTACTAGTTAGTTTGTAGTTGGTCTTCTACCAGATCGTAGACTTACTTTTCTTCTATCTCTTTCAATGCGGATATACAAGGTGAAAACTTATCCCTTATAGGTTATCCGTTTATACACATTTAGCTTCTTCCACAATTTACACTTTTCTTTCGTGATAACTTGCTTTATTCACCTGCCATCTATGGTTTATCAAACCTTCCGTGATAGCTTGCAAACCCATCTTCGCGGTTCCTTTTTCCTAAGTTATCGTCTACCTGCAGCTCTTTGTAGTGAACCACTAGTATGGTTAACTTAAGTCTCTTGAGGATTGAGTAGTTATTATGATCCCTCAAGTCCATTATGATCATTCCCGCACATGCTTCTTCCTCGGTGGATGTTGTTTTGTAACATTACCTTCATGGAAATCCATTGTCTCAATTTCAGACTTCTACCATCTTCGATACTTGTGTCGTGCTTTCCTTCGACATTCTCGCGTCTCTAAAGAAGTCAACCCATCTCCATGGTTATGAAATTTATAAATTTTTTTTTTGTCTTTTAAACTCGATCGTAAATCTCTATCTTGGTACTCCCTTAATCTTTTACATCTGGGTCAACACTCTATTTTCTCTGTACTCGCATGATCATACTTGTCTATGGTAGCATCCACCTTGATTGTAGTGTCCTTTAACCCGCCAAGTGTAGTTGTACTATACTTTGTTTGAATGGTGTTTTGATGTTGTCCTCTTCAATCCGCGCTCTTATTAATCCTTACATGCATCTTGAGTTTCACCTCTCGTCGTCATACCGCTAAAATCCTTGTACGGTTTTCTGTTACTTCTATTTGAATTGCTTGATATCCTTTTCTCGCCCGATTGTTCTTGTTGTTAACATCCTCTAGAAATCCTCAACTCCTTAACCACTCGTTCTTCGGACAATTGTAGAACTCACCGGACGTCCGCCATAATGTAATGTTCCAACCTGGAATATGAGTCCACTATCTTCTTACAGATACCCTTTAGGATCTCCAACGTTTTATCATGAGGCGATGATCGCATCATGATAACTCAACTAAAGGATATTCCATATCCTCTAGGGTAACAACATGCTACATATATAAAGATATTTATATAACATACATAATTGTACAATACTATAAGTCTAAACTAAGCATACTGAGATCCGCGGTAGTAGTGGTGGTCAGCCGTACTTTTCTATCCCCAACCAGACTATGCATGCATTTAAAAACCAAAAGTCCTTTTTAAAACTCAGATCCCTTTTCGGGTTCTGCTCAAGTACTTATTCGGTCTTTCAGAAGATTTCAAGTGCCATTGTTGCCAACCTAGAGCTCTGATACCATGTTGTAACACCCCGAATTCTCAGAACTCGGGACATTACTGGTTAGAACCTCACAGTGGGTTCCGACCTCAGTTTGACAACAATATTACTAGGATCTTGCAACAAGACACAAATAAGGAAAACCGGAATTCATAAAATAGTATTTTTAAGGTAATGAATGCAACACGGTCTAGCAGCCTAAAGTATTTAAACAAAGGAAACGAACAACTGTCTTAACCAAAAGGAAGAAAAGACAAACACAACCCTAACCCCCACTCTAAGGAGTACGGAGACCCGGCTGACCACTACTTCCGGATCACTCAGCTGCTGGTCTAACCTGCGGTAAATCTAAAAACACAACAAGAGGAACCGTTAGCTAGTTATCTAAATATTAGAAGAATAATAGTAGCACACACACACACATAAAAATATAAACAACCATCATGCTTTCAAACAAGTCCATTTTATTATCTTGAATTACGTTGCTCTTTCACGCTAATGATACTTATTTTGTGACACGAGGGATTCCCAAACCTCGCCTCCGCCCCCGTGTAACCATCAGGAATGGATCCGATGCATCTCACCTTGTACCTGCCTGGTCTGGGTATAGAGAACCTCCCAGTCTCCTGTCAGAGCTGGGCAGTGATGTCACGGCCCGTTATACATACACTTGGGCCTTAAACATAATAATAACGGTCGTCCTAGCAAGTTATTATTATTAAAACACGCACATAGCACACACAACCACTATCACTCAACTAATATCCAGAAACTGGCTAAGTAAGTCGCAAGGACTTACCTGAGTCAAGACACACTCTAACACGTCTCAAAACAGTCCGTACTCGTGGTAACTCAAACGCCTGTCAAATAAGGCATGGGAATCAAAATCATATCCAGATGTCCAACCTCATACAAAGGAATTACGGAAAAAGCTCTCTCACGGTAAAAGACCATTTTACCCTTAGTGCCGAAAATTCTCAAAGTTTATTCTTAATTCCTACTAAATCCTTTTAGAACTTGTTTTCCAAAATTTGTGTCTTGCGGATAGTTACTTATATGTTATA
>BSUD01000005.1:112035123-112059480 GCA_033239045.1 Fagopyrum esculentum
TGTAGTTGGTCTTCTACCAGATCGTAGACTTACTTTTCTTCTATCTCTTTCAATGCGGATATACAAGGTGAAAACTTATCCCTTATAGGTTATCCGTTTATACACATTTAGCTTCTTCCACAATTTACACTTTTCTTTCGTGATAACTTGCTTTATTCACCTGCCATCTATGGTTTATCAAACCTTCCGTGATAGCTTGCAAACCCATCTTCGCGGTTCCTTTTTCCTAAGTTATCGTCTACCTGCAGCTCTTTGTAGTGAACCACTAGTATGGTTAACTTAAGTCTCTTGAGGATTGAGTAGTTATTATGATCCCTCAAGTCCATTATGATCATTCCCGCACATGCTTCTTCCTCGGTGGATGTTGTTTTGTAACATTACCTTCATGGAAATCCATTGTCTCAATTTCAGACTTCTACCATCTTCGATACTTGTGTCGTGCTTTCCTTCGACATTCTCGCGTCTCTAAAGAAGTCAACCCATCTCCATGGTTATGAAATTTATAAATTTTTTTTTTGTCTTTTAAACTCGATCGTAAATCTCTATCTTGGTACTCCCTTAATCTTTTACATCTGGGTCAACACTCTATTTTCTCTGTACTCGCATGATCATACTTGTCTATGGTAGCATCCACCTTGATTGTAGTGTCCTTTAACCCGCCAAGTGTAGTTGTACTATACTTTGTTTGAATGGTGTTTTGATGTTGTCCTCTTCAATCCGCGCTCTTATTAATCCTTACATGCATCTTGAGTTTCACCTCTCGTCGTCATACCGCTAAAATCCTTGTACGGTTTTCTGTTACTTCTATTTGAATTGCTTGATATCCTTTTCTCGCCCGATTGTTCTTGTTGTTAACATCCTCTAGAAATCCTCAACTCCTTAACCACTCGTTCTTCGGACAATTGTAGAACTCACCGGACGTCCGCCATAATGTAATGTTCCAACCTGGAATATGAGTCCACTATCTTCTTACAGATACCCTTTAGGATCTCCAACGTTTTATCATGAGGCGATGATCGCATCATGATAACTCAACTAAAGGATATTCCATATCCTCTAGGGTAACAACATGCTACATATATAAAGATATTTATATAACATACATAATTGTACAATACTATAAGTCTAAACTAAGCATACTGAGATCCGCGGTAGTAGTGGTGGTCAGCCGTACTTTTCTATCCCCAACCAGACTATGCATGCATTTAAAAACCAAAAGTCCTTTTTAAAACTCAGATCCCTTTTCGGGTTCTGCTCAAGTACTTATTCGGTCTTTCAGAAGATTTCAAGTGCCATTGTTGCCAACCTAGAGCTCTGATACCATGTTGTAACACCCCGAATTCTCAGAACTCGGGACATTACTGGTTAGAACCTCACAGTGGGTTCCGACCTCAGTTTGACAACAATATTACTAGGATCTTGCAACAAGACACAAATAAGGAAAACCGGAATTCATAAAATAGTATTTTTAAGGTAATGAATGCAACACGGTCTAGCAGCCTAAAGTATTTAAACAAAGGAAACGAACAACTGTCTTAACCAAAAGGAAGAAAAGACAAACACAACCCTAACCCCCACTCTAAGGAGTACGGAGACCCGGCTGACCACTACTTCCGGATCACTCAGCTGCTGGTCTAACCTGCGGTAAATCTAAAAACACAACAAGAGGAACCGTTAGCTAGTTATCTAAATATTAGAAGAATAATAGTAGCACACACACACACATAAAAATATAAACAACCATCATGCTTTCAAACAAGTCCATTTTATTATCTTGAATTACGTTGCTCTTTCACGCTAATGATACTTATTTTGTGACACGAGGGATTCCCAAACCTCGCCTCCGCCCCCGTGTAACCATCAGGAATGGATCCGATGCATCTCACCTTGTACCTGCCTGGTCTGGGTATAGAGAACCTCCCAGTCTCCTGTCAGAGCTGGGCAGTGATGTCACGGCCCGTTATACATACACTTGGGCCTTAAACATAATAATAACGGTCGTCCTAGCAAGTTATTATTATTAAAACACGCACATAGCACACACAACCACTATCACTCAACTAATATCCAGAAACTGGCTAAGTAAGTCGCAAGGACTTACCTGAGTCAAGACACACTCTAACACGTCTCAAAACAGTCCGTACTCGTGGTAACTCAAACGCCTGTCAAATAAGGCATGGGAATCAAAATCATATCCAGATGTCCAACCTCATACAAAGGAATTACGGAAAAAGCTCTCTCACGGTAAAAGACCATTTTACCCTTAGTGCCGAAAATTCTCAAAGTTTATTCTTAATTCCTACTAAATCCTTTTAGAACTTGTTTTCCAAAATTTGTGTCTTGCGGATAGTTACTTATATGTTATAAGTTCGAAACCCAAATCAACTCGAAAAAGGATAACGCTCCTCCTACATACTTTCATATCTCCTAACTCGCACTTATATAAATATATACCTATATATATATATATATATACCTATATATATATATATTCCGTTCTATACCTCCATATATGTACATCTACGTACTGCACTGACACATAAATAATTATATCTACTCGTACCCTCCATTTCCGTCATCTATGTATATGTATACTCTCACCGCTTCTAATCATTTTCTTAAAATTATCTATACGCATACACTAACTTATTCATCTATATATATATATATATATATATATATATATATATATATATATATATATATATATATATACCGTATCACAGTGCATACATATCTATATATGTAAGTATATATATTTCGGTACCCTCACTCTAATGTCTAAATATATAAGTATACATATATCCGCACTCAAACTCTCTCTCCTTCCTCATCTATGTCGATATATATATACACACACTATCACATCTTAACGTTTTTACTACAGATATATATATCTTCATACTCCTATACAAGAGTATATGTTAATCAGCACTTTCATAATCATATATTTAGATATTCCACATTACAGAACATTTGAAGGGATATTCCACATTACAGAACATTTGAAGGGTCTAGCCTTGTTCCATTCCGGCTCCAGTGCAAAAGAGAAGAAGAAACAGAGAATCAATCTTACCGGAATTACAGTCCGGCAGGGTGCTAGGTGACAGCGGTCCTGCGGTCGAAAACGGTGGTACGCTGGGCTGGTTCGACACAGCAGGAGGTCGACAGAGACGGCGGAAAGATTCGGTGGCGGCTCCGGTGCTACTGCAGGGCCGAAGAGAAGGCGGCGGCGGCGTTGTATCCCTGCTGGGCCGAAGAGAAGCGGCGGCGGCGCTGTGTCCCTGCTGGGCCGAAGAGAAGCGGCGGCGGCGCTGTGTCCCTGCTGGGCCGAAGAGAAGCGGCGGCGGCGCTGTCTGCTGGGCCGAAGAGAAGCGGCGGCAGCGCTGGTTTAGCGAAGCGTTGAATTGGGAAGAAGGTTAACGGGGAGGAGGACGGCGAGGCTTACCAGGGCTCCGGCGGCGGCTAGGCGGTCGACAGGAGCGGCGCAGTGGCTCGGTGGCGGCGCTGGTGTCGCGTTTTGCTGCTGCCGTTCGTACAGAGAGGGAGAGCAGGAAGAAGGAAGCGGCCCAGTCGAAGAACGTAAAAACAAAAAATTAGGTTTAAACGTGTTTAGTGAGTGATTAGGGTTTAGGGTTAGATTAGGAGGTCTTGGGCCGGCTGAAGTCATGGGCCCGTAAATTGGGCCGGTTCAGTTCATTTATTTACTATGGGATGATAGCTAAAATATTATTCGTACGGAACCGCTCCTCGGTTTTTATTTTTTCAAAGCATGAAATTATTTTCCGTATTATATAAGTTTATATTTTATTAAAAAGGTACGTAAATTATTTCCGGTTACATCATTTATCATTTTATGTGAATTAAGGTCACATAAAATGATAGAAATAAAAACTCGTTTTATTTTATTTTATTTTATGTATTTATTCATTTAAGATTGACGGATCGGAATCCGGTTAGATTCAGCATCATACGGAGTTTAAAATTTTCGGTTATCACACTCATAAATACAAAAAGGGTCATTTATCTAACTCACCAAAGAAGAAGACATTTAAATTAGTTGCATAATGGTGACAATATCAACGTACGATCAACACAAAGACGAAAAAGGAACGTCCCTTTCTTTGCAATCATGTTTTTTATCTTTTGATTTTTTTTCTTCCAATGGGTTTTAGTTTCTTTGTAAAATAAGTTTCACGCTTGCCTTTGTTATACATAAAAAGGGGATTGCTTGCTTGCATGTATACACAATGGATTTCAAGCCAAATACAAGTTGAAACACACCTTCATTGTAGACATAATAGCAAATCAATGAGGTCAAACACACAAATCGTTATAAAAAACATCAAATTGACGAAAAAAGAGAGTAGAATTGGTAACAACAATGGTGGATTGAAATGACCGGCGACATTGATGGAAATTCCTAGATTTTCATCGACCTTACGCTATGAGGGGGAAATTTGAAGGATGATAGTAGAGAGAGAAATGGAGTGGTGGCTGTGTGGTGAATCTGGTAATGTATCCAAGGCAGAGATGTTGGGTTTGCCTTCCTTTGACGGCACTGATATAGTATGGATTTGCGGTCGGCAGTAAGCCAAACGAAGATTTGTCGGTAGTAAGTTAGAAGAAGATCAAAAAATTTTGGTTACTTGTTCATAATTTTTTCTAGGTGGAGATGAGATCTTGTTTTGGGTAAGTTAGATAACTCTTGGGCTTTCCCATCGTTTTTTTCCAGTACAAAGCTTTTGGACTTTTTTTAGTTGTCTTTCCATTGGATTAATAGAGTTTTCCTATCATTAGGGTTGGGGTTCACTCATTAATCACTATTATGACCGATTCTTGAGTACAATTTTTTCTAAATGGAAAATTCGGAAAGCATAACGAAAAGTCACAATATGCTAAAAACAAAAGTCACAACACAAATTACCCTAAATTAGATTAATATTAGATAAATTCCGACCCTAACATATGTTTTAGTCAAGCACGTGACTCACACTGTAATAGCTAGGATTTCCGAATTCTAATTAATGTTGATTAACTTAATCGTTGATAGTAATTGACATATAACTTGCGAAGATTTCCCAAGTGATGAGTATGAGTCCCACCGTTATGTTCCTCGCGTAATTTTGGACGTTTGGGAAAATTTTTACTTTTTCCCCGGGTAATTATTTTTACCCTCCGGTGTTATTTGGAGAATTTGGGAGTTCCAATTAATAAAAATGCAGTTGAGAGAAATGATCAGGACATCGGATATGTCTTAGATATGAAATAACATGGAGAGGCAAAACGGCCAAAAGAGTCGCTATTTCGTTTCTTAACGGCTAAGAAAGACGGCTTAGGAATACACGTTTTCCGAGGCAGTTGTGTAATAATTATCCCTACAATATTCCAGATTTAATGTTTCAATCTCGAGAAGTTTGGAGAAAGAGGTTCGACCCGCCTTTGGATCGTTTAAAGGATAATTATCGACTTTACTAAAGGATAATTATCGTCTTCACTATAAATAGCGGAAAATCCTTTATTAATTCATTTCCTTTCACGTTTTCTCGTAAAAGCTCTGATTTCTCTCAACATTCAAACTCAGATCTACTCTTCGTTTTTAATCCGATTTCAATTCCGTTTGAGTTTCTGGATTCCTCTCTTCATTCTCTTCATATCGGTACCGAGTTTTTGCATTTCCGAGTATATGGAGGGCTGGTCGAGCATATATGTCACCAGGACGGTTCCGTCGCTCATATTCCGGTGAATTTGATGTTGTCCATGCGTAGCCTGCGTCGCTGTGTTTCCGAATCTTCTTTTAGATCGTCAATCGGGTTAGTAACGAATAAGTTATGAATTTATTCGTTTTTCGTACTGCGATTTGACCTAAATTGACTTTAGGCTTGTCAAATAAGACAATTAGGAATTCCATTATGGACGTTATATTATTCTGGTGATTATGTGATTTTGTTTGATGAAATCTGATGACAGGGGTTTAGAAATTGCCTGCGGGCAAAACGTTATTCTGGCGAAATCTAATTAATTAATTAAAGGTTAATTAATTAAATTAGAATTAAAATTGAGATTGAGGAATGTTGATTAGATACTACCTTGAGATTTGAGGAATTGTGAGTTATGCTGAGATATTGAGGTTTAGTTGGTTGTGAGGCTCATAGATTGAGTATGATCCTTATGGATCCCTTTGGGTCTAGGTGTGACCCCTTTGATGAATAGAGGTTGATATATCTCTTTATGCCTTTTTATAGGCCGTGTTGTCCCTCCAGTGTAGAGGTGATCGTGGTTGAGTTTGTACGAGGTTGAGGTAAGTCCGTAGGACTTACTTAGCTACCATCCTTATATTGGGTGTTTGCATGAGTGGTGTGTGCTTTATATGTTTGCTATGATAGCATGAGTTGTCGTTTTTATCGACCTATGTTCTATTGACTGCCCCACTGCGTGGCTGTGATAACCTTTCCCTTTCATCCCGCCGTGGAGTCTGGGAGGTTCTCTGATGTCAGGCCAGACTGGTTTACAGGAAGGGCGCAATCCACTCCCATAGGGTACACGGATTGTGTGACCGATACTCGTACAGCTGGACATTGTACTCAGAGGCGGGGATGTATCGGTCCTCGTGTCACATACTTTCATCTATCTATATATATACGGTTTTTGAGTGAATGGTTATTATATAAAGATAATAAATGGGTAAATGTGTGATAGCATGCTGAGGTGTTTATCTTTCTTGATTGTGCTTGTGCTTATGCATTACCTCATATATGTATGGTTAGCTAACGGTTTCATACCGTGTTGTAGATGTTTACAAGTTAGGCGCTACGGTGATCTGGCAGGGTGACAGGCCGAGGACTCTCGTACATTAGGTGGTTGGTTTGGGGTTGTTGTGTTTCCCCTCCTGCGTGAGGATGATCTTTTGTACCTCCTGTGTGAGGATGTCGTTTTATATACTCGGCTATGTTGTTGTTTACTTTGAGTCGTACAGTTTATACTGTTTTATGTATTTGTTTTATATCTGTCAGTGCCATGTTGTAAGGTCTAGTGAACTTGTTGTCAGGCTAGGGTCAGGATCCATTGTGAGATCCTAGCCCAATGTGACATCCCGAGTCCCGCGGATTCGGGATGTTATAGAGTTGGTATCAGAGCCTAGGTTGACAACAATGACACTTGCTACCTGCAATGAGGTTTGATAGGTAAAATAAACAGAGCCCACATGGGATCTGACTTTTTCAAAAGTTTTGGTTTTAAGTGTGGTTTTGGGATAGAATGTACGAGAAGTCGTCACCTCTGCCATGGATCTCTGCAGCGTAGATATGTATATATATCTGTGTGTACTATGGATTAGGTGGATTTATTATATACATATCGATACCTATGGCATATATATAGCCTTATAAGATTAGGTGCGTATATCCTACAGATGACTCAGACTAGAGTAGTATCTGTAGTGGGATGAGGTAGGGGTACACCCCCCTTCCTCCAGTGGTGATAAGTTAGGGACCAGTTTCCGCTGTTGTTTTGCCTATGGCAGAGAACGAGTTTGAAGAGGTTGATCGTGTCTCCATGAGTAGATCCGAGTTTTAAGAGTATATGCAGCAAGTATATGAGGCGGTAATAGCGGGTAGACCTACACCGGATTTACCAACATCTGTGAGATCAACTGAAGCTTCTGGATCAGAGAAGAAGCAACGGATTAAATCAGTTAGTGGAGAAGCAAAGATGATGAATGGTGAACCAAGTCAGATACCAGGACAACCAAGTGGTCCTTTGGCCATGAAGATGACTAGCAAGGAACTACAGTGTTTTAATTACGTGGAAGTTGGGCCACTGGCGAGCTGTGTGCCCAAAGGCTCCCATCATATGCTTTACGTGTGGTAAAGCAGGGCATAGAGTGAAGTTTTGTCGACAGGGCAAGGCATTGCCTTTACAGGTTCCCTTCAAGAGTGAGATCATTCCAGGTGGACGACGAAGGTCGAGTTACCCTTCAGTTGCACATGTTGCAAGGATGGGATGATTATGTTTCAGTTGTGGCTATCCAGATCATTTGCGTTATGTGCCCCCTTTGGCACTGATAGCTTGTTTCACTTGTGGTGAGTTAGGTCATCTGGCCCTTTCTGTCAACACGGTGGTGTTTCTTCCCAGCAAGACCTTCCTCTTTCCGGTGCAGAAAGAGTGGAAGTGGCGGCTATAGTAATGACCTCAGTGTTACTTGAGGAGCATAGATCCGAGATCAAGTGATGATATGTAGTGGAGCTACGGGAGTTAGCTGTTATAGGTACCATTTTCGTTAATGGTTTACGTGGTGAAGTTTTGCTTGTTGTGAGTGCTATGCACGTCATGTCTTTCGATGCATGCGTTAATGGTTGAATTTTGGTATATAGTGGATTTTCCTTTACAGGATTACCTTTATGGGTCTGAGATACCCGTGAGATATGTGTTTGTTCCCTTGTTCTGGGACTTGTGTATGGCTTGTAGACTTCTTTGTCATGTTGTAGGTGCATGAGGAAGTCATTATGTGTATGGATTGTATGAATAGATATCATGCGGTGTTAGATATTAATAGTAAGGCTATTATAGTCTTTACTGAGGTGGTAATTAGAGGTCTTCTAAGGTTAAGACCTTTGAAGAGACGGGTTTGTCATCAGGACTGTACGAGCAGCAAGCTGATAGCACAGGGATGTGATGCCTTCTAGTGTTATACCATGAAGGAGTGAGATAATCCAACAATTGAAGGTATTCCAGTTGTTTATGAGTTTATAGACGTGTTACTGAACCGTCTAGTTGCCACCTCAGCGGAGTGTGGACATTGTTATCGAGTTGAAGTATGATACAAGATTGAATGGGAAACCACACTATATGGTGCTTGTTGAGATATTGTACTGATAACTTGAAAAGTTTACTGAAACGGGTTTACCCTAGTGGGTTCCATGTTCCGTATTGACAACCTGACGAGTTAACTTCAAGAAGCAATTGTGTTTTCGGGATTCCTTTATGCTCAGGATATCCCTAGTCATGGATGAGAGAGCAACATGTGTATGAGATAGCATCCCATACCCGTTATGGACACTACGAGTTTGTAGTGATGTCATTTGGGTTGACGAATGTTTTAGTAGTTTTTATGGAGTTGATGAATAGTATCTTCATCGACTTCCTTGATTAGTTGGTGGTGGACTCCATGGATGACATGTCGGTATACTCTCATAGTAGAGAATAGTAGACCGGTCGTCTGAGGACCGTTCTACATATTTCAAGAGATAGAGGGTTGTATGCTACGCTCTCTAAGTGTAAGTTGAGATGCCAGTGGTAGCCTTTTTAGGCCATGTTGTCTCCACCAGTGGGATCATGGTTGACCTGGCGAGAATTAAGTATGTTGTAACATGGGAGATACTAATGAACATTAAGGAATACGTAGTTTTCTCGGCTCAGCCGATTGCTACCAATGCTTTGACGAAGGATTTTATATGATTATGTATTCATTTGCGAGTCTTTTGAGAAGACCACCATAACTACGTGATGAAAGCATTGTGTCTATGTTCTGAAGAGTTGAGGAGGCATTTGACCTCTGCTTCCATTCTGTTGTAGTTAGAAGATTTTTGAGATCCCGTGATTTACGGTGATACATCCCAGCTAAGTCTGAGATGTGTATTACTATAGAGGAGTAGGGTTATTGATATGTATTTACAGCTGAGAACGTATGATGAGAACTACCCGATTCATGATTTAGAGTTAGTAGTGGTAGTTAAGCCTTTAAGTTTTGAAGACCGTACCGGTGTGACCTTCATGTCAGATTTCTATAGATCATAGAAATCTGAAGTATATTTTATGCAACAGGGGTTGAATAACCACTAGTGTTAAGAGCTTAAGTTGATCAAGACTTTGACCTGGAGGTTCCAATCATTCCGAGAAGTTGAACGTTATCACCGACAACTGGAACGGAAAGACGCTCCAAGAGAAGATGATTGTGAGACAGATAGTTCAGCTTCAGCTTCAGAGAAATCTAGCTTGGCTAGAGTTGGACAATCAGTGCCTTGATGAGGATACCCCGTTATACCTCAAAGGTTCTACTTGGTCTGTTGGATGAGGTCCAACAAAAGCAAGAGACCTACCCGGCCTTGACAAGGTTTAGAGAAAGGATGTCTCGTACTGAGGCACCATAGTTCTCCATGGGAGTAGATGGACTGATGAAGAGTCATGACCACTTTTGTGTACCTGCTGATGCATATGGAGACATAGAATATTATGGTATACCCACTGTACGCCTTATTCAGTACATTCAGGTACGAGTAAGATGTACCACGAGATGAGACGATTATATTGTATGAAGCCGATATAACCAGATTTGTGATACAGTGTGTGACCTGTAAGCAAGTCTAGATAGAGTATTTCCGATCTAGAGATAAGCCCCACCCACTACCAGTGCAGTAGTAGAATTTGGGAGGACATCTCTATGGACTTTTTTTTATGGGATTGTGACCCAGTAGAAGATTTATGTTATCTGGATTGTTGGTAACAAACTAATGAAACCGGCACGTTTCATTTCTATCATAAGGACGTGGCTAGTGAATGAATTGGCTGAGGAGTACACTAGACAGATAGTGAGACTCCATGGTATACCGAGAACGATCATTTCTGATCGAGATGGATATTTTTACTTTGAGATTTTAGGCAGCAAATTCAAACTGCTTTGGGGACGAGTTTGTACCTCATGACTACACTTCACCCCGTGATAGATGGTCAGTTAGAGAGGATCATCTGGATCTTAAAGATCTATTATAAGTTGTAAGTTGAATGGGAAACGTGGATGGTTATATTACCTTCCATTAATGAGTTTATTATATAACAATGAAGGACGTGCATCTTTTTGGGATGACCCTATGAGTCAATATATAGACATAGATGTCGTATATCCTTATGCTAGAAGTGATCTAGCAGTAGTAGTGTTATAACACCTGACTAGATTCAGGATTTTATAGTTCAAGTAACGTTGATTGAAAGAAGAATGCTGGTTTTACAGAGTCGCCAGATATTATATGCAGACAAGAGGCGTTAACCTCTAAAGTTCAAGTGAGAGTTCATGTCCGGCTGGAGGTATCTCAGCTGTGAGACGTTAGTTGTGTATTATGGAAAGGGGAACTGAGTTTCCAATATGTCGGTTACTTGAGATCTTGATCAGTTTTGTGAAGGCAACATGATGTTTAGCTTTCACTCTGAAGTTGGTGGATGTTCACCCAGTGTTCCTGTGTCTCAACTGAGGAAGTATATACCAGGTTGGAAACACCTTGTGAGTTATAATGATCTAGTGGTTAAGTTGAACCACATCGTTGTTGAGCATCTAATTACATTCTTGGAATAAGATATGAAACGCTTGCATTCGAAAGACATTCCCATATTGAGGATATTATGGTCGAGATGAAGACCTGAAGAGGCTATGTGAGAGACTGAGGATAGTGTCCTGAGGAACTATCCAGAGTATATGTTGGGACAAACCCATTTGTGGGAGAACGAGTATATCTTAGTGCTATCTTGATGAATGTTGTGCTTATGTGCTTATATGCCTTGATGTGTTATTCTATGCTAGTTGTGATGTGATTTATGATCTTAGTAGATCTTGATGTGCTAGCGTGATGTATGCTATAGCTGGAGATGATTACTTCCTCCACGTTATGATTATATTTATAGCTGGAGATGGTTCTTTCCTCCATGCTATTTGAGTGGGATTAAGATTTAGCTGGAGATGGTTCTTTTCTCCATGCTACCTTGATGGACATAGTTCAGTGAAGATGTGATTCCTCCATGCGATATATATGTTTATGGGTTGGCTAGAGACGTATTTCCTCTATGCATGTGATATGTTTTGGCTAGAGATGTGCTTCCTCTATGCCTTGTGATGTGGTATGGCGAGAGACGTGATTCCTCTACGCCTGTGGGTAGCGTTATGACCCTGTTTCCTGGAGTGATGATTCCTCCATGTTTATACTTGAGGTTATAGATTGTTATAGGTTGTGATCTTTTGAACGGAGATGTGATACCTCCGATAGAAAGAGTGAGAGTTATACCTCGGCGTATGGGTCCGAGAGGATTTGGGAATTGTTCAAGTTTCGGGACGAAACTTTTTTTTAGGGGTGTGTGATGTAATAGCTAGGATTTCCGAATTCTAATTAATGTTGATTAACTTAATCGTTGATAGTAATTGACATATAACTTGCGAAGATTTCCCAAGTGATGAGTATGAGTCCCACCGTTATGTTCCTCGCGTAATTTTGGACGTTTGGGAAAATTTTTACTTTTTCCCCCGGGTAATAATTTTTACCCTCCGGTGTTATTTGGAGAATTTGGGAGTTCCAATTAATAAAAATGCAGTTGAGAGAAATGATCAGGACATCGGATATGTCTTAGATATGAAATAACATGGAGAGGCAAAACGGCCAAAAGAGTCGCTATTTCGTTTCTTAACGGCTAAGAAAGACGGCTTAGGAATACACGTTTTCCGAGGCAGTTGTGTAATAATTATCCCTACAATATTCCAGATTTAATGTTCCAATCTCGAGAAGTTTGGAGAAAGAGGTTCGACCCGCCTTTGGATCGTTTAAAGGATAATTATCGACTTTACTAAAGGATAATTATCGTCTTCACTATAAATAGCGGAAAATCCTTTATTAATTCATTTCCTTTCACGTTTTCTCGTAAAAGCTCTGATTTCTCTCATCATTCAAACTCAGATCTACTCTCCGTTTTTAATCCGATTTCAATTCCGTTTGAGTTTCTGGATTCCTCTCTTCATTCTCTTCATATCGGTACCGAGTTTTTGCATTTCCGAGTATATGGAGGGCTGGTCGAGCATATATGTCACCAGGACGGTTCCGTCGCTCAGATTCCGGTGAATTTGATGTTGTCCATGCGTAGCCTGCGTCGCTGTGTTTCCGAATCTTCTTTTAGATCGTCAATCGGGTTAGTAACGAATAAGTTATGAATTTATTCGTTTTCCGTACTGCGATTTGGCCTAAATTGACTTTAGGCTTGTCAAAATGGATAATTAGAAATTCCATTATGGTCGTTATATTATTCTGGTGATTATGGATAGTTTGTTTGATGAAATCTGATGACAGGGGTTTAGAAATTGCCTGCGGGCAAAACGTTATTCTGGCGAAATCTAATTAATTAATTAAAGGTTAATTAATTAAATTAGGATTAAAATTGAGATTGAGGAATGTTGATTAGATACTACCTTAAGATTTGAGGAATTGTGAGTTATGCTGAGATATTGAGGTTTAGTTGGTTGTGAGACTCATAGATTGAGTATGATCCTTATGGATCCCTTTGGGTCTAGGTGTGACCCCTTTGATGAATAGAGGTTGATATATCTCTTTATGCCTTTTTATAGGCCGTGTTGTCCCTCCAGTGTAGAGGTGATCGTGGTTGAGTTTGTATGAGGTTGAGGTAAGTCCGTAGGACTTACTTAGCTACCATCCTTATATTGGGTGTTTGCATGAGTGGTGTGTGCTTTATATGTTTGCTATGATAGCATGAGTTGTCGTTTTTATCGACCTATGTTCTATTGACTGCCCCACTGCGTGGCTGTGATAACCTTTCCCTTTCATCCCGCCGTGGAGTCTGGGATGTTCTCTGATGTCAGGCCAGACTGGTTTACAGGAAGGGCGCAATCCACTCCCATAGGGTACACGGATTGTGTGACCGATACTCGTACAGCTGGACATTGTACTCAAAGGCGGGGATGTATCGGTCCTCGTGTCACATACTTTCATCTATCTATATATATACGGTTTTTGAGTGAATGGTTATTATATAAAGATAATAAATTGGTAAATGTGTGATAGCATGCTGAGGTGTTTATCTTTCTTGATTGTGCTTGTGCTTATGCATTACCTCATATATGTATGGTTAGCTAACGGTTTCATACCGTGTTGTAGATGTTTACAAGTTAGGCGCTACGGTGATCTGGCAGGGTGACAGGCCGAGGACTCTCGTACATTAGGTGGTTGGTTTGGGGTTGTTGTGTTTCCCCTCCTGCGTGAGGATGATCTTTTGTACCTCCTGTGTGAGGATGTCGTTTTATATACTCGGCTATGTTGTTGTTTACTTTGAGTCGTACAGTTTATACTGTTTTATGTATTTGTTTTATATGTGTCAGTGCCATGTTGTAAGGTCTAGTGAACTTGTTGTCAGGCTAGGGTCAGGATCCATTGTGAGATCCTAGCCCAATGTGACATCCCGAGTCCCGCGGATTCGGGGTGTTACACACACATTTTTTTCTTTTTAAACTATAACCTATGATGCACGAAAAACAAACATGACGAGAAACGGAGAAACGAAAATCCTAAAAATCATAGGAAACGGGGACACAACGATAAAAATAAATAATATATATATATATATATATATATATATATATATATATATATATAGGTAAATGTTCAGGTACGGCCCATATATTGCGGTACGGTCGTACGGCCGATTGTACGGGCAACACGTGTCCCGAAAAAAAAAAATTTTTAAATTTTTTTTTTCTTTTCTGAAACGATTTTTTCGGAAACGAATGAAAATTTGTTTGAACTACCATGTTATAACTTATGCACTATTCTCCTATAAACTTTGAACTATTCTCATATAATCCATGAACTATTACTTTTTAATATAATCCATGAACTATTCTATTATAATTCATGAACTATCCCATAATAAGTTTTGAACTATTACTTTCACTCCTTTATAAATTTTGCACTATGAACTATTCTATTATAATTCATGAACTATCCTTTTAGAAGTTATGAACTATTCCTTAATAAGTTTTGAACTATTACTTTCATTCCTTTATAAATTTTGCACTATGAACTATCCTATTATAGTTCATGAACTATCCTTTTATAAGTTATGAACTATTCCATAATAAATTTTGAACTATAACTTTTACTCGTTCTTTAAAAAAAAAAATTTAATTTTTTGGGACGCGTGTCGGCCGTACCGGAATAATGGGTCTTACTTGTATATATATATATATATATATAATTATGGAAACAAATAAAAAATTTATATCAGTTACAACGCCGGTGATTTTAAAGTAAAATGTAACTTGTGCACGTTCAAACGTTTGCGTGTTTAACTTTGTACGTTCGATTTTGTTTTTGGATGTGCATCGTGCATTTTGGTCGTGCTAAAGTTTTATGGATACGTGCTGCTAATGTGTTTTTTGCTTAAGTTTTTGTTTATGGATACATGCTATTGTGCACGTATGATTCACATATTATGCATGTGCATGTTGTATGCACGACTCATGCACGACTCTCGTTAAACATGCACGACTCCACAAATATGCACATGCACAACTCTTCACCAACATACTTATGTATTATGCACATGCACGACTATTGTACACACACAACTATTGTACACACGCACGACTCTTGACACGCGCGACTTTGCACCAACACACAACATATATATAAACGTATACAAATTGAATGTAATTGTGCACGAGTTTATGATAAAATTTACATTTCATCGATATTATAGAACACGAGTAATAAAAATACCCCGGTTCCGGAAAGAAGAATGAAAGGTTTACCTCCAATTATATATGGTAATAATTGTATGAGTATGTGATTTAAGAAATAGCATTTATTCACCGTATTAATAAGGTAATATGTAATATTTGATTAAATATAGGCTATATATAAATCTCATCATAACCGTTAAATTATTTAAATCGTGTTGTTTATATTCATTCTCATTCCTTACCGTAACTCTTGTTCTCACTTGATCCTAACTCTGTGTGTGTGTGTGTATATATATATACTAGTAGAAATGGCGCGTGCTCTGCACACGCGTGACTTAATATATTTTGTTTATGATAATTTATAATGTAATTAATGTCGGAGTGTTTTTTAAAAAAATGAAAGAATTGGTGTTTTAGGGCCCTAAATTATTCATGTTTGTGGTTTGGCCCCCACTTTTTCCACCAATTGTTTGTACAGAAAAAAAAAGGGAAAATATAATAAATTCTGATTTGTTGCAGAGGAGTCACATCCTCAATCAGATGAACAGTGATGAAATGAACATTTATGGGCGGGAGTTTCAAAATTATTCAAAGGAAGAATAAATGGTGGATCTCCATCATTTACTTACCCACCTTTTCCACCACTTGTTGGAAAGGGGTCATATTTTTCATATTTGCGCATCTCAAACACAAATACCCCCTATTTCTGATTTTTCTCGTTTTTCATGGTCTACAATTCCAGACGAAACTCCATCATTTTCTTACCCAATGGAAACCAGATCTGGATTTCGTCATTGATGCTCTGTCGCTGCAAAGGATCGTAAGATTGCCGGCAAGGCTATCATGGTGGAGGGTGCTAGGGTTTCCACCGTCCTTCAGTCTGAAGTTTGTCTTTGATGCTCCGTCGCTGCCAGAAACCAGATCTGTATTTTTTGGGTAGGCTATTTCTACTAGATTTTGGGTATGATTTTGATTCGTTTTGTTAAGTAGTATTGTGTATGTATTTGATGAATTGTGTATACTGTTAGAGTATTATTGGTACGTTTGGGCATGTATATTTAATCTTACAAGATTATTTAAGTCTGGTAAAATGTTACCTAATTTATGTGTATGATTATTTTATTGGGTATAAGTTATTATTTTTGTGGTATGTTTCTTATTGTTATGTATGTTTAAAGTAAAATATTGGGTATGCTTTATGGGTACCCAAACTGTGTTATAATGACCAAATGTCATTTGATATTGATGTTTGTGTACAATATCGATTTGTGTAAAACTTGGGTACGACAAATTCAAATTGGGTGTTCTTTTAGTATCAAATGTGAATTAAGTTGAAGAGAAAAAAATGGATTAAGTATGTACACTTTGTGTATGAAAAGGTCATCGTTTTGGGTATGACAGCGACAAATATTACTCAGTTAAACCTGAACAAACAATAACCTTACTCAATCGCAGGTTGAACCTCCTTCTATCTTCAAATACGGCAATTTCAATCAAGGAAGAAGAGTTTATGTATGAAAGAAAAATGCCCAATTTATTTGGAAAGAATGATTCAAAAAGGGAAGAAATTTTATTTGTTACAACAAAGCTTCATTTTTGGAGGAAAATAAAAAAATCATCATTGGTGTGTGCAGAGACGTCACTTCAACCGCTGCCACTTTCCACCACCCTTTTTCTGCAACTTGTACTTTCTACATTTTACAACAATATTTTATTTCAACCAAATTTGACCTTTTTGGGCCTAATTTACAAAGTTGAAAAAGGTGGGGGTTAGAATAGATAGTGGTATAATGTTTTAGGGTCAATTCACCAAAAACGCCGAAAACAATTACGGCTAAATGTTGGTGTCGCGGTGTCAAGTAATGCTTAAAATAATAATGTTCAAATTACTTATCTCCAAGGTTCACTCATCTAATAAAAACAAATAATAACTCAATCAGTCACCCATCTTAAGCAAATTCATTTATCAACATTAAGATAATATTGTATAACATACTTCTTTCATAGTTGACATGCTTTTATGATTCATCCCCGTCCTCATTTCAAATAATTGAAATGACTTGTGCTCACACTATTGTCAAGATATTGCATGCGCTTCTTTCTTAAGCAACAAGTGCAGTAATACAGAATGGCTTAGTAGAATATCATTAATGATCTACCATAATTAAAGTGGAACTTTGCCACTCAGATGAGGAAAACGATTCAGCAAGAACCAATTACATTGTGTGAGAGATCAACTTTCATCTTGGAAGATAATGTAGTCATGCATGTTTAAACCAAAGGCTCCATATTCTCCGGTCCAAATCAAACTTATTTGATATGTTCTCCAAATTCTCAACAACTATCCTCGTAGCCACTTCATGGCCCTCTACAATTCTGAAGCACAATTTAACTTACTTGCTCAATATAATATACTCCATTGACAATTTTGTGTTGTAACAACTTCAAATTGAAGAATATAAAACGATGTCATATTCGTGCTGGAAAATCTTTCATCAAGCATTTATGTGTTGATGAACTTCAACTTGAAAGCAACTTCCATTATGATGGCTTTTCAAGTAGACCTCCACTTGTGAATATCTCACAAGGATGTCTCCAACTACCTCTTGAAATTCTTTCACATCCAATGGTCTTGACTTGTTTGTATCTGCAACCTAAAATATGGCTGATATATCATCTTGGTGAAACCAAATCAATATGAAACATCAGCAATTTACACATTTGGTTGTCGTCATTCCTTTCGAAAAGAGGTGAGTAAGCTGATAGTAAAAACAAACCACGATTAAGGTGTCAATTTTTTAGAGGAACGATTAACATACCATGATCTTCCGCTGGTCTATTGCAGCACACTCACCTTAAGCATATACATCACCAAAACCTTTTACACGAAGCCATTCATCAGTTGCAAGCACAACTCTATTAGCCTGTTGTAATGATAAGTAGACAATTAATCAAAAACAGAAACTGTAGAACCTGCAAGGGTGAAAACCATTTAATTGGATATTATCTATCAAACAGATGAAACATTTAACTGCACAAAAGAAACAGTCCTAGAAAAATGGAATATTGTTCATCTTGCAAAAATGTTCAAAGGAATTCTCATCAGTTTGAAAGTTTATGCATAAATGGATCAAGAAAAACAAAGTTAATTATAAATTGGAAGATATAGCGCGAAGAAAACCTAACTCAGAAGAAAGATATAATCAGACAACATAGGATAGAAGCAATTATGAAAAATAAAAAAAATTATCAAACAAACAAATAAAATAACTGACAGGAGGGGCAATTCTCCGAGGTGGTAGAAAGGCGCCTCTGAAGTCATACACAAAGAAGCACCGACCATTGAAAGTTCATGGAATATTAAAGAAATAAACTTAGAGTTATCTAGGGTTCTCACCTAGGGTTTTCGTCGGCAGGGACACTCCCACCTAGGGCTTTCGTCTTCATGTTCGTCGCCAGTTCAATCCGATTGAGATTTTAGATGAGCGAGGTTTGCGCACGGAAGCCGATTGCCCTGCCTGCGGTTTATGAGCTACCATGAATGAGATGAATGAAGAGAAAGACTGAATTAGCAAGAGAGAAAACTGATTAGAACATAAAATAAACGAACAAACAAGATGAGGAAAAGAAGAATCCACGCCTGCTCCAAGTGATTCAGAGAAAGAAAGGCTAGCAAAAGTAGATCTGAACAAAGAAAAGATGAACGAACATGATATGATTGAACCTAGAAATAGAAAAGACGTAAGAGTGGGAATCAAATCTCACCACAATTTGAGTCGGTGAAACGGTGTCGATCCATCTGAGAATATGAATGAGATGAATGAAGAGAGAGACTGAATTAGCAAGAGAGAAAGCTGATTAGAACATAAAAGAAACGAACAAATAAGATGAGGAAAAGAAGAATCTGCACCTGCTCCAAGCGATTCAAAGAAAGAAAGGCCAGCGAAAGTAGATATGAACAAAGAAAAGATGAACGAACATGAGATGATTGAACGTGGAAATAGCAAAGACGTAAGAGTAGGAATCGAATCTCACCACAATTTGAGTCGGTGAAGCGGTGTCGACCCATCCGAGAATATGAACGAGATGAATGAAGAGAGAGACTGAATTAGCAAGAGAGAAAGTTGATTAGAACATAAAAGAAACGAACAAACACGGTGAGGAAAAGAAGAATCCGCACGTTCTCCAAGCGATTCAGAGAAAGAAAGGCCAACGAAAGTAATTCTGAACAAAGAAAAGATGAACAAACATGATATGATTGAACCTGAAAATAGCAAAGACGTAAGAGTGGGAATCGAATCTCACCATAATTTTGAGTCGGTGAAGCGGTGTCGATCCAGTAACACCCCAAATTCTCAGAACTCGGAGTGCTACTGGTTAGGACCTCACAATGGGTCCCGACCTTAGTTTGACAACAATTTTACTATGATCTTGCAACAAGACACAGATAAGAAAAACCGAAATTTATAAAATATTATTTTAAAGAGATGAATGCAACAACATCTAACAACCCACAGTACTTAAACAACTTAAAAGTCTAACTGTCATGATACGAAGAAAGAAACAACAAACAAACACCCAACCCCACTCTAAGGAGTACGGAGACCCGGCTGACCACTACTTCCGGATCACTCAGTTGCTGCTCTAACCTGCAGTAAATCTAAAAACACAGCAGAACAACCATTAGCTAGTTATCTAAACATTAGAAGAATAATAATAGCACACACACACATAAAAATAATAAACATTCATCATGCTTTCAAACAATCCATTTATTATCTTCATTTAAGTCATTCACTCTAATGATACTTATTTTGTGACACGAGGGATTCCCAAACCTCGCCTCCGCCCCCGTGTACCCATCAGGAGTGGATCCGATGCATCTCACCGTGTACCTGTATGGTCTGGGTATAGAGAACCTCCCAGTCTCTTGGCAGAGCTGGGCAGTGATGTCACGGCCCGTTATACATACACTTGGGCCTTAACACATAATAACAACGGTCGTCCTAACAAGTTGTTATTATAAACACACATCGCACACACCACCATTATCATTCAACTAACATCCAGAAACCGGCTAAGTAAGTCGCATGGACTTACCTGAATCGGGTCACAATCTTGTAACTGCTACTACTCGTTCCGTAAGGGAGAAATCTCAATTGCCTGTTTATAAACCAGTACTTCGAATCAATGTACAACCAAAATTTAGAATTGCTAACTTTACTGGTTATCGGGGTCATTTAGGAACAAAAACGAAATAGCCACTCTGATTAGTACAAAGGCGACTATACCCTTGGATTCGGAACTCTACGAAATTCTAGAACTCGAAAGCGCCCGTACTACTTCAAGAAGGTTTTTCATAAAAATCCAACTTAGTCACTAGCTTCCATGTCAGCCTGGTCTAATTTATTAGAGTGTAATGGTCTTGGTTTTTGAACCTTTAAAGTAATTATATGTTGTTTTAATATAGTAAAAGAACAATTGCGTCTTCCACTAGTGTGCAGCTTACGGGAAATATAAAGCAACTGAAAGGACTTATTTGAACTAACACCACAGAAGTAAACTAAAGTAGTGTAACACACGTGTAATTCTTCAAAATAGACGAAAGAGACATGGTTGATCCTAAGGCCTTTCCACTCAGATTTGGTTTGAATAGTAAGAGAACAAAATAATTTAACTTAACATGTTTAGCCTACCTACTGCATAACACTTACACCACTCCACTCTATCTACAACATCCTATTTAACGACTGAATTCAAAGGATACATACAATCCGGTATAAGGGTTAAAGCCTCACCGTCGACTATGGTGCGGACCATAACGTGGCGTTTAGTCCCAAGCAGGTGATAGTTATCTCGACTCGAAGATGCACCGTCGTCGGGAGCCGGATCGTTATCAACGTCGGTCTGACTCGTCTCTCCTATCCTCGTTCAACTTAGGCTGGCGTCAGGTGGCTCGGCGAAGAATCGTGAGAAGGAGGGCAAGAACCGGCGTTCCCGAGTTCTGATCTGGAGGGACACCCATGTGTCCTTGCAGGGTATACCGGTTCTGGCTGAGAGGCTCGTCCTCTGCGATGTTCTGGTGTGCTAAGACGATTCAAAGGTTCAGCGGCACAGAAGATAGAGACACTAGAGAGGGGGACGAGATCTTACCGGTGTGGCGGCGCTGTTGTCTTGAGGAAAAGCGCGAGGCTGCGACACCCGGTGCTGACGAGAGAGCGGCGGAAAGCAGGGGAAAAAGCCCTCACTTCGGTGCTGTTAACGTGTGTCGCAGAATGGTAGATTAGGTTTAAGCGGAAACGGTAGATAGGGATAGGATTAGGAGGGTGTAAGATAATTAGGAGATATATTAGGGAAGTAATTAGGTTATGGGATTGGGTTAGGAAAGAGTTGTTGGGCTAGGGAGTCAAACTGGATCAGAAGCCCGTTGTTCCTCCATATTGGGCCGGCAGGGGTTACTAGGCCCGTTATTGGCCTGCTCATCTAATTCAAAGATGGGCTGAAAGGATAAACCGTTATTCGTCCGGAACCGTTCTTTGGTTTTTTTTAAAAAAACGGAATTATTTACGGGTTACGTTATTTGTCATTTTATGTGAATCTAGGTCACATAAAATGATAGAATTTAATATTGTTTTATTTTATTTAAGAGAACGGAGGTTGGCGGCTCGGAATCCGGTTAAATTTAGTATTAAACGGAGTTTAAAATTTTCGGTTATTACATCAGTGCCCTCTTAAAAGAAGTTTTGTCCCGAAACTTAGGATAATATCCCTAATCACGTGCAACTAGTCAATCATCATACTCAGACACACATCACATTAAAACATAACTACTCAATCCCATATAAAACATGAATGGTCAATCAACACAATAACCGAGTACTAACTCGTCGATACAAAAGCGACATCTAACCCCACAAAGAACTCGGAATAATTACGTCTAATACTCTCCTCGGTCTCCCAAGTAGCCTCATCCGCTCCTCGTCTAGACCACTTGATCCTCAACATCGATATCTCCTTAGACCGCATACGTCTAGTACTGCGCTCCAGAACGGCTACTGGGTATTCCACAAAAGTTTGTTTTGGCTCATCTATTCGATTCTTAAAGCTGATGACTTGACTCTTACCCGGTAAGTACTCTCTCATTGAGACATGGGGGACGGTGGGCGTACACCCTCTAGTATGGGCAATAGTGTCAATCGATAAAATAAAGGCTCAAACAGTTTATATATATATCAACGGTTCCCTTTCTAAACTCACCTCTAAATCTTTTGGCGACTACCAAAATAACAATAAAACTTTCTTTCTTCTATTGAATCCATTTGCTCCTGACTTTTCGGAAGATCCCGTCTATAAATTCTGAAACAATGATCTGAGACATTTCCCGACACTTTAATAGGTGGTTAATGCTCTTTGTAAGACCACTCACTTGGTCTTGTCTCCCTAATGTGGCTTAGTCGGACTGTTTCTCAAATAATACCTCATCACCTATTTCTTGTCAGGCTTTCGATTTGTTGTAATCCACGATCACACCCCCGGTGGAGATCTTCATATAGTTCTCAAATTCTTTAACTTGAATTCATGGTTAACCTAACATTGATTTTCTTCATCTGTGGGTTATGGGCCTACCACGCTTCTGTTGTAACACCCATTAATCAACCGTAGTCTGTTCTGAGGGTCAACATGATTTACCCGCTCTTGCATATACTTCCCTTCTACTACTAGCAAGATTTTCTTCAAACAGACCCTTACTCTCTTACTCAACCGTAGTCTATTCTTAAACAACCAGTAAACAACCTCTAACCCGATCCTCTCCATATCCTTAGATCATCCCCGAAGTTTGTCGTTGCCGTTGCCTATTTGGGGAATCCTCCAAGGCATTGGTAAAGTTATCTCTTAATCAGCAGTCACTAATGTCTCTTCTTAACGGTACCTACTCGTCAATACCAACCAATACTTACACGCTCAACTGAAATCGGTCCATCTATAATTGACTTATCTCAATATTTCGGACTTACTCTTTTCATACCTATACTAGCGTTAAATTCTTGGTGAGCGTCATCTGCCCGATTAATCCTTCCATGCTTCGCTAATTCGTTTTATCTTCCACACTTCTGTTTCCTTAGGCTAACTTTACTTCTCGAGTTCAACTAGGTCATTCATCCTGACATAAATAGTCATTCCAAGTCTTCAACGATGGATGGTAAGTGTCTTTGTAGTTCTGGTGACTTTAATTATCATCCCCTTCCAGTCCCCCTTGCATGGACTGTCGGTGTTGATGACTTAGGTCCCGTGATAATTGGGGTTACCTTGGCCTTTCGAGTCCACCAAGGCCGTTCTCATATATATATTCCTTCGCTGGTGTTACCAGCAATATTGCCTTCTTGCAGCTCCGTTGTTTCCGCTACAGGGTTTCAACTCTTTTGGCACCGGCATTGCAATTTCTTTCAAATTCCTATATCTTTGAGGAGGTCAAAACCTCTTCACACTTGTATAGTGTACATCTTGCTTCTACACTCCATTGTAGGTATCCATTCCATGCACCTTAGATCCTTATATCCGGGTTGACATTTGATCTCTTTTGGTCTCTCAAGCTTGTCTTGTGAATTCTTCTACTAGGTGACTCATCTTATACGGTTTTCTTCTCTACATCGGTCTCTAACTGTCTGTCGATCATTACTACCCATTATGTGTTGGAACTTCAACGTTTGTACTCTTGCATAGATTTCCTAAGGACATCCTCATCTCAAGACTTTATTTAAATTTAGCATGACCTGCATTATGATACATGACTTTCCTTCTCACTAGTTAAGTTATACGCTTGGTTTACACTTAAACCATTATAGTGTCCTCAGTCC
>BSUD01000005.1:112059490-112076219 GCA_033239045.1 Fagopyrum esculentum
ATGGTCTGGGTATAGAGAACCTCCCAGTCTCTTGGCAGAGCTGGGCAGTGATGTCACGGCCCGTTATACATACACTTGGGCCTTAACACATAATAACAACGGTCGTCCTAACAAGTTGTTATTATAAACACACATCGCACACACCACCATTATCATTCAACTAACATCCAGAAACCGGCTAAGTAAGTCGCATGGACTTACCTGAATCGGGTCACAATCTTGTAACTGCTACTACTCGTTCCGTAAGGGAGAAATCTCAATTGCCTGTTTATAAACCAGTACTTCGAATCAATGTACAACCAAAATTTAGAATTGCTAACTTTACTGGTTATCGGGGTCATTTAGGAACAAAAACGAAATAGCCACTCTGATTAGTACAAAGGCGACTATACCCTTGGATTCGGAACTCTACGAAATTCTAGAACTCGAAAGCGCCCGTACTACTTCAAGAAGGTTTTTCATAAAAATCCAACTTAGTCACTAGCTTCCATGTCAGCCTGGTCTAATTTATTAGAGTGTAATGGTCTTGGTTTTTGAACCTTTAAAGTAATTATATGTTGTTTTAATATAGTAAAAGAACAATTGCGTCTTCCACTAGTGTGCAGCTTACGGGAAATATAAAGCAACTGAAAGGACTTATTTGAACTAACACCACAGAAGTAAACTAAAGTAGTGTAACACACGTGTAATTCTTCAAAATAGACGAAAGAGACATGGTTGATCCTAAGGCCTTTCCACTCAGATTTGGTTTGAATAGTAAGAGAACAAAATAATTTAACTTAACATGTTTAGCCTACCTACTGCATAACACTTACACCACTCCACTCTATCTACAACATCCTATTTAACGACTGAATTCAAAGGATACATACAATCCGGTATAAGGGTTAAAGCCTCACCGTCGACTATGGTGCGGACCATAACGTGGCGTTTAGTCCCAAGCAGGTGATAGTTATCTCGACTCGAAGATGCACCGTCGTCGGGAGCCGGATCGTTATCAACGTCGGTCTGACTCGTCTCTCCTATCCTCGTTCAACTTAGGCTGGCGTCAGGTGGCTCGGCGAAGAATCGTGAGAAGGAGGGCAAGAACCGGCGTTCCCGAGTTCTGATCTGGAGGGACACCCATGTGTCCTTGCAGGGTATACCGGTTCTGGCTGAGAGGCTCGTCCTCTGCGATGTTCTGGTGTGCTAAGACGATTCAAAGGTTCAGCGGCACAGAAGATAGAGACACTAGAGAGGGGGACGAGATCTTACCGGTGTGGCGGCGCTGTTGTCTTGAGGAAAAGCGCGAGGCTGCGACACCCGGTGCTGACGAGAGAGCGGCGGAAAGCAGGGGAAAAAGCCCTCACTTCGGTGCTGTTAACGTGTGTCGCAGAATGGTAGATTAGGTTTAAGCGGAAACGGTAGATAGGGATAGGATTAGGAGGGTGTAAGATAATTAGGAGATATATTAGGGAAGTAATTAGGTTATGGGATTGGGTTAGGAAAGAGTTGTTGGGCTAGGGAGTCAAACTGGATCAGAAGCCCGTTGTTCCTCCATATTGGGCCGGCAGGGGTTACTAGGCCCGTTATTGGCCTGCTCATCTAATTCAAAGATGGGCTGAAAGGATAAACCGTTATTCGTCCGGAACCGTTCTTTGGTTTTTTTTAAAAAAACGGAATTATTTACGGGTTACGTTATTTGTCATTTTATGTGAATCTAGGTCACATAAAATGATAGAATTTAATATTGTTTTATTTTATTTAAGAGAACGGAGGTTGGCGGCTCGGAATCCGGTTAAATTTAGTATTAAACGGAGTTTAAAATTTTCGGTTATTACATCAGTGCCCTCTTAAAAGAAGTTTTGTCCCGAAACTTAGGATAATATCCCTAATCACGTGCAACTAGTCAATCATCATACTCAGACACACATCACATTAAAACATAACTACTCAATCCCATATAAAACATGAATGGTCAATCAACACAATAACCGAGTACTAACTCGTCGATACAAAAGCGACATCTAACCCCACAAAGAACTCGGAATAATTACGTCTAATACTCTCCTCGGTCTCCCAAGTAGCCTCATCCGCTCCTCGTCTAGACCACTTGATCCTCAACATCGATATCTCCTTAGACCGCATACGTCTAGTACTGCGCTCCAGAACGGCTACTGGGTATTCCACAAAAGTTTGTTTTGGCTCATCTATTCGATTCTTAAAGCTGATGACTTGACTCTTACCCGGTAAGTACTCTCTCATTGAGACATGGGGGACGGTGGGCGTACACCCTCTAGTATGGGCAATAGTGTCAATCGATAAAATAAAGGCTCAAACAGTTTATATATATATCAACGGTTCCCTTTCTAAACTCACCTCTAAATCTTTTGGCGACTACCAAAATAACAATAAAACTTTCTTTCTTCTATTGAATCCATTTGCTCCTGACTTTTCGGAAGATCCCGTCTATAAATTCTGAAACAATGATCTGAGACATTTCCCGACACTTTAATAGGTGGTTAATGCTCTTTGTAAGACCACTCACTTGGTCTTGTCTCCCTAATGTGGCTTAGTCGGACTGTTTCTCAAATAATACCTCATCACCTATTTCTTGTCAGGCTTTCGATTTGTTGTAATCCACGATCACACCCCCGGTGGAGATCTTCATATAGTTCTCAAATTCTTTAACTTGAATTCATGGTTAACCTAACATTGATTTTCTTCATCTGTGGGTTATGGGCCTACCACGCTTCTGTTGTAACACCCATTAATCAACCGTAGTCTGTTCTGAGGGTCAACATGATTTACCCGCTCTTGCATATACTTCCCTTCTACTACTAGCAAGATTTTCTTCAAACAGACCCTTACTCTCTTACTCAACCGTAGTCTATTCTTAAACAACCAGTAAACAACCTCTAACCCGATCCTCTCCATATCCTTAGATCATCCCCGAAGTTTGTCGTTGCCGTTGCCTATTTGGGGAATCCTCCAAGGCATTGGTAAAGTTATCTCTTAATCAGCAGTCACTAATGTCTCTTCTTAACGGTACCTACTCGTCAATACCAACCAATACTTACACGCTCAACTGAAATCGGTCCATCTATAATTGACTTATCTCAATATTTCGGACTTACTCTTTTCATACCTATACTAGCGTTAAATTCTTGGTGAGCGTCATCTGCCCGATTAATCCTTCCATGCTTCGCTAATTCGTTTTATCTTCCACACTTCTGTTTCCTTAGGCTAACTTTACTTCTCGAGTTCAACTAGGTCATTCATCCTGACATAAATAGTCATTCCAAGTCTTCAACGATGGATGGTAAGTGTCTTTGTAGTTCTGGTGACTTTAATTATCATCCCCTTCCAGTCCCCCTTGCATGGACTGTCGGTGTTGATGACTTAGGTCCCGTGATAATTGGGGTTACCTTGGCCTTTCGAGTCCACCAAGGCCGTTCTCATATATATATTCCTTCGCTGGTGTTACCAGCAATATTGCCTTCTTGCAGCTCCGTTGTTTCCGCTACAGGGTTTCAACTCTTTTGGCACCGGCATTGCAATTTCTTTCAAATTCCTATATCTTTGAGGAGGTCAAAACCTCTTCACACTTGTATAGTGTACATCTTGCTTCTACACTCCATTGTAGGTATCCATTCCATGCACCTTAGATCCTTATATCCGGGTTGACATTTGATCTCTTTTGGTCTCTCAAGCTTGTCTTGTGAATTCTTCTACTAGGTGACTCATCTTATACGGTTTTCTTCTCTACATCGGTCTCTAACTGTCTGTCGATCATTACTACCCATTATGTGTTGGAACTTCAACGTTTGTACTCTTGCATAGATTTCCTAAGGACATCCTCATCTCAAGACTTTATTTAAATTTAGCATGACCTGCATTATGATACATGACTTTCCTTCTCACTAGTTAAGTTATACGCTTGGTTTACACTTAAACCATTATAGTGTCCTCAGTCCAATAGTATGATTTTTTTTTTAAAGCATCTAATGGTACCATTTGTATACGACACATCAGATGCATATGATTTTCTCACCAATCAAATTTCTCGCATTGCATTTATTATGTTTTCTTTATACTCATGTCGTTTTACCTTTTTTAAATCTTTACACCCCGTAAGATAGTTAACTCCCTTTGAGGGTTTTTTTTTTTTTTGTACACGCTTTACGGGCCACGTTGGTTGATCTTATTACTTTCATCAACTCTTATGTCATCGGTCCAACTTGTATTTCCATTGGAGTACCTTCATTTCTCATTAAACTTTTATACATACACTTTTCGGTAATCATCTTATTGGGGTAATACCGGATCCCTATAACCGTCTTTAGTCATTCAACTTTACTCCTTCACATGTCCGTTCTAGCCAACATGTAGATTCCATCTACAATCACCTCACAACTCGACCACACATTTCACCAAGGCTTTAAATCATACTCTCTATTTTTGTGCCGCTTCTGAAATTCCAATTATTCTGTGTCACAACTTTAAATCACGAGAGTTTCCCCTGTCAATCTAGACAGTTTGACCCCACCTTTTCTCGGAGGAGCACCATCAGTCCTACTTGTGTGGAATGCTAAGTCATAGGACATGTTCACAATCATCTACTTCTTCTTACTCTTCTAGTTCTTCTTACAGGGATCCCTTTATACTAACTTTGATATGTATGTTTCCTTAGTCAGTAGTAAGTAACTACTCACATCAATTCCCTTTACACCATTTCTATCATCAATGGCCATTATCGACCATCAAGAGCTGCTCTTAAATTTTCTTTATTAGAGTTATCATATTGGACTCATTCAATGTTACCATCAAGGCTACTAGTACTTGTATTGATTTAATTTTACCATTGTCGTTGCTGATCTTTGAAAGAAATTCACCAGATGTTAGTAAATTTCCTTTATAACCTTGTGGTTATTCTTCTTATCTGTCAATCAACCATCACTAGTTAGCCACCACGTGTAATTTCTCCGTTGTTACCAATTAGTGTGTAGTTGACCTTCTATAAGATCGTAGACTTACTTTTCTTCTCTCTCTTTTGAGGTTTGATATACTAGCGAAAATACATCTCTTCCATTTATACTTCTTTAGCTCCTTCTACCATTTACACTCCTATAAGAGCACTATACTCTTACGAGTCTAGTTGTATCTTCATCTTCCATCAACGGACTAGTAATTTCTTCCACTATAACTTGTAGGTATTTCCCCATAATTTTACCCGTGTTATCGTCCAATTGCGGTTCTCTGTTATGACCCGCTAGTGTTGCTAACTTAGATCTCTTTGTGAATGAGAAGTCATTAGAGACCCCCGTGTTCACAAACTATTCTCCTACACCTCCCTTGTGTGCTGCTTTGTACTGCCGCCTTTGTAGAAATCCGGTCTTTGTTGTATCCCGACCCTTGTTGAAATTCTTGTGTGTTCTAGGAGGTCACACCACTTCCATGTCGGTGAAATCGGTATTCCCCTTTCTAGCAACCTGTAAGCTTTCATTTTACAACTCTTTAATTCTTCGTATCGGGATGAACAATGTATTTTATCTTGACTCCTATGCTTATGGTTGTCTCGGTTTCCCATCTTGCTTGTGGCGGCAAATAGTTTGTCAAGAGTGATCATATTCCACTCTACTTCTAGCCTCCAACTTTCACCTTCTGGTCCGCCAGTAAGCTTAGATTCAATGTCTCTTGTCTGGATCGCTACTACATTTCACCTTGACCTTCATGCCTATGTGTATTTCTGAAGATATCCGTGTTGTTTGTAACGTTGCTTTACACCACACTTGAAAGAACCTATGGGTTGTCTCTTCCAATTTGCATATTTGCCGTCATCCAAGGCTTTTCCGGAACTACTCTCATGTATTTTCTTCATTTGGTCCTATTGAGTTGACTCGGGTCCCTTTCTTGTCTTCGTCATTGGTGTTGTCAATTTGTCTTCACTTTTCCCTCTCGACGTTCCTGAACAAGTTCGAAGGAGTTGTCCGGACGTTCTCCTACCTTAATACTCATAAACTGAGCATACTTATCCTTACGTTGAAACCCTTCAATTATACTTAGGTGTGTCAACTGAATGAGGATCTCATTCTGTTATCTCCGTTAAGGGCATATATAACTATAAATTCTACTAATCTTCGGCATATACTTATCTACATCACCTATCATTAACGAAGCTAAAGTCTAAAGAGAGTAACAATATAAATTCCATACTAAGCATACTGAGATCCGCGGTAGTAGTGGTGGTCAGCCGTACTTTCTAATCCCAACCAGACTATGCATGCATTTGAAAACCAAAAGTCCTTTTTAAAACTCAGATCCCTTTTCGGGTTCTGCTTAAGTACTTATTCGGTCTTTCAGAAGCTTTCAAGTGCCATTGTTGCCAACCTAGAGCTCTGATACCATGTTGTAACACCCCAAATTCTCAGAACTCGGAGTGCTACTGGTTAGGACCTCACAATGGGTCCCGACCTTAGTTTGACAACAATTTTACTATGATCTTGCAACAAGACACAGATAAGAAAAACCGAAATTTATAAAATATTATTTTAAAGAGATGAATGCAACAACATCTAACAGCCCACAGTACTTAAACAACTTAAAAGTCTAACTATCATGATACGAAGAAAGAAACAACAAACAAACACCCAACCCCACTCTAAGGAGTACGGAGACCCGGCTGACCACTACTTCCGGATCACTCAGTTGCTGCTCTAACCTGCAGTAAATCTAAAAACACAACAGAACAACCATTAGCTAGTTATCTAAACATTAGAAGAATAATAATAGCACACACACACATAAAAATAATAAACATTCATCATGCTTTCAAACAATCCATTTATTATCTTCATTTAAGTCATTCACTCTAATGATACTTATTTTGTGACACGAGGGATTCCCAAACCTCGCCTCCGCCCCCGTGTACCCATCAGGAGTGGATCCGATGCATCTCACCGTGTACCTGTATGGTCTGGGTATAGAGAACCTCCCAGTCTCCTGGCAGAGTTGGGCAGTGATGTCACGGCCCGTTATACATACACTTGGGCCTTAACACATAATAACAACGGTCGTCCTAACAAGTTGTTATTATAAACACACATCGCACACACCACCATTATCATTCAACTAACATCCAGAAACCGGCTAAGTAAGTCGCATGGACTTACCTGAATCGGGTCACAATCTTGTAACTGCTACTACTCGTTCCGTAAGGGAGAAATCTCAATTGCCTGTTTATAAACCAGTACTTCGAATCAATGTACAACCAAAATTTAGAATTGCTAACTTTACTGGTTATCGGGGTCATTTAGGAACAAAAACGAAATAGCCACTCTGATTAGTACAAAGGCGACTATACCCTTGGATTCGGAACTCTACGAAATTCTAGAACTCGAAAGCGCCCGTACTACTTCAAGAAGGTTTTTCATAAAAATCCAACTTAGTCACTAGCTTCCATGTCAGCCTGGTCTAATTTATTAGAGTGTAATGGTCTTGGTTTTTGAACCTTTAAAGTAATTATATGTTGTTTTAATATAGTAAAAGAACAATTGCGTCTTCCACTAGTGTGCAGCTTACGGGAAATATAAAGCAACTGAAAGGACTTATTTGAACTAACACGACAGAAGTAAACTAAAGTAGTGTAACACACGTGTAATTCTTCAAAATAGACGAAAGAGACATGGTTGATCCTAAGGCCTTTCTACTCAGATTTGGTTTGAACAGTAAGAGAACAAAATAATTTAACTTAACATGTTTAGCCTACCTACTGCATAACACTTACACCACTCCACTCTATCTACAACATCCTATTTAACGACTGAATTCAAAGGATACATACAATCCGGTATAAGGGTTAAAGCATCACCGTCGACTATGGTGCGGACCATAACGTGGCGTTTAGTCCCAAGCAGGTGATAGTTATCTCGACTCGAAGATGCACCGTCGTCGGGAGCCGGATCGTTATCAACGTCGGTCTGACTCGTCTCTCCTATCCTCGTTCAACTTAGGCTGGCGTCAGGTGGCTCGGCGAAGAATCGTGAGAAGGAGGGCAAGAACCGGCGTTCCCGAGTTCTGATCTGGAGGGACACCCACGCGTCCTTGCAGGGTATACCGGTTCTGGCTGAGAGGCTCGTCCAATGCGATGTTCTGGTGTGCTAAGACGATTCAAAGGTTCAGCGGCGCAGAAGATAGAGACACTAGAGAGAGGGACGAGATCTTACCGGTGTAGCGGCGCTGTTGTCTTGAGGAAAAGCGCGAGGCTGCGACACCCGGTGCTGACGAGAGAGAGCGGCGGAAAGCAGGGAAAAAGCCCTCACTTCGGTGCTGTTAACGTGTGTCGCAGAATGGTAGATTAGGTTTAAGCGGAAACGGTAGATAGGGATAGGATTAGGAGGGTGTAAGATAATTAGGAGATATATTAGGGAAGTAATTAGGTTATGGGATTGGGTTAGGAAAGAGTTGTTGGGCTGGGGAGTCAAAATGGATCAGAAGCCCGTTGTTCCTCCATATTGGGCCGGCAGGGGTTACTAGGCCCGTTATTGGCCTGCTCATCTAATTCAAAGATGGGCTGAAAGGATAAACCGTTATTCGTCCGGAACCGTTCTTTGGTTTTTTTAAAAAAAACGGAATTATTTACGGGTTACGTTATTTGTCATTTTATGTGAATCTAGGTCACATAAAATGATAGAATTTAATATTGTTTTATTTTATTTAAGAGAACGGAGGTTGGCGGCTCGGAATCCGGTTAAATTTAGTATTAAACGGAGTTTAAAATTTTCGGTTATTACAATCCGAGAAGCGATTGAGACGGAGGATTCGGAGACGGGAGAGACAAGAAAGTGAGTGGAAGGAGCCGGAATGGCGAAGAATGATAGAGAAGAAATACGGGTTCAACTACTGACACATTTGACTGACGTGTTGAAAGGAGAGAACAAAATAGAACACGTATAAGTATAACAGACCCAACTGAGTAAAAGAGGAATAGTGGCCCAAAACGTCAAAATAAGTAGATTAAAAGGCCCAGAGGATCATGAAGCCCACTATTGTTCCAAAACACAACTCAAACTTATAATATATATATATATATATATATATAGATAGATAGATAGATAGATAGAGAGAGAGAGAGAGAGAGAGAGAGATAGATAGATAGATAGAGAGAGAGAGAGAGAGAGAGCCTAGTTTCGGTGAAGATAGGAATAAGGAGTATTGGGAGCCATTGAATCAATTTCAAATCAAGCCTTCCACACAAGATATTATTAATGGCGTATTGATAATTACAACAAATCTGGAAAATAAAAAAAGTTAAAAGCTAAAAAATCAAACGTTCAAACCCCTCTCTCCGTTTCTTCATCCCACATTTCTCCCTCTCGCTGCTAACACACAAGTAAGTAAGCTTCATATTTGCTCCAATTTTCAACCAAATCAGAGATTGATTACATAAAAATGGTAAAATCAAAGAGAATATATAACGATTCAAGTATTTTTTTTTCATCGAATTTCTACTCTCACGGTTTAGGTTTCCATTCTTAAGGTTTATGTTTCATTATGTTTGATGTTTGTTTTCGAAATCAAATTTGTTTGAATCAAATTTGTGTTTGATAGGTTTGATTGAGAAAATACATGTAAATTGTTCGACAAAATGCCTCATAGAAAAATAGTTTATAATATTTATATGAACAATGACATAGAAAAATATGAACACCGATGAATAAAAACATGAACAATGACATAAAAAAGTATGAACACCGATGACTTATCTATAACTTTTACACATACATAACATATTATGATCATCTTTTCATGCTTTGTGATTTTATATATATTGTAAATGAGCATCTATGCATTATAAAATGAACACAAAATAATAAACGAACATGACACATTAATGAATTAAAACACTATGAACGCCGATGCATAAAAATTCAAACAATTACATATAAAAGTATAAACACTGATGACCTATTTTTGAACGTAAGGGTGTTTTCTCAAATTTTAGATCAATAAAAATGTCATTAATGATGAGCGTGTGAGAGCCCTTGATATAAAACTCATCCAATGGCTCACAACCCTTCTAATTCCTATCTACAAGCTCTCTCCTCACTATATGCCACAAGATTCAATAAATTAAAGGCTTTGATACATTAATATTTATGGATAGTAATTAATCAGTTACCAAATAAGAAATGTATAATCATGGTGAACTAGTTATAAAAAAAAAATTATCACATGCACATACTACGCACATATATACGATTAATTAACACATTACACGAGTAAAAAAATATGCATACAATACATGCACGATTATGTTCATTCATAACGTGCATGAACACTAATGTGCATACATTTAGTCGTGTATGTCAATTTTAATTGTGTGGTGCACGAACACACTGTACAAGCACATTGTTGTGCACGAACATCATTGTGCATAATAATACTCATGTGTATTTTATTTACATAATTTTTTCCACCGGATTTTTACTAAATAGAAATTTATATGTAATAGTTTATTTCTTATAATTGCAATCATGAAAACAATTATTTCCATATAAGCAAGATCATGAATGCCTAAAATAAATAGCATAATAAATATAATGCACAATTACCATAATCAAGTTTTTAATCATGAACGTCGATGTTTTAATCCGACGATTCAAATGCATTCTTATTTCTTACCGTAATATGTGTTCATAATATATATATATATATATATATATATATATATATATATATATATATATATATATATATATATATATATATATATATATATATATATATATTGGTTCGGGCGAGGATATGTCTTGTGGAGAGGAGTAAATTCAGCCATTAAATTAATTTATTTGAACACTTCAGATTTTATTACGCTCACTCTAATCGCTTATTAACCTTACACTTCGTGCTTTACATATCTTCAATTAGGGATGGCAACGGGGCGGGGACTACCCTCCTCATCCCCATCCTTGCTTGGTTTTATATTCCACGTCCCCGTCCCCATCCCCCTTCGGGGAATCAAAATTGTCCCCATCCCCGTCGGATCTCTGCCTCCATCGGGGAATCTCCGTCCCCATATAATATTCTCAACAGTTGATCCCCGTTGGAGAATCCCCGTCCCCGTACAATTTTTTCATCAAAAAATTAAAAATAAAAGAAATAATCGAAGATAGAAAAATCTAGTATATAGTAGCAGCTGAATTTATAAGACAAATTAATTCCATCATAACTATTAAATAATTCCATCATAATTTCTATAAAATTTTTCAAGATTGTTAGTTATACAATTATAAATAACTTATATTGTATTTTAATTTATTTTCATTTATATAAAGGCCAAAATAATTAGTTACATATTATAAAATTTTAGAAAATAATATATTACGGGGAAAAACTTATTCTAATAAGGAAAACTCCGATGAGGATCTCCACGGAAAAATCCTGCGGGGACGGGGCGGGGTACGAGGCGGGGACACATTTCCCCGCCTCCATCCCCATCCCCGCTCGGGGAATTATTTTTTACCTCATCCCCGCCTCCATCCCTGTTTATAATCTCCATTCCCATCCCCGTATTGGGAAATCCCCATGGAGAATGGGGATTATCCGCCCCATTGCCATCCTTATCTTCAACACCTCTATCTTCTAAATGGGATGCGTAGAAAATTTGATCGATCGGTGTTCAGTCTCCTTTGACGATAGTTGATAAAATATTTTTTATGCTACTTTTTTAGATGTGTTTTTGCATTGTTTAGGCATCTATATCATAACTAAAGTTTAAAATGTCAAAAGAATGTCTACTCCCCTTTTTTGTGTGTCTTTGTATGTATAACGGACAAGGCCTTTTCCGTCGTTATATTTATCAAAGTAATATCCAAACCAAGTTCACTAACACAAGTATAACAAATAAGTAAGGGTCGAACCAAGAGAGATTTGAGCATAAAAATACTCTGTAATTGAAATTATCAAATAGAATGTACATAGGGGAGGGGGGTGTTGAATAAGTGAAAACAAGAAAGTTGTAAAATGAAAGTTGATTTCAAAGATTTAGACAAAACACTACACCTAACCATTTTCACTCTCAAATGAGATAGTTGATCCTACTTTCTCTGAAGCTTTCTTAATTATTTGTTCTCATTCCGATCATATATAGATATTGGTTCTACCAAGCCCAATATCACTTATCGTAAAAGCTAATCTGTAAACCTACAAGATTAAGTAAAACGTTAGCATGCAATTAAGGATAAAGAGACGTGTATAAAAGAAACAACTTGTTACTAAAGTATGCTGTTAATTTTCCTTCAGGACAGACACTCGAACCTGGTTGTGTTAATTGTGTTTGCTACTAAAATAGAAACCCGAACCCGAATTATCGATTCCTAACGGTTTGTAATAGATCAATCTACTTAGATGATCAAGCTTAAGTAAAAGGTGAAATAAAAAACAAACATTTAGACATTAGGAAATTAACACAAATATTCATGAGATTCAAACTTCAGAAAATAGAAACTTACAACCGAACTCTTTGTATGAGAGCTTCAACTGCTAAGTGTAGCTATGGAACTTCAGCTCTTCATAAAGAGTTTTGAACAAAATAACAAAGAAAGAAACAGAGGGTTTTGGTGTGTGATGAGATGTTCTAACACAAGTCTAGCACCTCTATTTATATTACTCTAGATATTAAAGATAGGAAAACAAAAGTCGAGCACGGGAACTGATGGTCGCGGGTGCGGGATCGTGAAATCCAAAGGAAATACTTTATCTTCAATGGAGCCATGACTGCGGTTGTGGATGGATGCTGGTGCAATAAGCACTCAACTCTTGAAACCGTTGCAACTCTTCACCTTTTGGCGTTAGGTGCGGGGGCGGCCACCTTGTGCACGGGTGCGGGAAGCTGAAGAGTTGGAGGTGCCATGATAAATGTCGCGGGGGCGGAGAGACGAAGCGTAAGCCAGACAAAGATCAAGGCCCCGGGGTGGGAAGTCGCGCGGGCGTGGCCAAAACCGCAGCGGGTGCGGCGACACATGGGTGCGGGGGCGTGGTCTTCAGGCCGCGGGTGCGTGTAACAACATAAAGTTTCTTCTTGTTCTCCTCTTTGTTTCCTTCACTTTCTTGACTTGATTCTTCTACTAATTCCTTGAATTTCTTTAATGATGGCTTCCTCAACTAGATTTACATAACTAGCACCATATACAACAAAACAACTACAAATGCATGCTAAAACTATGTTATTGTGATAGAGAATCTATAATTATTTAAATCCTCCATACATAGACCCTTACTCGTCTAGAGTAAACTAAAATCTATCAATTATCCTCAAAGTCTCAAGAAGTATGGAGAAATAGAAAAACAACAGTTTATAGCATGTGAAAGATAAGCTCCTCAATAGAGATGTGAACTAACCAATATAACTACATCTAGTTCCTTATTGCTCCAAGAGTGTCCTACACGAATGCTCTATATAGATCCTCTTCTTATGTTGCCAACATCAAAATGATGATCTTATCTCTCGGAATTTTCACTCATTTTGTCAAGGCACCCTTTCGGGTTTTCACCTTGCCACTCTTATTTTTTCTAGGATGGTATCACAAATTCTCACATCACTCAATACCACTTTTGCACCAACCTAATTGATACGCCCCAGCCCAAGGATCCAACAATGCAAGACAAACGAAAAACTAAAGAAAACATACACATGTGTTTTGGATTTGTGATAATTGAAAATAAAGTACAAGATATGTATTGCTAGAGCTTCAAGCATCTCACCATCCACTCTACAATACTCGCATCAACTCTCACAAGCCTCTCACCTATGAGAACTAATGTCTTCGCCCTCGCATCTCACAAAGGCAACCCACCCGGCATCTCACCAAGGAGGAGGTTTCGGCATCTCACCAAAAACCAAGTAACCAAATTGTGTTCCAAATATCATCAACTCTCACTTATTTTTTTCTATGAATCAATCCAGCCTTTAAATAGGGAAAATAAGGCTAGATAAAAGATCAAAAATAAGACCAAAAATCATAATAAAAATATAGGCCTTAAAGATCCATATAATGAGGCATTGGTTTTGGACTCTTCACATCTTGACCATAAATCCGGCTGTTGGAACAACTGAAATTATGACCCATCTCTTGGACGAATCTGCTCTTGAACTCTTCATGAATATTGTAGCCCTTGAAATCAGTTTTCCAACAAGTATTTATGGACCTTCATTGGATAAACGTAGCATTCGTTATGACCAAAATACTGAAGGGTCGAATTAAAGTGAAGCCGTTTGCATTGGTTTCCCGGATCACATCATCCACTCCACCTTTTAAAAAGATTCGTCCTCGAATCTTCATGCCTCTTATTGAACTGTATCGAATAAGGCTCTGATACCAAATGATACGCCCCAGCCCAAGGATCCAACGATGCAAGACAAACGAAAAACTAAAGAAAACATACACATGTGTTTTGGATTTGTGATAATTGAAAATAAAGTACAAGATATGAATTGCTAGAGCTTCAAGCATCTCACCATCCACTCTACAATACCCGCATCAAATCTCACAAGCCTCTCACCTATGAGAACTAATGCCTTCGCCCTCGCATCTCACAAAGGCAACCCACCCGGCATCTCACCAAGGAGGAGGTTTCGGCATCTCACCTAAAACCAAGTAACCAAATTGTGTTCCAAATATTATCAACTCTCACTTATTTTTTTCTATGAGTCAATCAAGCCTTTAAATAGGGAAAATAAGACTAGATGAAAGATCAAAAACAAGGCCAAAAGTCATAATAAAAATATAGGCCTTAAAGATCCACATAATGAGGCATTGGTTTTGGACTCTTCACATCTTGACCATAAATCCAGCTGTTGGAAGAACTAAAATTAAGTGAAGGGTCGAATTAACGTGAAGCCGTTTGCATTGGTTTCCCGGATCACATCACTAATGGACTACCTACTTTTTACCTAAGCATCCCTTTCGGATTTTTGACTTATCCTAGGACTTTTCCTTGCCTTTTTCAATATGTTTGACTTTTTTTCTTTATGAATATGCAAATATGTACAAACATAAACATAAATCTCTTCCCCCATGCATTAAGTACACATTGTCCTTAAAGTGTGAAATTATAAGACAATATCAATATAAGTAGGGAAATGAAAGAAAATCTACTCACTTAGTAGGTGGGTCGAATGGCCCAGGCGGGCCAAGTGGATACGGGAAGTGTATGAAAAAAGCTCATGATGTTGATGCAACTCGGAAATCTAAGGACTCTACTCAACCATCAGACGAGCCTACTCGTCCATATAAGAGAACACCCTCTGCTCAAAACCAGTCCGTCAAGCCTCTTGCTGGCGGGTTTGGTCATCAATACGGGAGAAGATCATCTCCTCAAATTCTGTATGCCAAGTCTCATGCTGCAAAGTCATGACCCTCATATGGGCTATCATTTGTCGCTAGAAAGGATCCATGTCCTCAACAACCTCCTCTTTCTCCTCAACAGTCTTTGTGGCTTGAGCAGGAGCTCTACTCGAGATTGCAACATGACGCTCGATAACGGAGATGCGTCTCGGCCTTGGAATGAGCGGGTCAATCCAGATGTAGAAGTCAGCAAGCTCAAGCCCGTAAGGTAGTGGGCAGGGAGATATGTCACATGAACCTGGTCATGGAAGAAGGCCCAAAAACGATGATGTCCCTCAGTCTTCAACATATTGCAACGCCGAAGTAAGGGAACCGTGAGCAAAGAAGTTGGGAGGGGATCCTCCAAGACTGATATATCCATGACCTAAGCAACAATGAGGGTGATAAATTCTCCTCCAACTATGTCACTAGGCTCACCTTTCTAGATCCTCTAGAGTGTAGCCAGGAATAGTTGGATCCAATGTGGAACAACCCGACAATCAAGAATAAAAGCATACAAGTAATCCAAATCCTTAAGGGTCACCTGTTATCCTCCTTGTGTCCACAAAAAGTTCTCATTATCACCTTGCAAATCAGCCTCAAAAAAGGGTGAGTGAGCTTGTTGTTATACTCACCACCCGGACAAAAGTCGGACATTGTCGCCGCCGATCAAATTGCGAACAATCACCAATCGTAGAACCGGATTTTCATTCCTGAATAGGGTCTTTAGTAATCCCAAATGCAGCTCACAATTGCTCAAGATTCACAAAATATTGCTTGTTCTCATATTTGAATGTCAAAGAGGTTAGAACATGGTTCTCTAACTAACCTTGAAATGTCGCAATAAACTGGCATCACAAGTCAGGATAAATAGGAGCATACTTATCCACAAAATTCCCCAATCATGTATGCTCAAGACATAAATCCATACATTCCATCATACCGAGTTTTTCTAATGTCGGCCTATGAAAAAATTTAGTAGCTAACACCACCCTCTTGGAAACAGTTTTGTAACGCTTTGTATCCTTTGAAGACATTCTGGTCTTTCTTCCTCTTTCCATTTCCATCAATATAATTCAAAGTGTTGAATTTAAATATGAAAGAAGAAAAACTCACGAAAACTAGAAACTTTTTGTTGTTAACCGCGAGTGCGGTGTTAGGAAGCCGCGGGTGCACTGAGACACAACGTGAAAATGCAAATTACACACTAGTAGACCCGTGAAAATTCAGTATTCACACCATGACCCAACGTGAGAATTTTATTTTCCCGTCAGAACCCGACGTGATAACAAAATTTTCATGTTGAGTGCCAGTGTGAGTTTTTTTCCATATTGGGTCCTAGCGTGAGTCAACCCCCCCCCCCC
>BSUD01000005.1:112076288-112098320 GCA_033239045.1 Fagopyrum esculentum
CCCCCCCCCACACACACACACACACCCATTTTTTTGAACTTTTACCCCCTTCTTGCAATAAACCGTGGTATGTACCTATACTTTATAACCCAATTGCTGACAAAATTGGAGGAAAAACTCACTTGGACTTCCAACGTGGAATTTATAATTTTCACGTTGTTTTTCAATGTGTGATTTCATTTCTTACATCCACAACCAACCATTGTAGAACGTTATTGTATTTTATGTGGATTGTAATGTATTTATTCATTTTAATAGGTTACGACTTCCGTTTTTTGGTGGGTTGTGACTTTCATCCTTAGGAAAAAGATAAGATATTGTATCTAGGTTAATCCTCTTGAGTCTTGATCCTATCTTGTGGGCTCATATTTAACTCAAACCGTCTCACCACAACCTCCATTAAAGATATGCGCAATTATGCGGACTTTTGCTTGTCGCTTGCACCAACAGAGTATATAAGCCAAAAATTGTAATGCTTATTAAGGTCTTATGACTTTGGCTTAGGGTATCTTAAAAGTAGGCTAAGGTAAAACACTTTTCAAACGTAAAATCTATAAATTTGTCGTCATCAAAATTCTTTAGAGAAATTTTTTAGTCATTTACTACTCCAACCAAAACTAACCCTTAAAATCTCCCAATCTAATCAAAACCCATCGAAAGCACTTATCAAATCATCGTCGTAAGAATATTAGAGTTTATTTAAGGGTGATGTTATTTACACCGGTGAAAAATTTTCAAGGTGACGGAAGAGATGCAAGCTGCGCATGCGCTCGGATGGGGTGCATGTGCAGCCCTTGGCCGCATGCGTCTCATGAAACGCATGTGTAGTCCGTATGCGCCCCAAACCCTATTTAGGGTTGCACGCATTTCTTCTTCTCTCCGCTGCGAAACAAATCTTCTTCTATCTTTTGCGCGGCTTCCTTGGGGCGCATGCAGAGTCTGCATGTGCTCCAATTGTGCACCTCATGAGGTGAACAGGGGAACTTGACGCGCATGCGGAGTCTACATGTGTGGCCTGTTTGTCCGCGCAAAAAGTAAGCTTGTTATTTAACTACAATACACACTCTTGATCTTAATTCACCCGATCGATATAATCCGTCAAACTTTCCAATCAAAATTGTCTTTTCAAAATCCACTGTTCAAAACAACCTTTTAGAATATATCTGAATTAATCAATGTGACATTATTTTATTTATTTATTTTGATACAAGGGCAAACAAAAGGGGGAAATAGTCTGTAGAGACCGGACACCCCAAAGCATCCAACACATGAGGTCTTCAATATCTTCCGGTAACACCTCGTCACCCGTTGCTGACGTGAAATCAACGCAACACAAGTATATCTGATACGTTGTTGAAATTCCAGAAAAAATGGTGAACATAGAGCTGATAAAACCCGTAGATCAAGGAGGAGACATCGAAAATGATCATAACGGAGACAAAGAGAATAAGGGTGAAATCGGAGGAGGACAGACAACACGAAACTGTAAAAGATCTCCCAAAGATGAAGCGGGTAATGGGCGAGTCAAGCACTAACAAAATAGCACCGCCAGATGCATGTACATCAGGACACGAACTCATGTTCAAGTGAAAGACGATAATTCGGGGAAGAGTCTCCTATCAAAATAAACCGTCATGAAAGAACTATCACGCCCGCAATCTAGACACTACTCAATACATACACTAAAATCTGTAGGAGAGCTTAAAAACAAGAGCATGTCAAGATTCACCTCAACGAAACTCACAAACTTATTCAGAAGGAACTTTTCACTTAAATTAGTTCACAACTTCAAAGATTGGTTCTAATAAGAAGAGCCATTTTCGGTTTTCAAGTTTATCGGTTAAAAACTTTATTCTAATCAAATTCCATACACCAAAAGTTCGACCAACTTTTCTCAATAAAAAGATTATAAATTTCAGTTTAGTTCTATGAAACTAGACAAACTTTCAACTCTATTAATAGGGTCGATAGATCTCAAATGTAGAGTTGAAGGTTTGTAGAAAGGATATTGTTCGCAAGTGGATCAAGGCAAAGAGGGACAACAATACAAGTGTTTGCATCTCTTAAAATCCTCAAATAATCCAAGATATAGTCGGGGAGGCACTAGGAAGGTAAATATACCACACATAGTTACACATTAGAGCATTACACTCAAGATCGTTCATATGAGCATGGACCACTCAAGATTGTTCAAGAAAATAATTGGTTACTTGAGATTGTTAAAGGAGTATATTCGATTATTTAAGCTTGGCTAGGAAAAAGTATTTGATATGAAAGATCCACAAAACATCACTCTTATTCCTCTTGTTCTTCCACTTGGCTCAAATATCAAGTGTTGTTGGATAATTTCCTTCAACAAATTAGTTTGTGGTTAAATTAGTGTTTTGGGAAAGATAAAAGGTTCAAGGTTCTAGGTTCCAATTGTTCATAATTAATTCAATTTTGAGGGAAATTTCAAACAAGGCCGAAGATTAGAGGTACAAAAAGAAAATCGAAGATTGTGCAAAAAGATAGGTTTAAATACAAATAAACCTTGAAAAACGAAACATGCGTAAGGAAAATAAATACTAGAAGATAAGGTAAGAGGTTTTGATCTAAAAAAGCCAAAACTGATCAACAAAAAGAAAAAGCAACAAAGGTGATTAACCCTATCATACACAAACATAAAAAACTAAACGAAAAGGAGTTAAAAATTTTGGAGAGAAGAAGCATGGGAGCTCGACGCACAAGGCGTTTGAATAGGTGATGAAGGATCATCCGAGCTAACTCCGTCTTCAACACCTCAAGGGACTTTAACGAGAGCTCAAGCTAAATGCTAAGCTAAGATGGACACTCTTTTCCTAACAATAGTTCATGAAGCTCAACCAAGTCCACCTTCGTCGAGCCTAAGGAACATCATGTTGATCATCCACGAACCCAAGAACATTGTACCGGCCAAGAAGATGATTAATGGAGCTTACAGGTGGTTTCACATGTGCATGTGGATGGTTGGATTAATCATCTAAGTGGGACGTGAGAGGCTGACTAGAGAGGAGTTTAATCAGGTCCATTTTTGTTCTATTTTATTGGACTTTTATTTAAATCTCTCTAAATGTAATTATTGTACTTATTTCTATTTTCAGCTTCATTTTTGGGGGGTAGACAACTTGAAACACATGTGATGCCTTTAAAGCAATATGAGATTGAATTCAAAGAGATTTCGATCATCCTTGTCTCGTGAGTTTGTGTGTGTGTGATCTAGCTTACTCATTCTCGTGTGTGTCAATCTCCTTCGAGATTGATGATCATTCTTCAAAACAGGTTGTTTGTCTAGATCCGTTCTTCACGGCTAATCCCCGTATCAATAGGGTTTCTTGAATTAACTTTCAATAGAGATTCTTAAATTAACTAGAGAAAAATAAGCAAACCAAGGAAAAACATCAGGAAAGAAGAACAAGCAACTTTGAATAGGAATTCTTGAATCAAATTAAGATTTAGCCAAACAGTGAACATATACAAATGTCATTCAACCCCTCTTTCGATTTACTTTCACATTAAGTCTTCAATTCATTGTTAAGATTAACATTAAAACTCTCCTTCGATCTACTTAAAAAAACAATAATTTGAACTTGAAATGTATCATTCATTAATAGTTATGACTACATTGTATTGTTGGATCCTCAAAACAACATATTGATTTTATAAATTGGAATGCAAACCGCACAAGAGAAGAATCCCAAATCATATATTGGGTTAGAGTTCTGAAGTGAGCCAAACTCCCAACTAGATTTAGGATTAAAATTCAAAACAAGAGTCGTTGCTTGTATTGCATTAAGGTGGGCCCAAACAAAAATCCCAAATCAGATTTAGTGTTAGAGTTCCAAACACGTTGAAGCGAACGAGGGAAGATAGCACAGTTAAAGCTCCGTCCTTATCGAGTGCAAATGACAGCATCCATCATCTAGGTCAAGAAGGGAGAAAGAGGAGAGACAAATACACAATTGAAGCTTATGCACCCTGATGGCGACGGAGATCAACATAATTTGTTTTGTAATCCTCCTTTCTTTTTCTTCTTTTCTCTAATCTAATTTGCTTTTAAATTTTTCTTTTTTATTTTATTTTAATGTTACCTTTCGTTAAAAGATTAAACCGATTTGGATATTTTTCGGAAAGCACAAAAGTTCAAAAGCACTACTAGGGAAGTAAGAAATTCTTGGGCAAAATCCGAAAAACCACAAAACACTTTACAAAATTTGTCAAATATTTTTTCCGACAACTTCAATCTTCTACAATAAGCTTTCGTCGATTCCTCTTCCCCTCAAGTATGATAGAACCCCACTCAAATGAGAATTTCATTTGAGGAAAACCACTCTTAAATGATGGATCTCATCAAGAAAAAGAAGTTGTCAAGAACACTCTCAACGACTCTTGTATTAATGATTACGAAAGTTCATATGCCCTTCCACTAAGCTAATACAGACTTTAAATAGAGAATAATCTAAGCACTACTCAGACTCTCTCCTATAATTAAGCAATAACTAAATCCACTAACCAAGCTAGTGCTTGACTCTAACAGACTCCAACTCTAACAACCTACTGAATAAACAAACTAATTAAGAAATAAGCTAAAGACTGGGTCCACTAATTAAGTAGTTGCTTCCAGCCATTTCTTCTTCTTGGAATACACTTTAAATGGCTTGTGTTGTGGTACCGTATCAATACTCACCCATTGAAAGTTCGACTTGTCCTCAAGTTGAAATGACAAATTGCTCTTGAACCAAGTCATATTCCTCACATCTTGCTTCTTCTAAAGGTTTATCTTTCTACTGAATCATTACTTCTACCAACATGCGATCAAAAAACTTTTTCCAACGATGAGAGACAACCTTTTCCGGAGAAACCCGAAATTCAATAGCATCCGAAATCGGAGGGGGTACAACATAAACTTCAGTGGTATGACTATGAAGTGGGTGTAACAAGGAGATATGAATACCAGGTGGATTTTAGACTCCGTTGGCAGCTCAAGCTCGTAATCAACCTTGACAATCCTTCTACGCACCTTGTAGGGCCCAAAAAAACCACGGAAATAAATTCTGGTTTCCCCGATGAGCTAAGGAGTGTTGCCGGTATGGTTGCAGTGCAGCCGCAAGAATACCAAGTCTCCATCTTCAAAGGAGAGGTCGCGATGGTGGTTGTCGGCTTGTTTCTTTATTCTCATTTGAGCTTTGATAAGGTTGCCATGCTATAGACGAAGCATGTCTCCCCGAACCTCTAATTGTGCGGCTAACTCTAGCAACCTTGTCTCTCCACAAACAAACGAATGCACCGGTGGGGCTCTCGACCGTACACCACCTTCAATGGTGTCAACTCTGCGAATGAGTGAAATCCGGTGTTGAATGAAAATTTTTCTCAGGGTAAGTAATGCCTCCATCGGCAAGGTTGTTCCATGGAAAAACAACGCAAGTCTCTAAGCAACGGTTCACAACCTCTGTTTGCCCGTCCGTCTGTGGGTGATAAGCGGAACTCATCCGAAGCTTAGTGTCGCTGAGGCGAAATAGTTCACACTAGAATGCACTAAGAAAAACAAGACTGCGATATGACAAAATCGAACTCGGAATTCCGTGCAACCGAGCAATATCCCGATAGAATAGACGTGCAACCATTTTGGAGATGTACGGGTGAGACATCCCAATGAAATGGGCATATTTGCTCAAACGATAAATCACGACCATGATAACATCCCATCCACCAGACTTGAGTAACCCGGTGATGAAATCAACTAAGACATCTTCCCATATTCGTTCTGGTATTGACAATAGTTGGAGAAGGCCTGCAAGGACTAGTGTTTGATATTTGGCTTGTTGGAAGACTGTACACATCTGAACATATTGGCGCACATCCGACTTCATACGTAGCCAAAAGAATTCAGCAATAACCCGCTTTAGTGTTTTCAAAAAACCATCGTGACCCCCGATCGGAGAGTGGTGTGCAACAATAAGGATTTTCTGCCGAAGCTCCATATTGGATGGCACCACCAAGAGGTTCTTGAAGAATAATTTAACCTGAACGAGTGTAAATTTAGAAAAAGAAGATACCTCTGTTTTCTTGGCAGCTATGATATCACTAGTAAACCTATTCTGCAATAAAGCCTTATCCCTTCCTACAAAGTCGAATGTAATATGTATGGCGAGTGCAAACAATTCAGGATGTTGGGGCTTGTATTCGATCACAAAATTGAATGGTAAGAGTTTCAGCAACAACTGTTGTTGAGTATTTGTTGTCACCTTTTGCTCCAGTAAATATTGCAAAATGTAGCGGTCAATCCGGACGACAAATTTGGAGCAAACAGGTAGTAACACCATTTTTTGAAGAGCCAAAACCGAGGCAAGAAGTTCTCTATCATAAGTGGATTGAAAACGATTGGAGAATGAGAAACCTTTGTTGGAATAAGCGATGGGGTGTCCCTTCTGGAGAAGAATAGCTCCAACCCCGTCACATGAACATCACACTCCACAATGAAAGGTTTTGAAAAACCAGGATGGCGAAGTATTGACACCAAAGTTAAAGCAGACTTGAGGGTTCGGAAGGCGTCCATCAACGACTATTTGAAAGCATCCTTTCTGGTGAGGTGTGTCAAGGGCCGAGCAATTTGCCCATAACCTCCGACAAAACGACGGTAATATCCCGTGAGGCCCAAAAAACCTCGTAACTCTTTGATTGAGAGTGGAGACGACCAATTCACCACCACAAAAATCTTTTCCTGATCCACTGCTACCCCTTGGTTAGAAACAACATGACCGAAGAACGAAATCTCCTTTTGACCGAACAAGCATTTGAACTCTTTGGCATAGAACTGATGTGCACGCAATAGTTGAAGCGCCAATCTTAAGTGTTGTAGACGAGTCTCTATCGTGGGGCTGTAAATGAGTATATCATCGAAGAAGCCACGATGAATCGACGAAGATAAGGTCGGAAAGATCGTTCATAATGTTCTGGAAGGTGGACGGGGCTTTAGTTAACCCGAACGACATTACTAGGAATTCATAATGTTTGGAGTGGGTGCGGAAAGCGATTTTAGGGATATTGGGTGAGTGGACTTGGATCTGGTGATAACCAGAGCGGATGATATTCTTGCCTTGTTCAACAATTCATCGATGACCGGGATTGGGTATTTATCAGGAACGGTGATTTGGTTGAGGCGACGGTAATCAATGCACATTCGCCAAGTGTCGTCTTTCTTCTTGACGAGGAGAATGAGGCTAGCGAAAGGGCTTGTGCTTGGACGAATGAAGCCTGCTCTCGGCAGTCTACTTCTCAATTTCTAATGTCTGGTGGAAGGGATATCGGTAAGGGCATAAGTTTAGGGGTCAAAAATTCTACAGTAAATGAATTTGATGGGTTTGAGATCTATTGGGTGGAAGATTGGAGGGTTCTTGGAAGACATCCAAGTAGTCATGGAGAAGAGGTTTCATTATCAATGGTATAGTTTTTTTGTAGTGTTAAGGGAAAGATGAGAGCAATAGAAAGGAAGCCACTGATTTATCTTCTTGGCTTGGTTGTACTCCATGGACTTTGTATCTTTTCCCTTGGATGTTGAAGATGAGATACAAGTCGTTCCAATTGGCCTCGATCGTATTCAACGAAAGGAGCCATTTAATGCCCAACACTATTTCCGGACCGCCCATTGAGAATGAAAAGAAGTCTTGATTGATGGTAATTCTCGGTAATTGGATTGGCAGATTGGCGGATACCCAATTACTAGAGACGATGTTGTTGTTGCCGATAGTGACTCCGGATGAAAGAACCAATTGAGTTGGTAGTTGTAATTCTGCAACCAAGTTATCGGAGATGAAATTGTGCGTCGATCTGCTATCAGTTAGGATGAGCACGGGTCGGTCATGGAGCATGCCCCGAAGCTTCATTGTTGCGGCTGACATATTTTCAGAAATTTGATGGAAGAAAATTTGACCATGCCAAGTCGATGTTTACCGTTTCCGTTGGGGTGTCACCACTCGTGGCCAATTCATCGTCTCTTTCTTCGGTGCACTCCATGTTGGAGAAAGAAGAACGACATTGGTGCCCTGGAACAAAGTGGTAGCCCCATCTGAAGCAGAGTTCTTTCTCTTGGTGTTGATTACGCTTGGTGTCCCATTTTTGTGTGATTAGGGAGATGAAAGTCGACTATGAGGAGAAGAATTAGGGTTGAGGCTAGAGTTTTGAGTTGGTTGAGAGTTTGGGTTAAAGTTATTGGGCCTATTGGAAGAATAAGGGTATTGTGGGCCTCGAGTAGAACTAACTTTGGCCTCAAAAGCCAAGGCTAGACTAGTTGCCTTGTAAATTGTGTGTGGTTTGTGGATCCGGACTTCAGTCCTCAATTCCTCCTTTAGACCTGTCTGAAAAACGCCAAGGAGGCAATGTTTCGGCCAATCCCGGACTCTCGCCGCTCACCGAGTGAACTCTTGGTGGTACTCAATGATCGTACCCGTTTGTTTGATGGTTGTCAAGAACTCATCCAGATTTTGGAACTCCGGAGGTCCATAATGTTCTTGAAGATCCGAATAAGATTTTCCCATAGCAATATTTCCCTTTCATCATTAACCCGGGCATAGAGATATAAGGCGTAACCGTCGAGATACATACCGGAAATACTTCTCTGCCTTAAGAATCCAACCGCGACGGTCACCTCCCTCAAACTTAGGAAAATCGATCTTGGTTCAGAACCGTCGGTTTTGTGGAAACCCGCGATTGCTATCTTCATCATCATCCGATTCGTCCCACCAACGAGGGCAACCTCACTCAAAGGAGGAAGTTGGTCGGGGGATGTATGTGGCGACATGAGTGAAGTCACCAAGACTTCCCTCAAGCACTGGATTATTGCTTGATTGTGCTTTTAGGGCTGCGACCTCGGGAGATAAGGTTGTGAAAGCAATGACTAGTTGCGCGAGCATATTCTGGTATAGATTTGGGTGTGAGGAAGACGTGTTTGGATTGGGATCGAGGGGATGACAAGGGGGTGGATTGATGGTATAGACCTTATAGGGTCTTGTGGGTTTTGTGTACCTGGATCCGAACGGGTGTTCACCATCTCAAATTGAAAGGCTCTGATACCAGATTGATAGAACCCACTCAAACAAGAATCTCCTTTGAGAAAAACCACTCTTAAATGATGGATCTCACCAAGAGGAAGAAGTTGTCAAGAACACTCTCAACTACTCTTGTATTAATGATTATGAAAATTCATATGCCCTTCTACTAAGTTAATTCAGGCTTTAAATAGAGAATAACCTAACCACTACTCAGACTCTCTCCTATAGTTAAGCAATAACAAATTCCACTAACTAAGCTAGTGCTTGACTCTATCAGACTCCAACTCTAGCAACCTACTAAATAAAACAAACTAATTAAAAAATAACTTAGCTAAAGACTTGGTCCACTAATTAAGTAGCTGCTTCCAGCCATTTCTTCTTCCTGTATCTTCTTCCTGGAATACACTTTCAACGGCTTGTGTTGCAGTACCGTATCAAAGTATGATTTCACATGGCAAATTGTAACGACCAAAACCTAGGTGTTTCTAACTAATTAGGTAAAATAATCGGTAAATTGTAATGACCAACAAAAGTGGTGAAAGTATGGGATGCGTTCTCTACTCCAGAAACTTGTGCTTTCCGGAACAGAGCATATCAGAAATCTCAACGTTTTCCAACTGCTTGTTTTCAATTTCTCTGGCCATAAAACAAAGACCCGCCCAGTGAATGGCACGGAGCGCCCATATTACCTTACTCAGCTTGACCTATGGATGATCAGATACCTTCTGTCAAGGCAAAGACCCGCCCAGTGAATGGTGCCGGTAGCTTCGATATGGCTTCTCTTATTTCCTGTTCAACTTCAATGGTCACAATGGAGCCTAGGACTGAAATAAACTGTAATAGTCATGTCAACCTAAACACTTATTTGTTGATTCAAATCTCCAGACTTGCCTAGTTTCTATAACCGCCACACAAACAGGTTCAACTACGAGTGCTCCCTATAACTACACTTACTCGTTACTTTGAGAATGTAAAAACATGCATCCTAAGGATTAGTTTTTAAATGAACAATGACATGCAAACAGACTAGAGTTGTTTCTTTTCTGTTTTCGGAGATGTAACCAAACGGCCCCTAAATGGTTATATCATTAACTAATTAGTATTACGAGTATGCATTTTGATTGCTTTGTCCTAGGAGATCCATATCAAACAAACAGATAGTTTTGATGTACATGTAGCCGAAACTTACATCAACTTGGTACCTAGCTGAGAAGTGAATCAGAAGAATGGCTTTGTTCTTCAACAAATCGGAGTACTTGATTATCTGCAAGGTTGATCAACGTAATTAAAAATTAAGAAAGCATAAGTTCTTGATGAGGTCATTAATTTTGCAATGATCAAAGGGATAACCTCAGCCAAATGAGTGTGCCCATAATCTCGTGCATGCTCAATTGTCACCGAGTTGTCTAGAAATGTGCACTATTTGAGATAACAGAGAAGATTATACATTGAAAATCAGTTGATAAGACAAAAAGAAAGGAGAAGGGGAGGGAAAAAATCAACTCATCAACATACAATCATAGGTTAATAACATAAAATACAGCTTCAGAGTTCTTCAAAAAAAGACGGCCACACTAGGAATCCATAAAAGAGTCAGACTGTATATGAGAAATTAAAAATCATGAAAAGTCTACTAATGGCTTTCATGAATAACTTTATCATTCCAAGCACCCTAATTGAGGATACTAGTTTCATTTCAAGACCCTATTGACTATTGAGTAATCTTTTTATTATGGTTGAAACACAGTTCTTGTTATTGGGTCTGGCTAGTTCCATCAGAAATGGTTCAAACTCTCAATTGTCCATGAAAAGCTCAATGGCAGGCACCAAATTCAAATAACCAACTTAGAACAAGTGGACAACACATGGATACTTTGAAGCAGTTCAAGAATAAATATTGCCAGAATGATATATACCTCCCTAAAACCATGCTAATATCAGCAAAATTGTTGCCTTCAATTATTTCTAGCGGCTACAACAATCTAACATAACTTCACTGAAAAAAGGAGGAAAAAAAAAACAGAAGTCCCAATCATTATAAATAATGCGGCCCTAGGCACCCATGCAAATAACTGAAGAGTGAAAAATCAGGTCATATACCTCCATGACAAGGATTCTTGCTTCTAACACATCATGATTATTAGGGTCTGCAAGAAAGTCAGATATAGTGTCTCCAGTAAAAGCAACCTCAGGAGATGTGATAGTGTTTGTAATCTGATAAAGGAAAAGAACAAACAGATCTATTAGCATGATGATACCCAACAGATAAGAAGCTAATAATCATGTGCCCTTCTTTTTTCTACATCAGCTTTCCAGAATTATGCAGAAAAACAGTTTACTAAAAAGAGGAATTATTTCAAGATTATCATGGGAGGATTAAATTTGGGTATCATTCTTGCCATTTTTTTCATCCTCGTCAACTTGAATTATGGGATTATAATCCCCAAAAATCTTTGTAGATTGACCAATTGGATCCAAAATCATTTAAATTGGTGGTTCAATCCAGCTTAGCCAAAGGTTTCATGGTGAGGTTCATTGTTAAGAAGAAAGGAAAAAATGTAAAGTATTAGCAGTATAAAAAAACAGACCTCCACACCTGCTAACTTCAAATTCTTAATTTCATTTCCAGGAAGGCCAATGTACTCCTGCTTAAGCTTCTGCTTCACAGAATAAATCACATATCCCTGAAAATCACAACATGAATTGTGTTTGCATGCAGAGATTATAGCTAAGGCTGCCAAATAGAAGTAAAACCGTTCAACCATAGAAAAATGAAAATATATAGGATAAAATTGTAGTGGAACTACCTGGCTTGGTACAACATGGTATGTCTTAAATGCCCTTGCTTTTAAGTCCTTCCTCATTTGGAATTCTTCCCCTGAAACATATTAGTCAATGATATTGTTGATCAACAAAACTAACATGAAAAATAATGAAGAAAACAATCTTTCCAAAAGGAAAAAAGAAACAAATAGAAGAGGTTTTGATGAGACAATCTACCTACATCCAAGCCAACAAGATTATAATTCAGCTCAGATTGATCCATCGCTCTGTGTACCTCAAAAAGCCTCTTTACGTGTTCTGTTAGAGCTTTAGGAACAATAATTGTTGGAGGCTTCATGCTATACAAGCCACGTGTTGCAACGTACATTGGTAATCCTCCCTGTGTTACACCAAGATGCAAACCCAAGATTAAATTCCTAAAGATGAAGAAGTCAATTTCACTTGAATTCATAAATTCATACTCTTGTTTAGGATATTGCTGTACCTCCAAATGTGAAAGTTAAAGTGCTTTCTACATATGGTGAGTGATGACTATACATGTCAGCATATGAAAGAGAAATAAAGGGTTTGGTGCTTTGAAATTGTTATTCCCTCTTTCCTTTGGAATTTTTCACAAGCAGTAATTTTCAACTTCAATTTTGTTTTATAATTTGAAGAGAACCCTAGCTCGATCTTAATCCTTGTAGCAGAAGGCAGTAAAAGGCTGAGATGTGATTGTGGCAGCTTGTCAGTAAAGGTGGTGTAATGGGTGATGTTGGTAATGGAACTAAACCTAAAAACCCAAATTTCATCCCCAAAATTATAAGAAACAAGTTTCAAATCCTGATACGAACCAACAGATGGCCCTCACTCGACCACCAACAAATGCATATAAAAGCAATCATACAATTTGCACATCATCATGATTCTAAAAAATGCAAACTCTGCATAATCGACCCCAGAGAAACATAAACAAAATGAAATGTTGTTCAAATGGAATTGAAATTTCCAAAATGCAAATATTGTTCAAATTGAACAGAAATACTTTTGTTGGAGAGAGAGAAGGGGGAGTTACGATGTGATCCATATGTCCATGGGAAATGAAGAGAAAGTCCTGTGAGATAGCGCGTTGAGGGCACCTTCCGATGTCGAAAGCAAGCTTGAGCGTAGGGAAGATTACACAAGTCTCGCGGCCGCCAATGGAGAGACCTTCGATTGGGTAACCTTCGATTTGTAGAGCCTCCTTCTTAGCTGAGCAGCCAACGAAGTCAAGGGAAGTTGATGGTGATTCGGATTGGACTAATTTCGTTGCCATTGGAATGAAGCTGCAAGACAAGCACTAAAGTATCAAAGTTAGTCTCTAACCATCCAATTTGAAAATTGTACTCGTTTGGTAAAATTATATTTGTGCTTCTTTCTTGTGTGGAGTAAGTTAGGGTTGTAGTATTTCTTTTTTAGGATGTTGCGTGATCGATTTGATCTGTCAAGTCGCTCTAAGTCCGGTCCGGATATATAATTTGTGGTTTATTTTGGAATACCCTCATAATTCATACTCTAAGTCCGGTCCGAATATATAATTTGTGGTTTATTTTGGAATACCCTCCTAATATGAATTTTTTTTTTTTCATACACAATGTCAGAAGGATTTAAACTTAATCTTCGTGCCAACGTTAAGGAGTCTAGCGTCACTTTTTTATAGTAGCGGTTTTAGAATGAGGAAATTACGGGATTTTGTTTTTCTTATAAGTTTTAATTGGTAAAGTAGTCTCTAGTCTTTTTAAACCTATGTAAACACTTAATTATACTCCTGTAAATATGTGAAATTTTATGTGAGAAAAGAGAGTTAAGTAAAGAATTGTATTTTAAATAGATTTTTACAAGTTTACAAAATATTTAATTTTGTAATCTGTTTGTGAATAAAAAGGAGCTATATAATAAAATTATTTACCTAAATAGATTTCAACTTTTAATTGAGTTTATAAGATATTTTGTAATCAATATTGATAATAACTTTGTTTTAATGAATTCTTGTAATTATAATTGATTGTATTTGGTTAACTAAATGAACTAGTATATTCAACCGTATTTGTGTAACTAAAATTTATCTATTTTTTTTAATGTAGATTTGTTATTAAATAAAGCTCGCAACTTTGTGTATTTTTTTCCAAATTTATGTAGATTCAACAATTTGAGTTTAATTAGTTTATATTTTTGTTTGTTTTAATTTGTGTTGTCAAATTTAAATAGTTTGTATTCGGTTTGTATAAACCAGTGTAACATTTAAATCTTTCGTGTAGATGATTTGTGAATATAATATAGTTTTTAAATTTTAAAATATTTTGTGTCGTTAATAGTATATTTGTATAAATTATGTAACATCGTGTAAGTAAATTACATAAATATGTAAAATAGATAATAACATAATTTACATGAATAAAAACTTGTTTAAACTAACATGACAAAAAATACACATACTAACACGATAAGTGATCTGAAGAAATTCTTGTGTTTCATTTTGTAAAGTTAGTTAGAGAACTAATCATGGTAGAATTGGACTTATAGAAATAAAAGACACACTTTACTTCCACAATAAACTTATTTTTAGCTTATATAATACAACATTAGGAGATTTAAACATACTCAGTCAATTCACCCTTTTTGGAATATATTTTTTTTATATTAGGGGTTTATAAGGAAATATATATATACATGTTAGTAAAATTAGTTTTGAAGAATTTTGGTTTTTAGAAAAGACAAAAATGTTTTGGACAAACCCTTCTTTGAGCTATGAAAAAATCAACATATGCAACCATGTCCTCCCTCAACGGAGGCGAAATATGTGGCGTTTGATTTTGAATCTTTGACAGATGCAGTCATGTCCTCTCCTCTTTTACCAACTTCCTACTAGTTGGTTTCGTCCTTGATTGAATTTATGGTTTATACTCGGTTCATAGAGTTGAAAACTACAAGCAAAAATCCATGACATTAATTTCGAGTCTTTGACGGATGCAACTGAATGTGTTTTTGGATTTGTTACTAGCACCACTATCTTATACCCTATTGATACTTGCAAAACCAATATCAAGTTGAAGCCCATTCCAAAGAGTAATAAAAGTACCTCTTCGATTCTCCTCTACCTCCAATTAAGAATCTCACAAGAAATTGAAGCAGGGCACTACAATAGTAATTTTCAAATTAGAAATATTTTTTTTTTTTGTAGAAGGGCACAATATGGAAGCTCGATTGATTGCCGCTACGTGAACTATTTGTTCTTAGAAAAGGAAAGGGCAAAGAAAAGGGAAGAGAAGGACATTAGAGGAAAGAAACTCAAACCTACAACTAAACACTTGTATTTTTGTATTATTGAGAATCTAAAACTAAAAAAAACATAACTACAACTTAACAAAGTCATATTAGAACCGACTTTAAACTCCTACAAAAAAGATCATTTTCATAAACCAAAGATACTAAATACCTGCACCAAGTCATAGAATACATTCAAATCATCGGGCCAATGCTCAACATTGACTTTCAAAGTCAATACAAAGTCATATCTTAACAAGATAACAAATTATTGCACGAAACTCATACTTTTATTTTTCATCGGATAATCTTTTATATCAAATTACATATATCATATATCAATTTTATATCCATACTTACCTAATATATTGATATTGATAACAAAATTACCAAACATACCCTAATTACATATATGCTAAACATTGATAACAAATTATGTAAATAAAGTGGCACAAACAAGTTATGACATGGTGGTCCAAAACTAATCAAGCCCTACAAGACAGTTTATATATAGATCAAGTACTTGAACGAGGGTTCATAATTGAATGGTTTAGATGATGTGACCTTAACTCTTATGTCTACCCAAGAGGAGTAGCAAGTCATGTCTATCCATTTTGAGGGATCAGTGAATCAAGCCTAGGCTTAAATAATAGCTCGATGCACTCAATCCTTTTATAATCCACGTGCAAGAACCTCCAATACACTGATAGGATGTTTTGCATGGAATAGACATCTAATTACATATATGCTGAACATTGATAACAAATTGTGTAAATAAAGCGGCACAAACAAGCAATGACATGGTGGTCCAAAGCTAATCAAGCCCAACAACACGGTTTACATATAGATCAAGTACTTGAATGAGGATTCATAATTGAATGGTTTAGATGATGTGACCTTACCTTATATGTAAGCCCAAGAGGAGGAGTAAGTCATGTCTATTTGTTTTGAGGGATTAGTGAATCAAGTCTAGGCTTAAACAGTAGCTCAAGTCACTCAATCCTAGGTTGTTAGAGGTTTTTGATCATCCAGATGCAAGAACCTCCAATACACTAATAGCATGTTTACATACTATCCTTTTAGATGTGTTTTTCCTTAGTTTTGCCAGGTGGAATAGACATCTACATCCTAGTTTATGACTTAAATGTCAAAGAATATCTACCCTATTGTGTTTTATTTTTATAGGTGTTTTAGGTCTCGTTTGGAGCTTAATGGAGTATACATGTTCATCCCAAGCAATCCCAAGGAACACTCATCCAACCACAATCATCATCCATGAGAAAAGGAGGAAAGGAAACAAGCATCAACACTTGCAAGATGCTAAAGGGGCAAGAAAATCCTAAGAGAGGAATCTCGAGTAAATCTTCCCTCGAGGTAAGAAAAAGTGCAAAACCCAAAGTAAGATTAAAATCTATCAACTAAGGTAAAGTGAAACCATAAAACCCATAGTAAGAGGAAAGTTCACTCCGCCTAAGAAGTCTAGATCACTCGATCTAAGAAGAAAAAGTGTCAACCTTGCTGGAGGGAGCATCCAGCTCGACCTCGTTGTCCCAATCCACTCGACCTAAGTGCACTAGAAAAATACATACCTCGAGTGGAATGACATCACTCGAGGTAGGAAGGCTCCAAAACCCGGACTAAGGAAAATCCTCACTCGAGCTATGTGTATTTGAGTAAGGCGGTAAAAGCACTCAACCCTGGGATAATGACCCACTCGATCTAAGGCAAAAAGATGCACTCGTGGTAGCCAACCGTCCAACCGGTGTGGACCACTTTCCTAACTAACTCCATGCTAGTTGATTGAAGAAGCTTATTAAAGGGGGACCACAAACTTAGCCCTATATATAAGGCCCTTGGCTGATTGTAATGGATATCAATTCAGTTACCATCTCATTCAAAACAATTCTCTTAGTTTAGTAGTATAATCTCTCTCTTTTGTAGCAGAATTGGCCGAAGGATTGAAGAAATAGAGGAAGTTTTTGGTGTTCTTGTTTATTTCTCATCCTATATTTTATTTCCAACTTGTGTTTTTCATATATCTGGATTGGTAAGTTCGATTTCTCCCACTATTTTTCCTCTAATTTGTTACCATGTCTTTTATTCTAGTTGTTGCTATGTTGAGATTTTCTACCATGTGTGAGTAGTCCTCTTTCTAGGATTTGGGGTGAAAACCTCAAACCATGCTAGGTTAGTGTGTTATATGTTGTGTTTATGATTTGAGAATTAGATGCATGAATAGTAGCATATAGGAGGCCTCAAATGCAATTTATGATTCATCTCATGTTTTGATCTATTTTGAATGTCGGATGCTAGACTAGAGATAGTTTAGATTGTTCCAAAACACACTGTGTATTTCCAAATATGAATAAGTGATGTATGAATCTATCATCTAAGTTGAGACAAATAAGTAATACAAGGATGATTGTGCAATGTTGTTATTGTTTATATTGCTTGTTTGTTGGCTAGGGCTAAGAGGATGGCCGACTTACTTGTCTTGTGAATGTCAAAACTATGTTTATGTTAGATGGTGCAAGCAAATAGCAAACACCATGTGATGCTTGCATTGTCTAATGTAGTCATAAGTTGTTAATAAGCATGATCAACTAGTGTGTAAATATCAAACACCATGTGATACTCACTAGTTGACACAAGCCAAATGCCTTGACAAAGCATGCCTTATACCATGCTACATTAGTATTTGTGATATAATACTCTGCTTCATTAATTGAACACAACATGATTTAGCATGCTTTTAGCTATGATTTTGTGGAATAGCTCCAATCCTAGTATTTTCCACAATTTCATACTTGACCTTGCCACATGAACTTGTTACCCCCAAACCCAAGCATTGGATCACGTGATCACCCCTTTTCATTTCATTTTACACATTCAGGCAATTACTGTTGAACTTGAGACAATAATCGAGATACACATAGTTCTTTGGGATTCGACAGTGATGCTATAATCATATACTCACACTGACACGGACGTGCAGTTGCGGTAATATGTGGTTTTGAACATTTCATACCGCTCACCATCAAGTTTTTGGCGTCGTTGCCGGGGACTATTGATAGCTTGACTTTGTTTGTGAAGAGTTTTCTAGTACTTTGAGTGTTTTGTTACTTTTGATGCAATTGTGTTTATGTCTTTGTTTGTAGGAATTCATTTGTATGTTAAGAAGCCAAACAAAGAGCTTACACCATTTGATCCGGAGCTTGAAAAAATTTGATAAAGCTATGAAAGAAAGGGAAAGAAAGAATTGCTATGGAGCAAGAAGCCGAAGTTGAAAGGAATATGGCAAGCTAGAGAGAGACAAGAACTTCAACGACAAAGAATCATTGATCTTGAGGCTAGGTTGTTGGCTCAAGAAGATATTATTAGATTGCTTATGCATCAAAAGCAGATGTATAGAGAGATACCTAGAAGAGGCAGTGCTAGAGTTTATGATCCAAGAACTCTTAAAGAAAGATGGATCCGGCTAAGGACATACCACCTTGGGAGTTGCCTTTCGCAACAATGTACCCTAAAATGTCGAGTTGAAGGGTGTTTTGATACAAATGGTCATGTAAATCAATTTTGAGGAGGGTCATCAGAGTATCCACAACTTCGCCTTGCAACTTACATTAAACTCCTAAAAACGGTGAAGATGAAGATGAGATGAGTTAAGTCATTGGAATTATAGTTAAGGGCATTCACATTTTCCTTGAGAGGCAAGGCAAAACATTAGTATCAAAGCATCCTATCCGGAAGCTAAGTGTCACTTCATGGGAGGAGTTGTCTCATGAGTTTCTCAATAATATCTTCTCATCAAATAGGACGGAGGAAATGAGAAGGAAGATTTCATCCTTCAAGATGGAGTTTCGTGACAACTTGTATCAAAGTTGGGAGAAGTTCAAAAACTTGCTACTAGATTGCTCTCAACATGGAGAACCGAGTGCTACTTGAGATCTTCTATATAGACTTGGATGATGCAAACCGTGATAAGATTAATTCATTTCTCCATATGCATATCTGTAGAGATGGACCTTCATGAAGCTTTGACATTCATAGAGAAGAAAAGCAAACATTATGAAAGATATTCCTCTCAAAGAAAGATGTTTAAAGTTAGTGAAGGAGTAGCTAGAGATGCAAAGGTGGATGCATTTACTACTCAAGTCAATGAGTTGAAGAAGTTGCTTGAAGAAAAGAACAAGAGAGAAGTGGCTAGTGCTAAAGTCATCCCATACCAAATTTGTTCTAGTGTGGATCACACAATTTCAACTTGTGAAGGATACAATAGGAGTATGGAAGATCTTTGACAAAGGGGGAGCAAACATGGTATGCCGACTGTGGGTATGATAACCAAAGGAGGTTACCTTAACATCAACAACAACAACAATAAACAACAACAACCACAACAACAACAACAACGAAAACGACATCGACAACGACAACGACAACGACAACAACAACGACAACCACAACGACAACAACAAACGACAACACCACCGACACCAACAACAACAAACGACACAACAACCGATGACAACAAACGAAAAACGACGACAACAAACGACGAAAACAAACGACGAAAAGAGCGACGACAACAACGACGACCACAACGACGACCACAATGACGACGACAACAACAGCAATAAAGGACATCATACCCAAGGGAGCAACCATATGTTCCACCCCAAAGGCAAAACAACAACAACAACAAAGGACATCATACCCAAGGGAGCAACAATATGTTCCACCCAAAGGCAAAACAACAATCAAAAGCCAAGTTTTGAAGTGGAAATCAAGCAAAGGTTGGAGAAGCTATTTGGTAAGGTGGAAGCCCTTGACAAAGGGCAACAAATGTTATAGAAGCAATTGGCTTCCCAATTCTCTTCAAGTAGATCTCAAGGAACATTGCCCGGGATACTGAAGTTAACTCAAGGGAGACTAGCAACATAATGCAAAATGAGAGTTGCAATGCTCTAACCCTTAGAAGTGGCAAGAAGGTGAAACCCCCTCTAAGCATTCCAAATGAAGCATCTACTTTCACGGAGCCTAAGCATACTCAACAAGACAAAGGAAAATAAAATATTATTGAAGGTGAAGAAGAGCCTATAGAAGGTGAAGCTAGCAAGGAAGAAGTCCAACCAGAAGTACTAGCTTCAACTCCTCTCAAGCCTCCATTCCCATTTCCTAAAAAGAGAGCTAGAACTTTTCTACACAAGTAGTTTGAAAGGTTCATGGAAATGATTAGCAAGCTTTACCTTAGCATTCCTTTTGTGAAAGACCTCAAATGTATGTCTTCTTTGTAATAGCTAGGATTTCCGAATTCTAATTAATGTTGATTAACTTAATCATTGATAGTAATTGAAATATAACTCGCGAAGATTGCGCAAGTGATGAGTATGAGTTCCACCGTTATGACCTGGCGTAATTTTGGGCATATGGGGAAATTTTCACTTTTTCCCCCGGGTAATTATTTTTACCATCCGGTGTTATTTGGAGCATTTGGGAACTCCAATTAATAAAAATGCACTGGAGAGAAATGATGTAGACATCGGATATGTTCTAGATATGAAATAACTTGGAGAGGCAAAACGGCCAAAACAGTCGCTATTTTGTTTCTTAACGGCTAAGAAAGACGGCTTAGGAATACACGTTTTCAGAGGCAGTTGTGGAATAATTATCCCTACAATATTCCAGATTTATTATTCCAATTTCGAGAAGTTTGGAGAAAGGGGTTCAACCCGTCTTTGGATCGGTTAAAGGATAATTATCGACTTTGCTAAAGGATAATTATCATCTTCACTATAAATATCGGAAAATTCTTTATTAAATCATTTCCTTTCACGTTTCCTCGTAAAAGCTTTGATTTCTCTCAACCTTCAAACTCAGATCTACTCTCCGTTTCTAATCCGATTTTAATTCCGTTTGAGTTTCTGGATTCCTCTCTTCATATCGGTACGAGTTTTTACATTTCCGAGTATATAGAGATATGGTCGAGCATATATGTCACCAGGACGGTTCCGTCGCTCAGATTCCGGTGAATTTGATGATGTCCATGTGTAGCCTGCGTCGTTGTGATTCCGAATCTTCTTTCAGATCATCAATCGGGTTAGTAACGAATAAGTTATAAATTTATTTTTTTTCTGTATTGCGGGTTAATATAAATTGACCTCAAGTTGGTTAAAATGGATAATTGGAATTTCTATTATGCTCGTTACATTATTTTGGTAATTATGGGCTTTTAGTTTGATAATGATATCATGAGTTGGATATATATCCTGATGTGGCTTTAAGGTTTAACATGTTATTCGAGGCTTATAGGACGATTATGATCTTTATGGATCCCTTGGGTCTAGGTGTGACCCCTTTGATTGATAGGAGATTGATATATCTTTATGCCTTGTTATTAGGCAGTGTCCCTCTCAGGATTGGAGGTTGATCATGGTTGAGGTTGTACAAGGTTGAGGTGAGTCCGTAGGACTTACTTAGCTAGCATCCTTATTTGGGTGTTTGCATGAGTGGTGTGTGAGTTATATGCTTGATATGATGGCATGCGATGTCGATTATTACCGACCTATGTTTTATTGATAGCCCCATTGCGTGGCAGTGACAACCCTTCCCTCCATCCTGTAAGGGGTTGGGAGGTTCTCTGACGTCAGGCCACCTGGTATAAAGGAAGGGCGCAATCCACTCCCATAGGGTACACGGGTGTGTGACCGACACTACTTCTAGATAGATAGCAGGCTCATAGGCGAGGATGATACAATCGTCGTGTCACATAGTTTCATATATATATATATATATATATATATATATATATATATATATATATATATATATATATATATATATATATATATATATATATATATATATATATATATATATATATATATATATATATATATATATA
>BSUD01000005.1:112098438-112128410 GCA_033239045.1 Fagopyrum esculentum
ATATATATATATATATATATATATATATATAGGTGTGGTTCCCATGAGAACACCCCTAACGTGAGAACATGAGAACAATCGTACACCGTTGGATGTGAGTATTAAGGGTTGAGATTTAGAGTAGATATCAAAAATAATAATAACTACGAATAATACATTAAACGATATGACATATTCGTTACAAAACTATTAATAATTACGAATCTGTTCTCATGTTCTCACGTTAGAGGGTGTTCTCATAAGATCTATACTCTCTCTCTCTCTCTCTCTCTCTCTCTCTATATATATATATATATATATATATATATATATATATATATATATATATATATATATATATATATATGTATAGGGTGTGGTTCCCATGAGAACACCCCTAACGTGAGAACATGAGAACAATCGTACACCGTTGGATGTGAGTATTAAGGGTTGAGATTTAGAGTAGTTATCAAAAATAATAATAACTACGAATAATAATAATTAGGAATCCAACAATAACTACGAATAATCCACTCAACCAACAATAAATACGAATAATACATTAAACGATATCGCACATTCGTAACAAAACTGATAATAATTACGAATTTGTTCTCATGTTCTCACGTTAGGGGGTGTTCTCATAGGATATACTCTCTCTCTCTCTCTATATATATATATATATACGTTTTGAGTGAATGACTATTATATAAAGATAATAAAATGGGTAAATGTGTGACAACATGATTATGTGTTTATCTTTCATGACCTGTGTTTGTGCTTATGCATTACCTTATATATATATATGGATAACTAACGGTTACATACCGTCTTGTAGATGGCTTGCAAGATAGGAGAGTTGCAGAGTGATCTGGCAGGGTGACAGGCCGAGGACTCTCGTACATTAGGTAAATATGGTTTTGGGGATATTTTGTAACCTCTTGTGTGAGGACGATGTTTTATACTCGGCTATGATCTTCTATACCTTTTGATGTAAAGTTTTATGTATTTGTTTTATATTTGTCAATGTCATGTTGTAAGGTCTAGTTAACTTGTTGTCAGGCTAGGGTGAGGATTCACCGTGAGATCCTAACTCAATGTGGCATCCCGAGTCCCGTGTATTCGGTGTTACAAAGTTGGTATCAGAGTTTTAGGTTGACAACAATGGCACTTGCTACCTGCAATGAGGTCGGATGGATAAAATAAACAGAATCCGAAAGGGGTCTGACGTTTTCAAAAGATTTTGGTTTTAAAAGTTGTTGTTTTGGGATAGAATGTACGAGAAGTCGTCACCTTTGCCGTGGATCTCAGCAGTATAGATATGTATATATATATATATATATATATATATATATAGCCTTATAAGATTAGGTATGTATACCCTACAGATGGCTCAGAATAGAGTGACATCTGTAGTGGGACGAGGTAGGGGTACACCCCTTCTCTCTTCAGTAGTGATAGGTCAGGGACAAGTTTCCACCGTCAATCTGTCTACAACAGAGATTGGACCAGAGGAGACAAACTATGTCATGATTAGTAGATCCGAGTTTCGAGAATATATATGTCTACGGGAGGAAGCTGCAAGAGCAGGTAGACCTACCTTGGGTTTACCAACATCGGTGGGACCTACTGAAGCTTCCGGATCAAAGAAGAAACCACTGACTTCTTGTGGGATGAGATCTTGTTTCAACTATGAGGATCCTGGACACCTACGACCGGAATGTAAGAGATCTTTAGTGACGTGCTTTACCTGTGGTAAGTTAGGACATCGAGCGATTTTCTGTCGACAAAATAAGATGCCGCGTCAGCAAGTTTCTTCCCAGGCTAAGGTTACTAAAGGCGAACGAAGAAGATCGAGTTACCCTTCAGCCACACAGGTTGCGAAGAAGGGAAGACCATGTTTCAATTGTGGTGATCTAGGCCATTTGCGCTTTGAGTGTTCCTTGGCACCGATAGCTTGCTTCACATGTGGTGAACTAGGCCATTTGGCTCCCTTTTGTCAGCAAGGCAATATTCCTTCCCAGCGAGGCTCTCCTCTTTCCGGTGCAGAAGGAGTAGAGGCAGAGACTATGGCGATGACCTCAGTGATACCTGAGGAGCATAGGCCCGAGTTTTGAGTGATGATATGCAGTGGAGCTGTTTGCGTTAGCTATTACAAGTACCAATTTCGTTAATGGTGTATCGAGGACGATCATATCTAATCGAGATGGACGATTCACCTCGAGGTTTTGACAGCAGATTCAGACTGCTTTGGGGACGAGTCTACATTTTACGATTTTGTTTCACCCCCAGACTGATAGTCAGTTAGAGAGGACCATCCAAACCCTTGAGGATATGTTGTGAGCTTGTGTGTTGGATTGGGGACATGTATGATCAGATTACCTCCCATTAGTTGAGTTCTCATACAACAGCAGCTGACATGTATAGATTGGGATGGCTCCATATGAGGCACTGTATGGGCGTAGGTGCCGTACACCATTATGCTGGGATGAGCCTAGAAGTATCAATGGTATAGCGCCCGAGCAGACTCAGGATGATATGGCTCGAGTAGCGTTGATCAGAGAGAGGATGCTGGCTGCACAGAGTCGCCAGAAGTCATATGCAGACAAGAGGCATCGGCTTCTAGAGTTTAGAGTGTGAGATCATGTTTGACTGAGAGTATCTTCGACGCGAGGCGTCAGACGTTTTGGCATAAAGGGGAAGTTGAGTCCTCGTTCTTTCGGTCATTTAGAGATACTGGACAGAGTTGGGAGGGCAGCATATCGATTAGCTTTGCCCCCGAGGTTAGAGGGTGTTCACCCTGTGTTTCATGCGTCTCAGCTGAGGGAGTACATACCGGATCCGAGACACATTGTCAATTATGATGATTTGGTGGTTGAGCCGGACCACACCTTTGTTGAGCACCCGATTGCAGTTCTAGAGCGAGGTATGAGACGCCTGCGTTCGAAGGACATTTCCATGTTGAGGATATAGTGGTCGAGGCGAGGACCTGAGGAGGCTACATGGGAGACTGAGGATAGTACTCAAAGGAACTATCTAGAGTTTTATGCCAAGATAGATGCGCCTAGGGTCAACGAGTAGATATTAGTGCTATCTTGGCGAGTGATGTGATTATGTGCTTATATGCCTTGATGTGTTTATTTTCGTGCTAGCTATGATGTGATATATGATCTTATTAGATCTTGATGTGCTAGCGCGATTTATGATTATATACGGAGATGGTTCTTTCCTCCATGCTATCTGAGTGTGATTAGGATTTAGGTGGAGATGGTTCTTTCCTCCACGCTATTTGATGGACATAGTTTCCCTGGAGATGTTTTTCCTTCATGCCTTGGGTTATGAGTATGATATGGCTAGAGATGTGTTTCCTCTATGCCCTGTGATATGATTATGGCAAGATATGTGTTTTCTCTATGCCTTGTGATGAGATTATAGGTTGGCTAGAGATGGTTTTCCTATATGCATTTGGATAGCGTTATGATCTTGTTGCTGGAGTTGATGATTCCTCCATGCTATGTTTTGAGGTTATAGAGTGTTATATGTTGATACCTTTGAACGGAGATGTATTACCTCCGATAGAGACAATGTTTATACCTTGGCGTATGGGTCCGAGAGGATTTGAGAATTGTTCAAGTTTCGGGACAAACCTTTTTCTTAAGGGGTGTGTAATGTAATAGCTAGGATTTCCGAATTCTAATTAATGTTGATTAACTTAATCATTGATAGTAATTGACATATAACTCGCGAAGATTGCGCAAGTGATGAGTATGAGTCCCACCGTTATGTTCCTGACGTAATTTTGGACGTATGGGGAAATTTTCACTTTCCCCCCGGGTAATTACCTTTACCCTCCTGTGTTATATGGAGCATTTGGGAGCTTCAATTAATAAAAATGCAGTTGAGAGAAATGATCAGGACATCGGATATGTCCTAGATATGAAATAACATGGAGAGAAAAAACGGCCAAAAGAGTCGCTATTTCGTTTCTTAATGGCTAAGAAAGATGGCTTAGGAATACATGTTTTCCGAGGCAGTTGTGGAATAATTATCCCTACAATATTCCAGATTTATTATTCCAATTTCGAGAATTTTGGAGAAGGGGGTTCAACCCGCCTTTGGATCGGTTAAAGGATAATTATCGACTTCGCTAAAGGATAATTATCGTCTTCGCTATAAATAGCGGAAAATACTTTATTAAATCATTTCCTTTCACGTTTCCTCGTAAAAACTCTAATTTCTCTCAACCTTCAAACTCAGATCTACTCTCCATTTCTAATCCGATTTCAATTCCGTTTGAGTTTCTGGATTCCGCTCGTCATTCTCTTCATATCGGTACGAGTTTTTGCATTTCCGAGTATATAAAGATATGGTCGAGCATATATGTCACCAGGACGGTTCCGTCGCTCAGATTTCGGTGAATTTGATGATGTCCGTGTGTAGCTTGCGTCCTTGTGATTCTGAATCTTCTTTGAGATCGTCAATCGGGTTAGTAACGAATAAGTTATGAATTTATTCGTTTTCCGTATTGCGGGTTAGTATAAATTGACCTTAAGTTGGTTAAAATGGATAATTGGAATTTTCATTATGCTCGTTACATTATTCTGGTAATTATGGGCTTTTAGTTTGATGATGATATCATGAGTTGGATATATGTCCTGATGGGGCTTTAAGGTTTAGCATGTTATTCGAGGCTTATAGGACGATTATGATCCTTATGGATCCCTTGGGTCTAGGTGTGACCCCTTTGATTGATAGGAGATTGATATCTCTATGCCTTGTTATTAGGCAGTGTCCCTCTCAAGATTGGAGGTTGGTCGTGGTTGAGGTTGTGCGAGGTTGAGGTAAGTCTATAGGACTTACTTAACTACCATCCTTATATTGGGTGTTTGCATGAGTGGTGTGTGAGTTATATGCTTGATATGATAGCATGCGATGTCGATTATTACCGACCTATGTTTTATTGATAGCCCCATTGCGTGGCAGTGACAACCCTTCCCTCCATCCTGTAAGGGGTTGGGAGATTCTCTAACGTCATGTCACCTGGTATACAAGAAGGGCGCAATCCACTCCCATAGGATACACGGGTTGTGTGACCGACATTACTTCCAGATGGATAGCAGGCTCAGACGCGAGGATGATACGGTCCTCATGTCACATAGTTTCATATATATATATATATATATATATATATATATATACACGTTTTGAGTGAATGACTATTATATAAAGATAATAAAATGGGTAAATGTGTGACAACATGATTATGTGTTTATCTTTCATGACATGTGTTTGTGCTTATGCATTACCTTATATATGTATGGAAAGCTAACGATTTCATACCGTGTTGTAGATGTCTTACAGGATAGGAGAGTTGTAGAGTGATCTGGCAGGGTGACAAGCCGAGGACTCTCGTACATTAGGTAGTTATGGTTTTGGGGATATTTTGTATATCTCTTTTGTGAGGACGATGTATTATACTCGGCTATGATCTTCTATACCTTTTGATGTACAGTTTTATGTATTTGTTTTATATCTGTCAGTGTCATATGGTAAGGTCCAGTGAACTTGTTGTCAGGCTAGGGTCTGGATCCACTGTGAGATCCTAACCCAATGTGGCATCCCGAGTCCCGTGGATTCGGGGTGTTACATTCTTATGGTAAGTTCCTTAAAGTTATATTGTCTAACAAAGAGTTTAGATGATCTTGATGAAGTAAAGATGACAAGGGAGTCGACGTATCATATCAATCACCAAAATATGGCGGTTAAAAAGAAGAAGATCCCGGAAAGTTTAGTGTGTCGGTTAATATCAAAGAAGACACATTTGAAGCCTTATGTGACCTTGGAGAAAGTGAGTGTATTCCCTCTTTCTCTTTGTGAGAGATTGAACCTAGGGACACCTAAACTGGTCAAGATGATACTCTACATGGTCGACAACTTATCCAAAATACCCAAAGGAATATTAAAGATTTACCAATCAAGATTGATAAATTCATCCTACCAATTGACTTTGTAGTGCTTGATGTTAAGGAAGATGATAGAGCACCAATTATGTTAGAAAGGGCATTCCTAGCTACTGTCGGAGCTCAAATTGATGTGAAAAATGGAATGTTGACATTCAACATTGGAGATGAAAAAGTAAGGTACAAGCACTTGAAATTTCCTAAACCTTATAATCAAAGTGTGAAGTTCTTAGAACATGAGAATGAACTTGAAGACTCAAGTGATGAAGAGTCATATGAAAATTTGAAAGTTATGAGAGTTAAAGTGCTAAAGGAAGATGATGATCCTACCAAGAAAGCTAAGGAGAAGATGTATGGATTGCCAAAGATCATGCACTACAAGTATTTGATGAAGGGGATAACCAAGAAAAAGGTTCCAAAAGATCAAGGCAATATGGCACCATCAAGCTTAGATCTGGGATGAAAAGAAGTTTGGTCGAGTCTAAGACCTTAAACAAGGGCGCTTAATGGGAGGCCACCCATTGGTAAGTTTTCTTTTCATTTTTATTTTGATTGTTCATTTCAAAAACGTGTTTGGTATGTATGTGTTGATGTCTTAGATAGGGCATGAAAAAGAGATGAAGATAAGTGAAGAAAAAACATTCAAGGAAACAAGAAGAAAAGAAATGATCAAGATAAGGAAACAAGTGTCCAAGGTTGAGGGAGGTGTTGCCTTACCTCAAGTGTACCCTGAGTGGCTACCTCAACTTTTCTATACAACTGTCACTCAATCGAGTGAGCCAAAACCCAATTTCGTAGAGTAGATTTCAGATGTCAGCCATTGGGTTTTAGAGATCACGTCTTGCATCCGGCATCGCCTTCTACCTTTCAATTTCGTAGAGTAGATTTCAATTGTCATCTTTGAAGGTTCGTCTTGCTGCGTTGGAACCGAACAATTGTGAGTTTTGTATGCAATTTATATTTCAAAAAATTCAGTTTGCCTTTCTTTAATTATGTTGGGATAAGTTCTTTATGTTTTAAGAATTGGATGAACCCTATAATGATTTGATTTATAATTGTATCTACAAATTGTTGAATTGAGATTATATGATTTGCTTCTTCTTTATGTGCTGACATTTCTACCTTCTGTTTACCTTCGAAAGAAGTGGTGAATATAAATGGTTTAGATAAAATTGGTTTACCGTGAGAATGTTCTTGTTTTATTGGAAAGATAAAGAAGAACTTTGTACAAGGATGATACCTACATTTTTCTTTGAGGATTTCTAACTATCGTAGAAGCTCCGATTTTTGCACCTCTTTAAGTTTGTAGGCCAAAAGCGAGGCTATTCCAGGTCTATTCCGAATTTCTAAAAGCTTAAAGAGATTTCCATATACTTGGTACAATTGCAAAATCACACTCAAATCGGTTAACATGGTCTTTGTTTGTTTGTGAAAAGGCAATTTTAGACAGTTACTTGCAATATTCATTTTCAACATTCATGATATCATGTATGGTTTTACTTTAATTCATTATAGTGGGGATTCTTGTTTCCTTTGATCACTTCCTCCATTTATCTTACAACACAATCATTAATTTCTTTTGCATTTTTATATTTACAAAACAAAAACCAAAAAACATAATTTTCTATTCCCTCTTTTACTTAGAATAATAATACTTCATTATCAACGATTGTCAATTCAGACATAATCCATGTAAATTCAACACTCGGAATACTACACAAAACCCTTCATACTTGTAGGGTGACTCATATACTATCAAGTTTGTGGCGTTGTTGTCAAGGATTGCCGATAGTTTTGGTTATTTCTAATTTTTGGTTATTCTAAGTTTCTTTTTATTGTTGATTTTTGCTTTCTTTTTGTCTTTGTCTCGCATTATAGGTTGTAGGATGAGAAAAGTTTGTGACCCAAATAAACCTGCTCCCTTAGATATCGAGCTTGAACGTACCTTTTGTAGACAATAGTCTAACCGAAGAGTTTTTGAAAGACAAACATTCGACGGACGAAACATACAAAATGTTGGCCAAGGTTGAATCGACCCGCCACCACAAGAAAATTCACTTCCCATGCTAAATGAAGCGGCTAAAATTGCTAGACTTACTACTACACTTGTTGTTGAACGCGCTACTCATCCACAAGTAGGGCTGTGCAAAATCGGACTGGACCGGAGTTTACGGTCCATGTTTTTTTGAAAACACGGGTTACGGTCCGGGTCTGGTTTCGGACGGAGAACCTCACCAAAATTGTTTAGATTGTATTTTCCATTGGTGAAAGTTTTAATTTTCAAGTTAAAAGCCATATTTTAGGTCCGGTCCGGTTCAAAATATTCAAAATTGCACAATTTAGGTACAAACCGGTCCAACCCGGAATCGGACCGGTCTGGACCGGACCATTACGGTCCGGTCCCGGTGCGGTCTACGGTCCACGGCAGTCTACCGGTCCGAACTGTATGCACAACCCGATCCACAAGCCTTGGATGATAGAATGAACCTAACACAGACGGTTCCAAACAACGCCTTAACTCTTCATGTGCTAGGAAGCAAATATTTTGATCTCAGGACGGACACTATTATGTTGATTCAAAACCATAAATTTTCTGACCATCAATTTTCTGGCCGACTAAATGAGAGTCCACACCAGCACTTGAAATTTTTTGAGAATATTAAGAACACCCTCAATTATGAAAATATTTATGTTGATGCTTCGAGAATGAGGGTGTTCACCTTTTCTTTAATATGTATGGCTGCTACTTGACTTCAAAATCAACCTGTAGGTACGTTTACTACTTGCGAGGAATTAACCACTGCCTTCCTCAATAAGTATTTCTCATCATGGCTTGGGAAAATTTTAATAAATTATTACATTCTTGTTCTCATCCTAACTTTAAGAAAGGTGCTTTATTTGAATATTTTTATAGTGACCTTGATGATCATACTAGAAATCTTGTTGATACCACTATCTATCAGGGATTCACTAGAATGGATGAGAATGTTGCTTGGGAGTATCTTGTACCTGTGTAGAACATACATGAAAATATTCTAAGAAGAGAAACAAGACACGAGGTGTCCACATAATCAAAGTCGATATAATTGATAAGTTGGCGGAAACGTTCAAGCCTCGATGAAGCTTGTTGAAGGGAATCAAGGTAAACTTGTTGCCATGGTTACAAATGTGAAACTAATATCAAATTTCAATATTACAGGAAAGTCGGGCACGAGATCGAAGAGTGTTACCTTCACCGAACATAAGGCAAGTTGATGAGTTTCAAATGTAACGTCATATAGTTTTTAGAATATTTCACACATCATTTGTTGTCTAATACTTCACTTTTAAGTATAAAAAGCTTTTATTTTCTACATTGCGGTGTTACCTTAATTATTTTATATTTCAGGTATTTAAGACCAGAAGGTATTTAAGACCGTTTCTGACATCGTTTATCGTTTACTGCGAAATACAAACTATCCATTCCTCCTGATGGCTGATAGATATTCAATGGAGATACTAAGTAGAAATGATCCTAATCAATAACTGATAGATATTCAATGGAGATATTCAGTGGAAATGATCCTAATCAACGACGAATTGTCGTTGATTAACACGGGAAGTAGTGAGATTTCTTCATTTGTTTGATAACTTCTTGTTAAGAGTTTAGGCATTTCAGAAAATCAATGGTCTGAGAAAGAGGATGAACAGAATTGTTCGGTGATGTGATGTTAGTTTTGATGTAGTTCTTCCTTATATGTTGAATAACTTTAAGAAGCCTATTGCCTCGAATACCAGATTATACCATTCAAAATAAACTTAGTACCAGAAAACTAGAGAGAGACTACAACTTGTCAAAAAAAAAAAAATACAAATTTACATACAGCGATATGGCAACTCCCCCGTACCAAGACTCGAATAAGCATAAACCAAAACTCTTTGATGTTTCTGTATGCACGCGTAAATGCCGCCTGCCAGAATTTGTGCACAACGGCAGGAGTTCAATCACCTCAGGAGTCGGCTGCAAAGTGATTGAAGATGGTCTCCAGTGTAGACTGGCTGATGCTGTATTCAGATACACCCAGCCGGTTCCTAGTTCAAGGAAACCATACAAAGATTGCCAAAGCCAAACCCAATTAGAAAAAATTACAAATAATGTGATTATTTTAAGCTAGCTCATATTTACCTGTTTCGTTCGATGTGTCCGAAAACGTCCGCCAAAGATAGATCCTCTCCAAGAGGCAACTGCAAGAAAGGTAGCTCTTAGCGAGAAAATTCAATTCCAGTAGCAGAACAAGGAACACAGCAAACAAATTAGTTATGATGCATCTTGGTTCATGCTCACCCGATATCGAGCACTTAATCCATTACAACCTTCAGCAGTGGCCCCAGGAAATGATGACATGACAAAAGATTCAATAATACAGAACTTCTCTTTTGCTAACCACCATTCACAGAAAACTGCCAACGGTATATCTCCTAAAAATAAGATGAAAAGCGGTTACAAACGGATATCATAACATTGAGAGCCATGTAAAAAGGTGATGATTTACTAAGAGATTGTGTTCAGATCTTCCTATCATTTTCACCAAGTTTAAATTTGATAAATGACCAAAATAGGGAAATCACATGTTTACCATCCCGCATTAGTTGGTCTGCTAATTGTTCGCTTAGATCCCCATTTGCTACTTCGTCAGAAACAACAAGAGATCTTGCTCTGTCCGAGTTTCCCAGCCACTGAGCTATAAGCTCTATCATTTCTCTGGACAAGCTAATTTCTGGCGCTAATGCAGTTTCTGGTACGATAGAATCAATACCCCCGATGCAAGTTTCCAAGTCACTTAATATGCTTCTTGACTGAAGGCTTGTTTCCGACAGCCTCCCTTGAATAATTTGTGACAGGGTTTCCAACTCCAAAGAGCTAACTTCAGTTGGTTTCACCTGAGGAATAATACCAGAAAACAAAATTTCAAATTTTACCAGCAGGCTATCTCCATTTCCGCATGGTGGTTCGGATGTGGTCAGGGGAGGGAATCAGGTAAGAAAGCAAAGGGATCACCTCTAACTCAAGATGATTTCCAAATCGGGTCTTCAGATGTTGAGGACTCCCAATGCATCTTAGACGACCACCAACCTTCCACAACAAACTTAGTTGGCGAACAGAAATTTCAAATAAAATGCAACATAAGGTTCAAATAAATCCTAAAATATGTACCATTATGCCTATCCTGGTGCATAATGCTTGAGCTTCGTTCATGCTATGCGTAGTAAGTATAACAGCCGTCCGTCCTTGTCGTGTTGATAGATGAGATATAACTTCCCACATAAATCGTTTGGCTATAGGATCCATACCTGTCAAGCAATAAGTTCAGCCAATTTTGATCTTACATGTCAACTTCCTCTGACAAGAAAACACATAACACACATCAAGAAAAAACCTGCTAAGCCTAAGTACACACTACAACAATCCAGTCAATTAGGGAAATTATAGTTTGTATGAAGATGCAAAACGAGGAGAAACATCATAATTAGCATTATCATGTTAACATTTATTTCAGTACTCCTAAGATTCCCAGTAAAATCGTTGGACACTTCTAACAAGGCTTGACAACCTCCAACTACAACTGAGTCAACGAGCACAGAGGGTCCGTTCAGTGCCAGAATTCCCATCCCCTTCATCCCCATAATTCCCATAATTTAACAAATGGAGGTTGAATATTTTTGGTAAATTTCATCCCTTTCAACCTCCCTCCACCGAACGCGCCCAGAATCCAAGCACCCAGTATATTAGAGCATCTGTATGGAAATGATTAAGGAGATGTCCCAAGGTGAAATACCTGTTGATGGTTCATCGAGAATCACAATAGCAGGGTCTCCAATCATTGCAACTGCCACAGATAATTTGCGCTTGTTTCCTCCACTAAGGGAATATGATGGTTTAGTGGCATGTTTCAACAAGTCAAACTCCACTATCTTCTCCGTAACAACCTGAAAGGAATCACAACCACGCCAACTAGACAATTTTAACAACATATGGTTTTCTTATTTCATACATAATAAGAGATGGCACCAGAAGATAAAATGAAAAACTGCTTCAGGAGGGTTGTGGATCATTACATATGCACTAACTTCCTTACAAGTATCTAATACGAAGTATACTATCTACACTACAGGAGCTGAGCTCCGTTTCCAACTGCTGATCTTTTGTTTCCTTTTTTGCCTTTTAAGGGGGGCATAAATCTATACACCAATGAAGAATAGTCCTTCAGTCAGTTCAGTGTTAAGCTGTTAGAAAAAATCTTACATTAAACATATCATATGCTAATTTGTATAACTCGTACATCCCATAATTCCTAGATACACACCTCTTGGATCCTGTAGTCGGGGACTCCTTTGATTCTAGCATAGAGTTGGAGATGCTCTTCAACGGTTAAATGTTCAAAAAGAGCATCAAATTGGGGGCAGTATCCGATCTGGTATTCAAGCATATGAGAAAAGAAATCACTGAAGTGTTGTCACCGGTGTCTTAAAAAGAAGTTACTGCACGAAGGAACAAAGACATACATGCTTGCGAGTAGCCTTGGGATTTGAACATAGATCTTCACCAAATATGAAAGCTGTCCCATCAGTTGGACGTTCTTCTCCTACAGGTGATCATTACTTATGCATACTATGCATGAACAACTAGTAAAATGAAGAAAGGCAAATGATAGGAGGAAGATACTAAAGATAGAACACTTCACTGACATTATCAGCCTCTTAACTGGAAGTGCCTGAGAATCTTATTAAATTATATGTAAACTCTTATCAAGGCAAGCTTAACAATGTGACATAAACTTAAGCTTCTTTCTAGTCTTCCTCTTTTCCCGGACATTTACTTAAAAAGGTGTGGTAAAGCTGAAATTTATGACATCACCCAGAAAAAGTAAAGGAGAATGGTCCAAATACTTTTTAAGCCTACAACAATCAATGACCCTAGTAAGCAGGTCCAACCCTATAGAGGGTTCATGAACTTCCAGGTGTCAAAAAGTTAACTAGCTGTTCAAAATGAACAAAGGGTTGCCACAATGGTCTTAACACCAGCAACATTGGGGTAGGGATGCTGTCAAACCTGATGCTACTAATTACATAACACGATTATTACTTTACCTGATAACATTGACAAAGTTGTTGTCTTTCCAGCCCCATTAATTCCTAGAAAGCCAAAGCATTCTCCTTCCTGAACTGCAAATGTTAATGAATGAACAGCAACCTTCTCACCTTGCGGCTTTCCTCCAGGATACACCTTCATTTATTTCCATAAAATGCTAAAATAAGTCCATTTAATCCAGAAGACTAGCAGAAATGCTTAATTATACAAACTGGTAACCACCATACCTTTCGAAGATTACGAAGATATAAGATGGCATTATCTGCATTTCCAGAAAGCACCCTTTCTCTTTCTTGTTTCACATCTACATCCTCGCCAATATCAATGGCCATTTTACTTGAGGATGTTCCCAATAAAGGTTCAGAGGCATCTCCAGAGTTCTTCCACACGCTACCTATGCTCCTCCAAAAGCTATTATTGATCATTATAAGAATAACCTTACGGGCAGGAAGGTACTCGAGTCCAAGAGTTAGGAGAAAATATAACAGGCTCTGCATAGGGAAAACAGAAAATCAGTGACAGATTCCTAGATGTAATAAAACTCCATTGATGCATCTACAAGCTATCCTACTAAAATAGCAAATGAAGTAAAGAAACAAAAGCACACAAAAGGGATCATCAACCCATTTTAATTAGTAAGAGTGATCCTACTTATGCACACCACTTGTACAGCACCAATAGTTTTCATGTAGAAAAATGCTTTTAAGTCAACGTTAGTTACACAATATCACTAAAAAGAGCAGGCAAGTTTAAAACTTTGAAAACCAATAAGCTGTTTATTCGTTTAGTGCTCAACATAGACACAAGGACATAAATATTGAAACACAATAGTGATACCTCAATTCCCAAATAACAAATAGAGGCACCGGTAACATTCCAGTCAAGAACGCTGTCACTAGATTTATCTTTCATCCCTTGCCTTACAAGAGCGAGTGAGGCTAGTCCATCAGCAAAGCAGAATCCTGGTGACAATCTGAACACATTCTGAAAAAGCAAAACAGTTATTATGTTGAGATGCAGTCACTATCAGCAGACACAATTTTTATGGGAGTCTACAATTGTAATGATTCTCATCTTGAAAAAACTTCCAAATAGAAGCAAAATTGTCATAGATTTAGAACTTACACATTCATGATCTTAATGTCATAATGTTATATGAGCAATTATTATATGTAAGCTTTATACTGAGCTGATTTGATCAAGTTTGCGAAGCATTTCTTTGTCATAATAATATCAAGCAAAATGCTTTTCCAAGTCTTGGGGCATAAATAGAACAATCAGTTGTCAAGTTGACTAGGTAACTTTGAATCTGATCAATACCGGGGCAATCCTCTGCAAAAATAGTGTTGAACCTGGAATAAAGAATAGATTATACATCACTAACCTAGGGATAAAGCTCCAGGAGTCTCATAACTAACTCATATGAATAATCATTATTTTTCACATTTTGCTTCAATTAAGCTATATTTACTCAAAGAAGCAAAATATTTTGACGTCAGCCACTATTCCCTGGATCATATTCAGCTACATTACAATTTTATTATAATTCAATGATGGAGAAACTACGAAACAATCACCACAAAGGTAACAAGGCTTATTTCTTGATGATATACCGGAAGCAAAACAGAGCCTTATGACAATTTGCTCTATCTCTCCTAGTTTGATGCGATATAGAATGCCAAAGCAAAACCTTGCAATTACTAATTGCTTGAGAAGGATATGAAATCTTCAACTAAGAGGCAACATGATTTGGATCAGAGGATCATTAAAGAGGAATATGACACAGCATCTACTAATTGTATCAAACCTTGAGATAAGAATTTGCAGTAGCTGTTGCCTCCATGAGCCCCATTATAAATGAGATCACCATTAGAATAAGACCCGTGAAGAAGTGAATCAAGAGAACTACATTCTGCGTCAAAGTTTAACAGCATTAGCATGTCAGAATTTGTTTAAGTTACGGCTGAAGATGATAATACAAAGTGTGAACGATACCTGTGCTACTGAGTGGTCAGAGAAGAAAAATGTGAGGCAGTATGTTGAGGATGCAACTGCTAAGCCATACTCAAGAAACAAAAAAATAGTAGGCCAAAATGATCCTGCACCAATGAACTGATCGAGTCCTGGAGAGGCAGACAGTTCTAAATTTTCAGATAATTTAATGCTGAATAAGGTGAAGCATAAATGACTGGGGATGTCAACTGTCCAAAATACAGTGATCTAAATTCCTTCCCCAGGGAATTTCCAGGTTCATTCTATTCAATATATTCCCAAATTTATTAAAATTTGGCAGAATATCAAGCTGATGATAAGAATGACAAGGTCCACAGTTCATTTATAATTAAACGACTAACTTCAAATATAATAATAAATTATAACAACTAGATATCCTAGAAATAGAGCATTAGAAATACCGAAGATAGAAAATAGGACAATCGCAAATGATGATGGCAACAAGAAGCTGATGAAGTCCCACAGATAAGTAGAGACCCAATAGGATAGTATTGATACCTGGGAAGAGGAATAAGTTCATTATCTTCCACCAGAACAGATTTGTGGCTGAGAAGAAACAATGGCTTTCTAGAAAACATAATAACAAAAAAAGAAGGGAGAATCACATACCCCACTGATTAGCTGTTGATGCTTAGCTTTCACTTCCTTTTCCTACATAATGTAAAAAGATTTAGATCCATGCCATGAGGCGGTATTGTATAATCTCCAAAGATTGGGATGTTTTACTTTTGAGTTTCGACTAAGAAAAGGAGAAGAAAGACAATAGCAGACAAGCAACTTGTAGGTCACAGCCACTTTAAGAACAATATGCCATCTTAAACTCATATTTCTTATGTTTATGTAGCCTAGAATTTCATGCAGTTTCATTAAACATAGAAATGACAGAAGTTGCACGTTCTTTCTTTGAGGGAAGGAGTAATTTTATATAGCAAGCAACTGAAAGAGGATGGTAGTCAAATACTATATTGATAGTATCTCCACAACTGTGAGCTAAGGTTTCTTCAGGGTATAGGTATTAGGTATTAGTATGTAACATACATGTCGCTCATTGAGGAAAAGAAAGCCTTGATTGCACAGCTCCAATTTTAATGAGCAGTAATTCCATCACACCAACAAATACAGAAAGTTCATGCATACAAATGAGAATCAATGCCACACCAACTGCACATATTGTACAGTCAAAAATAGAAAGAAAAAAAAATTTCACACAAACAGAAAGAACCTGACTAGCCTTGATCTTATCTTATGCGCAGGAATTCCTAAAATAGAGCTTGTTGACAAAAGACATCTATTTCAGAGGAAACAAGGAAAAGGAAGTACCTTCACAATAGGGACAGCGAATGAAGCTGGAATGAAGGAGAAAGCAATGCTAATTATAATAGCAACAGAAAATGCATCCAAGTCCTACAGAAAAAGAAAAACATACTCAGGCCATTGAAATATGTAAGCCAATGCAAGCTAAATGCAGAGAAAGGAAATATAAGAGAGATAATTCCAGAGATGTTAGAATGCATAAATATTAATTAACATTATCATCCAAACCTTTTTGTCCCTTACATGATGAGTTCACATACTATAATCCATGTGTAGCATATAATACTACACAGCTGTGGTTTTTTTAACATGGCATCCTTCCATGATTTTCTTAAGAATGAACACCCCCAAATCTAGCATGTTTATCAATTATAGAGGCTATTATAGTGCAACTATCTAGGTGCAATAATGATCAAGCATTGAAAAGAGGAATTTACCTTATTAATACCACACTAAACTAGTAAGCCATAATAATAGTGATATTAGAGATGCCTACGAGAAGACATTTTATAGGCTGCACAAAGTATTAGAGAGAAATGCAATATAAAGAGATGGAATTTGATAGTAAAAACAAAAGAAACTTTATACGTACTCCAGTGGTTGGAAGAGAATGATAACACAACAAAACGATGCCACTGATTCCAGACTTTCATAAGCTAAGCCTCTTAGTTCCACGTGAAAATTACTTGCTACCCTATTGATCTTTCACTTTTTCATGCTTAAAGTTGCCTAGAACAGCACGAATGTATAATCTGAATAAGCATACCTTGTCTTTCAATATATAAACAGCACAGGGGGGTAAATGAACTATTAACAGCAATCAAAATTCACGGAAAGAAGCTTCGAAATGAATCGTGCACCACAAAAAGTGACAGAATCAAGGGCAAGTAATTGGAGATTGTTTTTACCAGCAAAATAACATACTGGAGGATGTTATGATGTTATAACATACTATGTAAGCATCATAGCAGGCTAGAAAGTACAAAAGAATCATACATGACGTTGAAGATGTTGGCTTTGAGTCATTGGTAGTGGATGGTTACGTGTCAGAATAGTCATATTTCCATCAGAAGTGGCAACTCTAAGAATTGCTCCATTTATTAGATTAATAAAAGTTGGAGCAGAATGCTGACAAGAACTGTTGTGTAACACAGTGTATCCTATACTTCCATCATCAGCTTGATCATCCATTACAACTGCCCCATATCTGCATCAATCCAAATTGAGAAGAAACATGCAACAATTATAAGGAAGACTAAATCGCTAACAACTCTACCAAATCACTTTCAGGAAATTGATCTTACTAGACATGAAATCAAAGGACTGCGATGAAGAATTAATTATCCTTCTATCAGTGCTTTCTTCCTTTATACAAATATTAAGATACTCAAAACTGCAAGTCTGCAAGTAATACTGAAGGCACATATATTCTTTTAGAAAATATGCAGTAGAGAACAGTTTTGTCCACCTAATATTGGTTTTCTTTTCTTCCAAGGGATATGCAAAGTAAGCTCTTGTTTTATACAACTACATTAATATAGTCAATAGAACAAATCTTACAACAAGCACATTGAAACATGAAAACAAACTGGAGGGTCAAATACTGTGTAAAATCAGATGAAATGATGAATAATATCTAGACATTGATTGGTAAGATCAACATACCTTGATTGGTAAGAATCGTGTACGCTAGACATTAAGAACTCACTCATGGAGAGTAGTTTGGTTCCCAAAGTCATCCCAGCAGCCTCTATTGCAGCTTCTAAGGCCTTCTCTGAGTCTGGAAATCTGTATGCACTGGGTTCAAACCTCTGCACCCAACCCCCTTCAATATGTGGTGCTACCTGCAATAGGAGCACTTATTTATGGAAAGAGTACAACAGAAAGGCACCGCTAGATTCCAGGAAGTCCTTTTATGTTTGCTCCCAGGAACAAAATGCAGCACCACAATAATCTACACGTTACTAGTCCATAAAACTGGAAATATCAAGACAGATGAGCATACTTCTTTTGAAATCGGCGAAGAGAAATCAAAAGGAATCGGACCACCACCTCCACCGCCACTTAGCAGAGGATTGAAGTAGGAAGTTGTGAAAGTTACAGGCTGCATGTCCGGATGAGGCTTGAGCTTGAGGAATGTAAGCCCAAATAATAAAAAGATGGCTGGGATTAGAAGTTGGAAAACAACTGTTTTTTTGTCTCTCCTAGCTGTTATTGCCCTCTTATTCATTAGTGCTTTAGAATGCTGCCAAAAATCTGACCTTGCAAGCACAGAAAAGCAGCAACATTGCACAGATAAGAAACTAATTACACCCAAGATGGCAGCAATAACCAATACGCAGGTACGCCACAACATTGTACACATAAACGGCATAATGTGATCATAGTTTCCACAGAGCTTTAATTGGGACTTTCTCTTGGGCGAGTACAGATCAGATAGCTCAGTTAATCCATCTTCAGGAGGAACACTTTCCTGCAGTTTGCATTCTCTGTCATCAAAGTCACATCCGGCCACTCTCAGGAATACCTCTTCCAAAGTTGTGACAGAGATGCCGTAACTCTCAATGCCAAAGCAATTTCCCTCAATATAATCAAATCCTAACTTGGGGTCTGATTTTCTCAAGTAACTTTCAATTTCCCTGAACATACTCTCAAAGCAAGATGATGATGCTAGTGGAAGCTTGAAAGAAACCTCAGTTCCTACCTGAAAAGGCATATCAATCTCAGATAATGTGAATCAGTTATATATCACCAGGTATTCTTAAAAACTCTTCCAAGAACTAAAAAACTCAATTTCAGCTGAAGTCACTAACCAAATAAATATGCGCTTGCTACTATAACATGCTCAAACTTTACAAAATGTGCAAACTCTTGACTACTCTACAGTAATGAGACAAGCACAATACACAAATGGAAACAAAGAAGAGCACATTATTCATTCATGTTGTTGACACCAAGTGGGCAATAATGAATGAGTTACCTCACTGACTAGTACTGCTGATGGAACATGGCGATGAACGATATCTGCAGCTATAGAGGAACCTGGTGCAGTCTTATGTCAGAGAACCAACACAAGTGAGAGAGGAAGAGCAAAATTAACAGTGCAACTCGAAACCAGTTTCATCTGCAAAGAAGGGTCAAATGGATGATACCTTCACTAAGGTGAGAGTGTAACCAACACCATACTGACGCTTCAGGAAAAGAGAACTGTACATGTAAAGAAAATTCCAATATCCAATGTCAGTAAGTGATATACAGATATTGTTTTAAGGGGTCTTTCATTTTCTACTTGCATGCCATTCATAGAGAGAGAAAGCACTGATAATCTATAGAGCGGAGTCTGCTTGCAACTATTATAGTGCTGAGTTCAAATACTGAAAAAATAGAGACTTCGCAAAAGGAAGAATGCTATTTATTGGGTTTAAATAAATGGTACCTTCCACAACATCTCAAGGAACCATTAGCCATGATTGCTATGCGATCTCCTAATATTTCAGCCTCGTCCATTGAGTGTGTTGTCAACAATACAATTCTTCCTTTCTTTATCTTTTTAATTAATTGCCATGTCAAGCGCATCGAATATGGATCCATTCCACTAGTAGGTTCATCAAGAACGATAATCTGTAAAAGGACCATAATAAACACAGTGGAAAACAAAGAAACCAAGAGGAAACTAATATAGGTTGTTAAAGAAATCTTTACCTTACTATTTCCGATAATTGCAATTCCCAAGGAAAGTTTTCTTTTCATGCCCCCAGAAAGAGCATTGGTAATTGTGTTAGCTTTGTCAGCAAGACCAACCTGATCAAATAGTTAAATTATCAAAATCAGCTCAAAGTATAACATCAATGAAAGACAAGGACATAACACAACTATTGAACTCCCAAAGGATGCTAAGAGAAAACACAGCAAGCTTTGCACCCCCTAGAAAGAGCTAAGACAATTCAACTGAAGACTAACTAATTTGAGTAATGACGCTATAAGCCATAATTCCTCGAACCTACTCGGGAGGATAGCACCATGAATTGAGCCTTAAATGGCCCACAAGATTGAATTCAAAATTATCAATAACATGAAATTTGCTAATTATTCACATATTTGCATCAACTCATAAATTAAAGTTCAAAGAATGACTAATAGAGAGAACTGCCAAAATCTCCAAATCAAAGATAGTTAAAAATCACGGGAATGAATAATAAGTACATAGAATATATAAGCAAAGAAGGTATATCATCTTTTTTGTAATCATCCCTAACCGAGTTGTACAATAGGCTAAGTAAGACTAGCATTTGTAACCATTCTACATCCCAAAAACAGTTCAAAACAAGCACTAATCCTATAGGTTATAAAGTCAATCTGGGGACTTTGAAATTGGATGCAAATGGGGAACGCATTCAAAATCCTAGCAATAAGTTATCTGGGGGTTTGTGATATTGTTGAAAGGTCTGTAATAGTACATGAAGTGCACAATATCCAAAGCTGCACCACAAAGTAGAAAGAAAGAATTGGACAAACTACCTTACTTCACTGATATGAGTTAGTATGTCTCCCTATAATTTAGTTAGTAAATAGCATAATAAAACATATAAAGACCGATTTGTCCTTATCTATTACTATAAGTTTTATCCTAATTGGTTAGGAGAGATATTTCTAGAATCTTTAATTGATTATGAGATCAATTTGCATGAATGTCATACTTTATGATAATTTTTTTTTGGTTTTATTAAAACTTATATAATATATAATTTTTCTTATTAAAACTTATATAATTAATAATTTGGGATTTTACAATATAATTTAGCGTAAATAGTTTGAGGGAATTGGATGAAATGCACTCAATGATAAATTTTGTTTACTAGATAACCTAGGCCTATAAATTGGAGAATTGATCTCTGGTTGGTAGTCTCTCCCTCTCACACCCTAATACCAACCGAACAAGTTGGATCTCACGATTTATCTTCTTTTGAAAATTATAAATATAAGTTAATTATGATACTTGAATTTTCTCTTGTAAACTAATTTTCTTGTACAAGAATTATTGTTACTAATTTTCTTGTACACGATTATTGTATCGAGAAAATAAAAGATGAAGAGTAGTAGACGCTTCAGATTCAGAGAGAAATCTTGTAATTGCTTGTATGAGGGTAATCCAAATTTATTACGTTAATCCAAATTATTAACCATTAATGATTCACCTTCTACAATTAGAGTGTATCTTGATTTAAAAGGCAATAATAAATACACAAATCTTTTAATTGCTTGTATGAGGGTAATTTAATTTTAAAATTGCAAATGATGTCATATTCTAAGAAAATTAGTGAGGTGGACATATACTAAGCAATATTAGTGACATAATGCTAGTTAACAAATTCTATGTTGATATTTCTTGTAAATGAGACGTATCTCTTATAACTTTATTAGTCTTGTAAGAAATATGAAAAATTAATAAATGTATGTAGTTGCGAAGAATCGATTTCTAGTTGGTAGTCACTAAATATATGTTAATTATGATACTCAAATTTTTTCTTTTAGACTAATTTTCTTGTACAGGAATTAATGTAACTAACTTTCTTGTATCGTATACAATTAACTCAAAATATTATTAGATGAATTTTCTTGTACACAAGTGATTCGACTATTTTTTGTGCCTGAAACTCATATACAAGAATTAAATACAAAATCGTGTATCATATTAAGGAAAGTTACTAAGGGCAAAATAGTCAATATATCAATAAAGATTATATAAACTTACTTATTTATCACTAGGCACATCCACTAACTCATCATTACGAGCTTATGTTACATAACAAATTCACCAAACTAGAAATGAGTTCAAAATTGTCAAAGTACAAAAGATGTCTTTGAATAGACATATAAGTGAACTCATTGAAGTGATAGCAAATATAACTCACCTCATCAATCATTTCAGTCACAACACTATCCAAGACATTTTCTTCTACGCCCTTCAATGTAGCAAATAATTCCAAATGCTCTTTCACCTAGTATCAAAAGCTAACCGATTCATGCATAATGATTGATAATATATAATAGGCAAATTTCACAACAAATTTTCTAAAGAAGATGTGTAGGACATGCTGCAAAAGATAGAATTTCTTCACATAAAAGATGTGAGCAAAGACCAATTGTCTTCACAAATTTGATAAAACCTCCATTGGCAGGAGTCGACGTGCCATTGCTTTTGGATTTCATTCTCCACTAGCATCTTTTCAGTTTTTCAACTTCACACAGTCTTTTATCAAATAACCACTAGTGATATTATGAATGCAAGATGGCCACATAAAAAGAATGTTATTATTGCCTTATTTTCATGTATATTTACCAAGGACATAAAAATCATTTCAGGATAGCATCTAAAGAGGAAACAAAAACCATATAATGCAAGCATCTAAAGGGGAAACAGACAACACGGTTATCGGAAGCATCCAAAGAGGAAACAGAAAAATGTGGAAAAACAAGACAATGAAGTACAAATGGACAATCAAACTGCAAGTACAAGTGCACCAAATTTTGGAAGCCGTCTTTGGGGTTGATATTATAAGACTTACTGTCAATTCAGGAAAGAGAATGTCATGCTGAGGGCATACACCCAATTCTTTTCGTATATCATCCTATAAAATCAGCAGATACATCATATTAGATAGTGAAAAAGTCAAGCAATGAAGTACCAAAAATAATGTATAATAGAGGCATCAAGAACGAAAGAGCAATAAAATCACCAAGGATAGAAATTGTTTGGAACTTTATAACAGAGTAATATGTAACATTCTTTATTAATTGGGTAATATATGACTCTAGTAGCTAAAACATTGAGGTGTGAAGAAAGGGCAAGAAGACTGTTGAGCAGGAGAAGATGGGGCTGCAAGATCCCTTTTCACGAGTAGATACCAGAGGCGTTTTGTTGGGTAAGGTAGATACCAGATGCTTGATTACACAATTTTCCATAGGGAAGGCTAGAAAGCTGTATAATAGATTAAAGGGGATATTCCTACGCAAAATTTTTAAGCAGATGGACAGGGTCCAACACTTCAACCAAAAGGATAGAAAAAGGAACAACTGAAGATTCAATGTCAATACTAAGAGGCAGTTTCAAAGACTATACGGGTATGGAGGTGACTGTAATTATTACCATGTTTGTGAGTATATTCTTGCCTAAAACCAAAGCATCGCCTGATGTTGGAGACAAAAGACCAACCAACATAGATATGGTAGTGCTCTTACCAGCTCCATTGTGTCCTATAAAAAACGTCACCCACATGTTAAGAACTCAAACTGGATGGAGTATAAGTAGTTAAGCAAGAGTGCCATCACAGCAAATGAAACTAGTCACCACTCAATCACCCAATATATATGTTAGGTAATATGATTCTAGTACAGCTATTAGATAAAGTCCGTAGGTAAAGTTAATTATATGTAATTATTAGTTATTGTTTATTTATGACAAAAAAAAAAAAGTGGTCATTGTTAATTTCCTAGAACATTTATGTGTATACTTCCGAGATGTAGCCACCTAGATTCCCTAGAAGAGTTATTATTATGATCTGTTAAGGAGTTCTCTTTTATTATTATAAATAGAGAATTATTGCCCATCAATAATACATCACTTCTTCAATACTCACTCTCAATACATAATCTACCCGTGATAGGTACAAGCATACAGGTATAACGTAAAACAAAAGGCACATGAAAAGCCAATAATACGCATAGCAGGAAGAATGAATAAAACAAAACTGAAATAAGAATGTCTACCTAGAAGGGCAAGTATTTGATTTTCATACAAAGTAAGTTGCAGTGAGTTAACAGCACAACAGTTCCCCTTTTTAGAAGCATACACTTTTTGCAGATTTCGGATTTGGAGGCACCTACATTCAACAAATAATATAAGAAAAAGGAGAAAGTAAGACACACACAGGATTAAGAGAAGAAGGCCAACCTGCCATCAATTTCTTGTTGTTTCATATCTAAACTTATAGCCTCTACAATTGGGCCAGAAGCATCTCTTGCAATGGCAACTTCATCTCCAGAGATCAGGTTACTCACTTTAACTTCTGCATTGAAAGCTTCATGCTTATAGCTATTCTTTTGTTTCCATATGGACTTTTTAAAAGTAAAGTTCCACAAGTAACCCGTCTTATCCTCCTTGGGAATAACCTAGTCAGATAAGTTCCGTTCATCAATGTAAGGCATTACAAACAAAAAGAGGACAAGTGAAAGAAATCAGTATACTTTTACCTATATCCCAAAAGCAAAGAAATAAAATAGTATCAAGTTCAACTAAATCTAGTTCACACTGTTCACTGCAGATCACCTAAATGCCTATCTCCACTATAAATGGACCTTAATTTAGTAGATTTCCCTCCAAAAAATAAAATCATAGAAGATGCAGTAAAGAAGGCTTTCAATAAGATAATCAAAGGAGTCCTGTCAGGGAGGGGGAGCCAGAAGCAAATTTTCAAAATGTGCAATTTCTTTGTCATAGAAACTTTCCATGATCATACCTTGTCCAGGTACACACCGATGCAACCATATAATAGTGAGTCAACCAGCATCATTAGTAGACACGCCGAGAAATTGACACCAGATGATTCCTAAAATGGCATTCATTGTGATTGTTTGGAATCAGAAGATGGCATCAGAATATGCAGTGGGAAGAGAAAGATAAAATGGACCTACCCTCCACATATTGCTCCATCGAAGTCCAACATGAGCTCGTTCATAGTCTGCAAAGTTAATTGATCCTAAAGCAAAAGCTGTTGGGGAAAGAAAAGATGCAGCAACCTTCAAAATCCTGCAACGAAGCCACGTTACTCAACTAGAAGAAAAATATACCCCAGATAAAAAAAAATAAACTAAAAAAATAGGGATAAGAGAAAATACGAACATGGGAACTGCTGGGTCGTTGACAGTGTAGTATGGGAAAAAGGCTCCCAGAAAAGAGAGTGTCCCAACTGCAACAGCTGTTTTTGCTCGGGTGAAGAATACCGAGATAAGAAAAGACAGCATGATTGCACTCAATCCGAACAAAAAGAAGTACATAAAAACAACTGACTTATCACTATATTGGAAAAGTGAACCCATGGTGCAAAGTGTAATAAATCCAGAAGAGATCGCAAACTGCAAATGAGAGAATCAGATATAACAATTCTATATTATGACAAAATAGGGAAAAATATATAGGTACTTGCATCAAGAATAATTGTTTGAATTTGAATCAGTTACACCCTCTAATTGCATACATACCAACTTCTCAGCAAAGTTAGACCTAGTTTTAAGCAGCTGTTAGTAAAGAATATATAAATAAATAAATAAATAAATAAATAAATAAATAAATAAATAAATAAATAAATAAATAAATAAATAAATAAATAAATAAATAAATAAATAAATAAATAAATAAATAAATAAATAAATAAATAAATAAATAAATAAATAAATAATAAATAAATAAATAAATAAATAAAGCACACCATGCAGCAAGGACAAAAACCCAGGTACAATATTCTATTAGATGTTTCCGTCAAACTCAGGAGAAAGTTAACTAAGTAGAACATCAAAATTTCAAGCCTGCAGTTTTAGTCCACTGATGAATTGGCCTTTTGTTAGGACATAAGAGATGTGATTGAAACCATGATATTGTTATTATCCTGGTTCCTTGCTAAGATTCAAAACAAAGTTCACAAAAAAAAACAAAAAAAGGAACTTATATTGGTGAAAATTAATCAAAGGATATAAAATAACATCAAGAAAAATCAACTTGTATTGGTTAAATTTGAGCTGCAAATGACTTGAAAAAAACAACTCATCTAGTTTACCTGTACTATATATGTTATAAACCATGAGATATGGAATATCTCATTTTTAAGCCCCATAATGTAAAGACCTTCTTTTATTTTTTGCTCCTGAAATATTAGAAGGAAGGCATATTCAGCATTAAGTCTCGAAGTTTGTAAGACAAAAGTGATAAAAGAAGGAAAAGATAAGTGAAACTATACAAGAAGTATATACAACAATTTAACCTAACCTTCTCAAACACTAAATAGCTTATTAGACGAGAGATTGGGTAGAGGAAACCCAGTAGGTAGCTATCCGTAGCAATTTGGTCAACCAACAAAGTGAACAAACATAATAATTAATGAGAAATTCATTTTCTGATAATTCACAAAACCAAACAAAAAAGTGAAAGAATGTAGAACCGAGATATACATACAGAACTCCCATAACCCTCTTGATAATTGACTGGAACTCATCATCAGTGTATTCATGAGTTGGAAAAGGAGCTATTCTTATGTTTGATGGAATAAAGTTCATCCACACCAGCCCAAGAGATGAGGATGGTAGAACTTCAGGCTCGATGGTTGTTTCACTTTGTTGTGCAGAAAATATTATAAATGAGTCCACAACTTGCTGAAGCTGCAACAAGAGTGAAGCAAATTAATTTCTAAATAAGTAATAAAACAAAATATATGTTGCAAAAAAATAAATAATAGAGGTTTCCTTATTGAGAAATGATTAATTCAGCACCATTCAGGAGACCATACACATAAGGAACTATGCGTAACATAAAAGGTAATTTACAGATTCTGATTAAGATAAGAGAGACTAGTAAGAACATACAGTCAAGAATCCACTCAAACCATACTGCAGTATTGGTATCATGTTAACACCCAGTTCCAAATCATTGAGATAAGGTCCATTTGTATCCATGATTGTTTTAACATCAGGAAATCCCGAGAAAGCCCATGTGTGGTTGAGACGTATACTATAATCGTATGACCAAGGACCTTGATCATGAAATACTACCGCTCCTTTGACCACAGGATTAGAACAGTTCCTGATATAAGAAAAAGAAGATTGTCTTAAAAAGTACCGAGTAAGTTTCTACAGTTCCTTCGATCTATCTTCAGTGTAAGAAAAAAATTAAGCATATTTGCCGAATAATATGTCAAAGTGCAGATGCATCTACATAGATTAAAGACAAAAATAAGCAGCACCTATCAAAGGATGCATGGGAAGAGGAAAGAAATGCACATGCTTAAATTAATTAACTTTATGATGAAATAAGAAGAAAAGTGAAGCTTCATGGGAAAACTTCTAACTCCCATCATTTTAGTCGGTCACCATCTAGAGTAAGTAATGACTGGATTTGATTAAGCATCAAAGCAAAGATAAAATCCAACTCAACTTAAAGAAGCATCCATGGAATCAACTTGCACGATAGAAACAGAATATTATTGAAGGCAGTCGAATTTGGAACCAGCATCACTTACTTCCCTTCCTCACAGGTGCCATATATTTCTGAGCGAATGTAAGTTTCAAGCGCCACTTCATCTTTATAGATTCTACTGACAAGCTTTAAACATGAAAATAAATTTGTGTAAATCAAAATCACATCAATGATTCCACTATGTGAAGAAAAAAAAAATGGCAAATTATACCTTTAGTAGAGGATACTTCAATGATATTAAATTGATCATACTCCTTGTTGCCTCAGTATCAGGTGCAAAAGCAAGGACTTCATTTTTAGCTAATAGCAACTCAAGGATTTGACTGAAAGGAGGAGACATATTGCTTTTTCCAACTTCCACCAGCATATCTTTACGTATATACCTGATATGCACTTTGTGGTTAGCATTTGCAGAAAGCACAAAAAGGGAGAAGAATGTAGTTGATTGACCCAAGATTCTTTTCATATAAAGGCTGAAAAATATTTGAAGGCTGAAGTTCAGTGTATCACACCCATCTGAGTCCACGACTATTATATGCATAAATGGAAAGTATGCAGGAAGGGAGGAGAAAAGAGCGAATAAAAACAAGGAAGCAAGAGCTATAAAGTTGCACGAATGATGATGATGATACTCACGGTTGTGCAGGGTGTATCTGTGTATCAGCGTGCATTCGCACAGCTATCAGCATCAGCAGCACAATGGTAGGTAGAAGAATCTACATACAGAAACAGGGAATGTTAATGCTACCATATCTTAGATATTCCAATAATCAGAGGTATAATGTATGTGTACATTAATATAGAACTAATGCTCCATACTTCTGCTGCCATCTTTCCTGAAATAACAAACTAAATAAAGAATATTTCTCGCAATTATAATATCGAACATTTTTTTGGCCACCTAACTTCACGAGTACGAAAACATAGATATTAATTAACTATTCGTCAATGTCTCGTTCAAACTAACTTACCGTATACTGTCAAGGAAATAATCTACTAGAATTGTGTGATCAAGAGCAACAACGATCGGTATACAGAAAGAGTTGAACAAATCGAAGTTCATTTCCCACAAAATTAGTGGCGAAATTCAAAGTAAGAAGACTAGAAAAGTGAATTTAAGCTCCAGCCAGATAAGAAGAAGATGCAATCGAAAAAATTCGATCGGACTGGAAGAGCGGCGGTAAGAATCAAACCTCGGCGCAAGTAACGAAAGGGTGGCGAATCTTCAACAGCCAGTTCTTACGAAGCATCGCCTTGAGTTGGCGCCATGAATCCGCCATCGTCAAGGCAGTTTAAAACCGGCAAGAAGTGGTGAATGAGAAGTATAAACCCTAATTTCTGAAAGAGAAGAGACAATCAGGAGAAAAGATGAAGAAAAGTCCTTGAGAAGCAGGAAAAAGGAGGTGGCGATGAGAATGGAGTGTAGAAACGACTTGTGTAAACGGTGAAGCCAAGTGTATAGGTAACTCTCTCTCTATTTGCAAGGAATTTTCTTATCAGTCTCTCGCCACTCCTTCCGTTAAGCAAGGTCCACGTTGGAGACGACGTTGTAACGGCAATATTATTGTATACCGTATAACGCAGATTTCATTTGTCTTTTTCTTCTGGGAGCTAAGCTATCCATCTTTCTTCGTCGAGTCGAACATAAAATACTCTGTTATGTTGTTAGATTTTTGTCTGCAGCTAACTTTCCTTCTCGAGAACCAACATTCTTGCGTAAATTTCAGGTCATGTAATTTTTGGTCATATTTTTTATTTTGCTGACTTTAAAAGCTAAGTCTGACATAAAATACCATTATAACAAATCCTACCGTTTCAAAAATAATTGTTATCAATTATTTATACTAGAAAATTATTTCCGTCGGACGGACTAAAACATCTCTTTGTTTGTTTTTATTTTTTTAATTTAGTGTTTTATTTGTATATTAATCTTCACATTATACAAATAGAAAACGTATTATATCCGAAATTAAACAATAAGGATTTTTAATAAGTTAGGTAAGTATTAATACTTTTTTATTTTCTCCAAAAAAAAGTACAACTTGGCAATGAGAAATTTGTTATCGGACAACGTAATGTCTTCAAAGGAAAAGGAAAACGTAAAAAAAAAACTTCAAGTTGATAGCTAATTTTATTCACAATAGTATTGTCCTTTAATTCAAAACTTCAATCATTTTACTTCATGATCGAATTTTGATTATACAATCTGCTATATAAAAATTTCAAGAAATATTAACCTTTTGAGTGTTGAGAAATTTGTGAATGTTTTGGTTGGACTTTAAAAAGGTAATATGATTGAAGTTTTGGTTAAAAAAGATTTTTTTTTTTTTTTTTT